>MU826852.1:537657-576135 GCA_029204205.1 Desmophyllum pertusum
GCTGTTTTGATGAATGTAGATATTGAATTTGAACAATGGATAATGTTCCTGTTATTTATTTTTTTACTAATTTATAGCAACTAATGGTTTTAATCACAGTTAATAGAGGAAAATGGAAGCCCGGCAAACTTCAAAGGAGCAAACAAAGAAGCCAAGATTTATGTTGGAAGGTCCATGACCGTGCACATCTTTTGTTTTGCGCTCATACACTATGCATGAATTACGTAACCGAAACGTTTATATTGGTTAGTTGCTTGAACACACGTAATCACCTATTGTATTTTGTCAGGTTTTGTGCACGGTCAACCCCCAAAATAGTAATCTATTCTACACTGCATCCATTGTCGCACCGCAATAAGATTGGGGATACATTTGGCGATCCGACAATGGTCACAGTGCGAATCTATGGGAGGGTGGGCGAGGGAACCAAAATCCGGCGTTAGCTCCCAGGACTTGCCCGTAAATACTGCATCGCCTCGTACTTGCACTATCCCCCGCCGCACTGCAGTTGAGCCAAAGTGATAATTTATTCACATGTACTAATCTCATATGCGTTGCTCTTAATATATGCAGCGTGAATAGTAATCTATTCTACACTGCATCCATTGTCGCACCGCAATAAGATTGGGGATACATTTGGCTCCCGTTCCTTAGGGTCACTCAGTGTCCTCCTGTTTACCAGGCTAACGATGGGATCCTCCCCAATACTAATAACTTCCTAAGGAGGCCATCGCTAGGCTGCCCAAGGAATCTACCCTACAAACCTAGTCGTAACTCCCAAAACTAAACCGAGACCTAACCCGATAACCCTGGTAGGGGAGATTGTCCACTATGCCTCACAGACGCTCCTCCTCATGAAATCTCTTCCCTGGGCTGTCCGAAGGGAACGCACACACAAACCGTTTCAACTGGTTAATGTCTTGCCATCGTGTATTGGTCGGCTCCGTACCGACGTTCGAGGCCAGCCTTGCCGAGGCCCCAGTCGGGTTTAAGACCTTCGCCAATTGCATGTAATATAGAGCTGTGTGTCGACGAGTCCAGCCAACAGTCGGCCAGATCTGCACCTGTAAGAGCCAGGGTGATCGCACAGCCAGAGCGAAACCCATGGAGAGTCTCGCCACTATCCGCCTTCATTTCTTTTAGGTAACTCTTTAATCGCGATTCAGCTGCTGAGGAAGTAAAAGAGGCGTCCTTAATACCCAGATCTGGTGTGATTGGGCGAAATAGGTAGCCACGCGTTAAGTCCACCCTTATTTCACGCGCCACCTCCAAATAGCGTTCGATGCCTCGGATAGGGCAAATTTCCGCTTGCGCATTTCGCCTTACACATTCTCATCCCCAGCCCTTAACGTCTTTCCCCAAATGTGGTTGAAGAGAAACCCGTCATCATTGGGGAAGCGTAGGATTTCAGGAACCTTAACTTGCCCCAGGTCTCCTGGTCGATCTCCACTAAAGAAGGCTAGTTGAAAGTATGCCTGATCGTGGGCTATCACGAATCTGTCAATCACTTTCTCGGTGTCTCGTAATTTTCCGTCCAAGTGTAAACATAATTGCGTCAGCTTATCAATAAAGAATGGGGCAGCCTGCTTCGGTGTTACCCGTGCCTGTAATTGTTCTGCGGTTATCAGCCTCAAGAGATCCTTCACCGATTTGTCGGACGCCGGGTTGCCTAGGCCTAGACGCTTGTCTCACTCGCCATCTCGTCCAATAGAATGAAGAATGGCTCGTAGCTTACCAATATAAGAGTCTACAGTCTTGTAGGACAAATGTACTGGACATCCACAGACATATATTCCCTTTTGGCCAATATACTTACAGCCATTACGGTGAACCTGGGTTTTCCCATTCTTATCTTTAAAAACAAGAAACCGACAGATATCACGCGGGGTCACGGTTGCTAAGGTGACATAGCCAGGAAGTGAGCCAAGAAAGGTTTTGAACTCCTTTTTCAACGAGTCCTTTTGCTTAGCGTAGCTTGTTGCACGATCAAAATTCATTAGCTGCTGTAAACGTTGGTCGATGTTTTCTAGATCGACGTCAATCCTGTCGACACTTTCCATTGTCCTGACTTTCCGCTTATAACCACACCATTGGCAGAATCTAAAGTCCTGATCGTTCGCATGGGAGCACACTGGGCATCGAACGGAGAGCGTAAATAACTTAGCGACAATGGGAAGGTCCTAAGTAGAAAAGGAACGAGACTCTTATAATTTATCTAAACCATCATTTTATTTATATTCTGTGTTTACATATATTGGGATTATGCAAGAAAAGGTAAATATTTCCGAATCTTACTAAGGGTCCTTACAACTCAGGATCCTATTCGATTCAAGTTTAATATTGACTGTTAGTGTTTCTGATACTGTAGTCGCTGTTACTAACAAGTTCAGAGTTCCTAGTGAAAAACTACCAGGAAGGCCCACAGGTCCCCTGGGATTCCGCTTTCGCCGCTCCAACCTTCTTTTGAGGGCAGTAACAATGCATACGAGTCACCTGCACTAGCCATCTTTCGCGCATCCCTGGAATAGCGTTGTAACAGGGGCCACCAGTACTTCCTTGGATAAGTATCCAAGACCACAATAGTGCACGATCGCCTGTGGGATTGAAGGAAGCGCAGGACTGGGCCTACTAGCACATTTGGTGGGAAAATATACGGACGCTGCATCACTGTGGAAAACATCGTCAAATCCTGTGCAAACAAATTCACCCCCATTGAGCCTGGCGAAGGGTATGGCGTGAAATGGGGGAGAGGATGCCCCAGCTTATCAATCATGGCGTTTGAATCGAGAGCCATCAAATCACACGAGTGACCCTCTACACCCCCGAACCCCTGCTGTACTTCATTCCAGATCTCCGGTGCGAGCTTATAATCCAAAGACGATAATCTGCGAGAAGGGGCGTCGGCCGGGTTCTCCTGAGTGGGAACGTATAGCATGTGTAGTAGGATGTTCAAGTCCGTAGTGGTAAAGAATAACGCCTTAATAGCGTTATTCAAGTCACGACTCTTGCCCCCTTGGTTGTTCCACGCATGCATCACCGCCTGGTTGTCAATCATTACATCGACACGACAATCTTTAACGAGATCTTTAAAAGCACGCAAGACCCTATCCACAGCGAGGGCCTCTCTAGTTGCAATATCCAGCATCATTTCATCCCTCGACCAGTAGTCAGATGTTTCCTGCGTCACAGGTGTGGAGATAACGCCACCCCATCCAGTCTGGGAAGCATCCGTAGCTACCTTGACCTGAAGATGCCTCTCTTCGCGCCAATGTAGCGGATCATCCCACTGTTCTAGGAAAAGCCAAAGGGCAATTTCATCGCGCAATGCACCCTGGATCGGAATCGGTTTCAACGAGCGTATACCCTTAGAAATTGCCGCCGACATCTCTCTAGTGAACAAGCGAGCCGCTGGGACGGCTAGGGAAAAGGAGATGCACTTGCCAATCAATCGCTGGAGTGTCTTGATCGATACAAAACGTGACTGTAACGTTTCCTGGACAAGCTCTATAAACTTGCGCTTCTTCTCCGGAATGAGGTGGAAAACTTCCTTACTGGAGTCCACCAGGAAACCAAGATAAGGGACCATCTTCTGAGGAGTCAGGATTGACTTTGACAAGCCTAGAAAGTACCCCAGGCATACCAAGTGAAACGCCACGAGAAACACCGCCGACTTAGCAGCCGCGAGGTTACGCTCGTCATTGGACTCTAGAACGCCATACTCTCCCTTGTCCAGCGGTACTTGGAGTTGGCCATTGTGTCTATCGTCAATGTACAAGAGGCACGAGATTCCCAGAGAGCGGAAAAAATTCGATGCCATAAGGCCCGTCGAGTGATACACATAAGGTGAAATCTTCCAACCAAATGGTAACGTGTTATAGGTAAAAAACCAACCACCCCACTGGATCCCGAAATATGTGCGGCTATCCTCAGTCAGCAAGAGGTGGTCGTAACCTGACTTGTCGTCGAGGACGGTCTGATAAGAGTCCCTGAAGACATACCGAGGCAAGTCCGTCACCCTGTCCAACGAGAAAGGCTTGTCCAGCATCCACAAGTTTAAGTACCGCGCATCATGACACAATCTTGGCTTCGTGGGCTCAACCGTCAATGGTAGTACGATATGAGGTGGCTTCACTTGACCAACCTTACCCACGAGTGAAATCGCACCGGTTTGTAGGCGACTTAAGAGCGTTGTCCTGCATGACGAGCCGCGTGCCTTAACAACGGTGACGTGGTAGCTTCTACAAGCCACCAGGTTTTCACTCAACCATGGAGAACCCATTGTTTAACGATCAGATAAGAGCGGGTCGTTGACAAGGGTGAGCCAGATTTAGAGTATGTAATAGCAGTAATATAATAGCCATCCGTCTCGATAGAGAATTTCGTTATGTCTAGTCTGGCCTTCGGCACCCAGCTAACTGGCGTAGATCACATAACGCAAACTGTGTTCAGGCGATATTTTTCGCGCTCTTATCCAAGAAGGATAAAAAAAGGAATGTGTGCCCGTAAAGAAAATGTATGGACGCCTTGACTCTAAGAAAAAAAGTCAGTTACATCGAGAGGTAATCGGTACTACAGTAATGTTGCGTTACTTAATTGACGCACCGGGTGTACAAAACGTTTTCTGGCCTGTCACCATTCTACATTCACTGCTCTGGCCAAACATTAAATTTCTTACAAAAGATTACACTGAACGTTCGATCAAAAAAGAAAAAAAATATCGTTGATGCAGTGAGGTTTTCAAACACGCCATTTGAAGCAAAGGCGACTCACCCGATTGCTCGTCCTTATCAGGCGAAACACCCGAGATAAGAACCGCCGTGTTGAAAAACTCACCGTGATGAAAATTCTAATAGATCAGAGTTAGGTCACAAAGCAGAGGCGACTCACCCGATTACTTGTTCTTCTCAGGCGACACACCCGAGAGAACATGTGAGCTAACTCTGTATTTTATTTTCAATTATAAAACTACATATTCATAATGGTTTAACCATCATTCTTTAGTAATTTTGTACTCAAAACGTTGAACGTTGACTGCTGGCAGGCCTACTCAGTTTGAATTTAGTTTGGATTTCTTTCTTTCGGTGTTGCCTAAAGTACTAACATTATTAAATCAGAGTAACGCAACATACTTTAGTGGTGAGTTATACTGATTCTTCAGTTTTGATGCATTGATCGATATCCGAGGCATAGGTAGCAAGCAGTAAGCTATATGAACATGAAAATCGCACTTACCTTGCGGAGATGAGAAGGATGAATTCCACTACATCAATCATTTATTCGTTATGCTGCAGAAAATAAGTTTGCCGGCGAATAATGCCACATCGAGATCGCGGTCAAGCCCGCCGATTTAGCGCGCCATAAATTTATTATTGGCGCGAAAAAACCGAAAACCTTCAGTTAAACCGCAATTTTCCGTTTTCGACGGTCAATGCATAGTCAGGTCCTTAAAAAAAGCATCGGAGGACTTTTTCTATCTAACTGTCCGTATTAAACAGTTCAAAGAAGTAGAAATGTGGCTCCGCCAGAAGACAAGACTGCTCTCTTCGATTCTTCGAAAGCAAGTCATGAGTCTTAGACATGACGGGATACGATTACAGTCACGCTGACTGAAATTGACCCCTTATTGCTGACAGATTACCGTGAGCGATGATTTTTTTTCGTTAGCAACCGTCGATCACTCTCTGAATGGGATTAGTCTTCTGCGGCTCGTCATGCAAACTCTCCAAATTGTTTGCACGACAGATTATTCTTAAATACTCTGTGGGGTGGCCGATCGGAATCGTAATGTTTCCCTTTGAACGTCCCTTTAAAGTGTCTAAAGTATGAGAATATTGACACCTTATTCTCAATCCAAGACAGCACCTCGTCCTGGTTCAATGAAGGAACCAACTTCGCTATTTCTGCCCAATTAGCTGCATGTCTATGGAGCTCCCCTGCGATGAAATGATCAGGGTTCCGGAACGGTAACTCATCGACACGTCCAATGACCTCCCTTTTTCTACTAGTCGTGCCATTTTTCCAAGCCGGTCATTTCCTGCCCCCTCACCGCTGACCCATACGGGGTTTCCCCTTGTATCTACCCACTGTATGGCATTTGCGCAATCGTCGCCATAATTGATTGAGTTGTCAAAGTTGTCATCTTTTTCCCATGACCAGTATATCGCCTAAATGGGAAAAGGTAAAAAACGAGTCTCATAAACACGCGTGAAAAGTAAAAAGAAGCCCCGTACAAGTCAGCAGAGAGAGGACAGTTTTGACCCAGTATGACCGGGAGGGTTTTGAGTTACCCTGTTTTCAAAACTCTCATTTCCCTGTGACTACAAACGGAAGGTATAATGGGGGAAAACAAAAACAAAAAGAAACAAAAAATTCGCACTACAAGCGGATCCAAAGGGAGGGCATCAGAGGAATTTGGACTTAGGAAATATATGAGCATTTTAAATATTCACCTCATCCTTACGCCATATATCTTACTGGAACCCCCCAGTCAAAGCTTTGTTAAGTTAGATCCACCCTTCATACCCCACTGAGTCAACACACAATCCACTCTAATGCTCCATGTTTATTGCTCTTCATACAATCGTATTTCTTATGTGACAACACCGGTCCTTACATCTACTCATTTCTGGAGTCTTTATTTACTTATTATTGTCCCTAGCACGACCTCGCGCCACCGGGAACCCTTGTTGCGCATCCCTCCTCGCGTAGCACCTCGCCATGATATGGCCAAACTTCCCACAGTGATAACATTGCACCGGAACGCTACTTCTCATGCCGCGTCCCCTGTATAGAACATCACCACGCCCACGGTGAAATGATCCGGACCACGGCCCCCCCCCCCCCCCCCCCCTGCCCATCGCCTTTTCCACCTTCGCGACCGCTTCATAAACTTTGGCATGGTCTTTGTCCCCCAGTAGGCGTAGCACCAAGGCCCGGAAGTGTTCCTTCGGGAGGTCCACCTTTCCTCTCGCTGTTTGGTACACTAGGCGGTAAAATTCGCGTTTCTCATCCTGATTATCCCGCGATGTGTTTTGGAGAGTTTCTAGGATGTCGATAGCCTCATACTTGTTGAACTCGGAGAGCGGTCGTGCCGCATAATCCAACATCCTCTTTATTACGGCAGCCACCGAGAGCTTCGTCAACTCTTCCAGTGACTTTTGGAGTTCCACAAAGTCCCTCTTCAGTGTCTACGATAACAAAGGAAAAAACACGATTCATTGTACAATATCACCCTCACAGTCTACTTTTCTCAAGGTCCACGACTAATGAACCCGTGCCATTCCACTTACAACACTCTGGAATTTTAAATTTTAATCGAAAAGTAACTCTTATAGTCTCTCTCGTTTGCCATTTTTTTTTTTTTTTTTTTTTTTGAAAAGGTACGCCTACGTCCCATTTTCCTTGGTGGACTCTCACCCTAGTTTTCCGGTTCTTCTTTGTGAGCTCTCACCCAATTTTAGTTTTCTTTGGTGAACTCTCACCCCCGTCTGTATTTCCTTTGGTGAACTCTCACCCATTTTTGTTTTCCTTGGTGAACTCTCACCCCATTTCTTTACTTTGGCGAACTCTCGCCCCGTCTGTACACATTTCCTTTGGTGAACTCTCACCCCCGTCTGTACATATTTCCTTTGGCGAACTCTCGCCCCCATCTGTACATATTTCCTTTGGTGAACTCTCACCCCCATTTCTACTCTTTTCTTTGGCGAACTCTCGCCCCGTCTGTACACATTTCCTTTGGCGAACTCTCGCCCCCGTCTGTACATATTTCCTTTGGTGAACTCTCACCCAATTTCTACTCTTTTCTTTGGCGAACTCTCGCCCCGTCTGTACATATTTCCTTTGGTGAACTCTCACCCCATTTCTTTTCTTTTCTTTGGCGAACTCTCGCCCCCGTCTGCAAGTTTACATATTTATATTGTATTTACATAATTATGCAATATCCCTGTCCCTGAGGGCTACACATACAAAACCCACAACTGATTGAAAGTGCCGTGCGATGATAAAAAGCAGCTAGAAATGTGTACGCCGCAGGACATAGAAATGAATATCCGATAAACTGTGTAGAATCCAGACTGGTCTCGCAGAAAGGCCCGAAGTACACTAGCTATACCCAATGAATTGACCAGCTAACACACTGACTAAAGTACAAAAACAAATGAAGCGTGAACCGAAAACAAGTAAACTTATACACACTAGAAATAAAGAAAACAAAGGATTGCAGCCCTTCCCCCTGCGCACAGTTCATATAAACACATATTGTCCAGAGAAAAACAGACATAGTTTACCTCGAGCTCTCCCTGTTGAGCTTGTCCCGCCGCCTGTTGGACTCTTTGTTCCGGTTCTGGCTGAACTCCTTGAACCGCATGTCCCACGTGCACAGCCGGTTGAACTGCTTGAGCTCCTTGTCTCGCGGCTGGTCGAACTCCCTGAGCTGCATTTCCCGCAGCTGGTTGAACTCCTTGTCCCGCGGCTAGTTGAACTCCTTGAGCTCCATGTCCCACGGCTGGTTGAACTCCTTGAGCTGCATGTTCCGCAACTGGTTGACCTCCTTGAACTGCTTGTCCCGCGGCTGGTTGAACTCCCTGAACCGCTTGACTCGCTGCAGGTTGAACTCCTTGACCACCTCGCCCAGGTGCTGGATATTGTACGTCCGCCATCCGAAAATACAAGAGGAAACAAGGGGAAAGAAAATCTTTCCACACGTCAAAGAGCTTCAAAGCACAACCACGCCGCACTGCAGTTGAGCCAAAGTGATAATTTATTCACATGTACTAATCTCATATGCGTTGCTCTTAATATATGCAGCGTGAATAGCGAACAAAAACATATAACAAAGAACTTTGCCGGGCTTCATAACCATTTCCCTCTATTAACTATGTTTTAATGCAGCCCTAAATACAGCTATTATAGCGGGCAACTGTCCATACGTTTATATATTTATGCAAAACCAGATATGCAATAATTACTAAACACGGTATGAGCCTAAACATGAAAGGAAATTTCGCCCATGACAGTATATGATGAAAGCGACACAACAATCATTATCGCTTAACTCTTGATGACGTAATAACGTGTCATTTATCAGTCTTATTTATCTGTTCTGTTTATCTGTTTTTAAATTGAACCTGTTATGTTGAGAAATAAATAGAAAATATACCTATGGTATTGAAAACATGAGGTTTTTTTATGTTTCATATGAATAAAGAACACTGAGTTTCGTGGCGTTTTCGTTCAAGACGTTTTAAACATGGACAGGTGTCTCGTGAAGTCCCGAGTATTTGGCACGGTTCTCTTGAAATATATCCAAAACAAGATGCCATCATGGTGGGTGCACTAATAAATATACACTATTGACTAAATGTTGACCGCACAAGAACAAACTTGTTTCGCTTTGAACGGGTACCAAGAAGTAAACCAACTGTGTTTTGTTAATTATATTTAACACACCACTGCTTACAGAGAAAGCAATTTGGAGTTTCGATGATTGGCAATTTAGTGCAGCCTTTCACCTCTGTTTCAAAAGGAGTCGTGGTGTGAACCTTTCATATGAAAATTGGCTTGACAAGTTCATTCAGATGCAAATCAAATTTTCATTTGATTGTTTTTGCACCAGTTCTCGTTTTGAAACAGAGGGAACAGGCAACTCAGAAATGGCCTATTCAGACAAATAAAGGCAAATAAAACCCTACCCTCCTCAACAAATATATATATTTCTTTTTTAATTTATGCGCCTGTGCAAACTGTTGTTTTTTAAAAGCACCTTCCTACAAATATATGTTTGTCAAGTTTGCAAGCAATCCGCTTGTCATTGGTCGGATATAATCTGCATGTTTAACACATGCGCACGACATGACATTTGACAAGAGGCCTTTGAGCGTGACAACGAGGGTTCCCCTTAAAGAAGGTGTCCTCTTACTGGAGGTGTCCCAAGAATTTTAAGAGATCATAGGTTGTCAAACTGACTGTGTTTAAGCTTATACCAATATCCCTTTAACCCTATCTCTGCCTGGGCTTTTTTTTCCGTTCGTGAGCCTGGGGAGGCAGAGAGTGCCGCCCCCAATATGTATTTCAAAAGTATTCACGCTAGGAAAATGACAGTTATATGGTACGTACAGCATCCAAAAATGTTTATTTTAGTGCCAATCCCGTGTGAATTATAACGTCATACACGCCAAATTTAAATGACGTAATACGTTAAAAAATCCGCCATCTTAGATTTTTAGATGAAATTTCTAGTAAATTGTATTGGGTACTTACAGTTGAAACTCTGTGTGTCCCCTCATGGAGTCCAATTTGGCACTTTTCCTTATTTCGTTACTATGAATGTCCTCATTAACGTTAGTAAATGGACAAAGCCCACCGAATAAAAGCCCCCCCCCCCCCCCCCGTTTATAAGTCCACAGAAAACCCCTTACGAAGTTGTATACGCCCAGGACAGGACAGGACAGGACTATTTGTATTTTTCACTTTTTTTTTATTTTAAGCGATTAAATATATTGTACTTGGGACCATGTGTTGTCCAATTGGATACTTGAATAGGATTTTATATTTACACTAGCTGAATATTATGAAAAATGTAATATCCTGAAAAGCCAGGTAGCCAAAGCGTTATAAATGACAAAAATCAATACAATTATTCCAAGCTATCAACTACATATTATTTTAAAATAACTGTACTGCATATGAGAATGAAATTTACAATTTTTTCCTACTGAATGGTCTCCAGACATTCCGTATAGCATTGTTTAATGGCAGAATGTCATAATATCAAGATAATTTAATTTCCCCTTTGCGATCTATTTCTCTGTTCTCACAACCTACATGCCCCACTTTGTATCAATATTGTGTGGAGAAATTTGCTGTTGATCACTATACATATAAGGACAATAAGGGTCATGCCTATTAAAGGCTATCTATCAAGCTTGTTACGTCTAAAACTTGCTTCTTCTCAGATAATGATAAGTTTACTTTTGACACTTGACAAAACCATTCCTTTAAATTTATCATTACAGATATCTTCACTTTTTAACTTATTGATTACTTTTGATACTGACTGGCACGACTATGATATACCAAAGACGAGAATATTGTAATAACAAAATGATTAATGGATGTCGGCCTAGTAGCAAAGGTTAGTAATAGTTGATGAAAGTTTAACGTTGTTGTATTGTTGTTAAAGAATAAGAGAAAGACGTTAACAAATACTCATTCACATCAAAGAATGTGATATGCATTATGCATTGCCAGAAATATGGGTCAAAATGGCGCACGCGCGTGCGCATCACGTCTTTAATGGCGGCCGAATCGCGTAAGAAAATGTATGGAAATCGAACAAATTCTAAAATACAACAAATACGAGGTAAACTATACCTTAGCCCCGACTCGATACATGTTCAGTAGTGATCAAGCTATGCTTCTAACATAAACATTTTTAAAAAGCATTAGTCTGCTTACTTCCCACGATGCGTTTTGACGTTCAATATTCCAGGTTCCATTAGCCATAGA
Organism: Desmophyllum pertusum; assembly: GCA_029204205.1. Lineage (NCBI taxonomy): Eukaryota > Metazoa > Cnidaria > Anthozoa > Scleractinia > Caryophylliidae > Desmophyllum > Desmophyllum pertusum. The sequence goes on from MU826852.1 coordinate 549,163, forward strand.
TTGCCTCAAAATATGGTGTAATCCATGCCAAATGCTTGTCGATTTGAGGAACAATCCTTCAAGCAGTCACTTAGCCGCGACTTGCATTAAATACCGGAGAGTTTGAAGTATACAAATCGTCCATAAAAGAGTCATTTCTTGCCAATAAGATCCTTCCCACGGCACTTGAAAACTGCTAATTTGTCCTTGATTTTGTGATCTGAGGCCATCTTTGGCAACGCTTTGGGGAAGGAGAAATACTGAACAAAACCTCTCCGAAAACTCCACTCGAGCCGCCATCTTTTTTTCCTTTTTCTTATCCAGCAAAGCTTGTCGGTATATAAACTAGTTCCAAGTTTCCTCGTTCTAAATAATATGCCTGGCAAAGAATGTTTTTAGCCGCTACGACGAATCAAAACAATAATTTTATTCCTTTGGGCTTGTGATCAGTCGTTCAGCTTCATAAATCCCGAGAATTTTAGAAGACCTGTTCCTTTTCTTTTTTTTTCCATTAAAGAATAGATCTACCGAGCTCAAATTATGTAAAATTTCATCCGCAATACGTTTTTGCTGTCATTTATGCTACCGCCGCCATATTGAACAAGAATTTTCGAAGAAAATATAACCGGGCTTTTTTTTATCAAGCAAGCAAGCCGTTTTACCTGCTTTCTTGCTTGAAATCTATCAGATTAGTCACGGCAGTCACGCTGAAGTCTGATGTTTGCGTATAGTGCCTACTGTCAATTTTCTTGCCTCTGAGCAGTCTTTGAAGATCATTCCTCAATATAAAGCCAAAGTTGAATAAGAGGAAAAAACACGACAACATAGGTACGAATCGGTGTTGAACCATCAATCGCAGACGTTCCGCGTTGCACCATCATCATTCGCAGCTATTCTAGTCACAGTTCGACAAATTGCGTGAGTCAAAATGTGATATTGTAACGTAATGGTTGTTATTTATAAATCTTCTGCATACAAGGAAGTGAATTGCTGCACCAACACGAAAAAGTAATGTATTTCACACTAAATAAACAGCAGAGTATTCATGTTCAAATCAAAAGTAATAGCTTGATATGAAATTTGACCTAACGGCGACCCTGGTTTATCACAGACGTTGACTCATGTGACCCCATGACGTAATCGTCCTTATTTATAAATCTGCATTTCTCAGCAAGTTTCTGTTTTTCTCAGAAAATATACGGAAAAGATATGTATTTCACACAAAATGACAATTATTTAACAGGACAATATTCATAAAATATCATTTAGGCAAAGGATGACCCTGGCGAAATCTAACGTAGCCTTGAAAAAAAAATTGATCTAATGGCGCTTCCAGTGTATGTGATGTACGTACGCACCTCACAGACAATCTCTTCAAGTCACGATTCGACGTGACCCTATGACGTAATCGTCCAAATATAAATCTGCACGTCTCAGCAAGTTTCTGTTTACATAAATCTGCGAGTCTGGGCAAGTTTCTGTTTTCCTTTTCGGAAAAGAAATGTATTTCACACAAAACAAACAGGACAATATTATGACCCTGGCGAAATGTAACGTAGCCTTGATAAAAAATTTGATCTAATGGCGCTTCTAGTGTATGTGATGTACGTACGCACCTCACAGACAATCTCTTCAAGTCACGATTCGACGTGACCCTATGACGTAATCGTCCAAATATAAATCTGCACGTCTCAGCAAGTTTCTGTTTACATAAATCTGCGAGTCTGGGCAAGTTTCTGTTTTCCTTTTCGGAAAAGAAATGTATTTCACACAAAACAAACAGGACAATATTATGACCCTGGCGAAATGTAACGTAGCCTTGATAAAAAATTTGATCTAATGGCGCTTCTAGTGTATGTGATGTACGTACGCACCTCACAGACAATCTCTTCAAGTCACGATTCGACGTGACCCTATGACGTAATCGTCCAAATATAAATCTGCACGTCTCAGCAAGTTTCTGTTTACATAAATCTGCGAGTCTGGGCAAGTTTCTGTTTTCCTTTTCGGAAAAGAAATGTATTTCACACAAAACAAACAGGACAATATTATGACCCTGGCGAAATGTAACGTAGCCTTGATAAAAAATTTGATCTAATGGCGCTTCTAGTGTATGTGATGTACGTACGCACCTCACAGACAATCTCTTCAAGTCACGATTCGACGTGACCCTATGACGTAATCGTCCAAATATAAATCTGCACGTCTCAGCAAGTTTCTGTTTACATAAATCTGCGAGTCTGGGCAAGTTTCTGTTTTCCTTTACGGAAAAGAAATGTATTTCACACAAAACAAACAGGACAATATTATGACCCTGGCGAAATGTAACGTAGCCTTGATAAAAAAAAATTGATCTAATGGCGCTCCTAGTGTGTCCACCTAGTAGTGAGTACAATGATTTAATATTTTGACGAGTCAAACTCACCGACGTTGCGAAATCTGTACGCCGCTCCGATGTGTTTACGCGGTCCTAAATTAATATCTATTTGGACCAGTCCAACTTTCACATAGGCTCGATTTCCGCCGCTCTCTCGAGTCCGGGCTTCGTTCTTCCCCGAGAAAATCTTTCACAAGGCGAATACATTCATATATATTCATACTCACCCTAGCTCTCCTCCTAGCACTTTGGCGGAGTAGAGGTATAAGAGATCGACGACAAAAAAAAAAAACAGAAGCTATTTTATTAACCGGGCTGGGCCCCAGGCCCACGCCCGGTTAAAAACGATAAACCGCTGACAGTTCATTACGGGCTCGAAATGTCCGTGATTTCTGGTGATGGATATCTCATTTATTCGGAAGTGGTTTTATTTGCTCATCGGGGATAGAAAAACTTGAAATTTCAACGAGGTTTTCGTAAAATAAAAGTTTTGCGATAGAACACCGTTGAATGTTGTCAAAAATATGACTTTGGAAAATGAAATATTACTTGCCTTAAACAGATCTAGAGAACTCGATGTTGGGTGGCTAGCCGGCTAAAAAAAAGTTCTTCCTTCGGCCTGCTTTGATCTGCATGGTTTAACGGGCTTTCTTGTACTTTCAACCCCAGTAAAAGTGAGTGAAATTCTTACTATCATTTTTGTAGCTTGTAATTTCGTTTAACTTTGTTATGATAAATAACGACAAGGTTTTTTGGAAACTGCACAATTGATTCGGCTAAACTCGGCTCGAACCCGTAACTCGCACGCGTTTCGTTAATGCCGTTTTAAAACTGAGGATCGGAAAATCGAAAGATCGTCGAATTCGTTGGAAAGCAGGTCTGGACCAAGCTAGTGCAACAAGGTAGCTCAGTGTACTTTGGTGCGATCGTTTGAGTTAACGATATTATTTTGGACGACTTGGAGGATCAGAAGGGCAAGAGTTTGAGCGATAGCGTGCTCGTGTTTTCTTTCTTTAGGGAAAATACTTTTCTCTCGCAGTAAACGGATAATAATTTGTAGGCGAAACCTGACAAAATGCTGGGGATAGCGGGCTTGCATGTTTTTGAGGTGTCCAGTATTAAAGTGAAAAGCTTCAGATGAAAACACACGTTGACATCTCATCGAAAAGGAATTCTTCATTAGTTAAAATAGCAACACCTGTCTTTAAACATAGGCCGTTTAACTTGTTAATAGTTGAACATTAGGAAATAATATCAAACAACTAAAGACAATCTAACCTGAAGAACAGTTGGTCTCGGTTATCAGAGAAGTCAGCAAGAAGAAAACGCAACAGAAGAGAACTGAAGGCATGATCGATTCCTACCGCGATCACCATCTGTCCGCCACACTTTCGACTTGGAAAGTTTTTAATGCAAATGTATTAATTATTCGCACGTACGTAGCTTTTAGCCAATTAACATTGAGCTGATTATGTTTTAAGTAAATATTGGTTGTCAAAACGAGCTTTTTTGTTTTGCGACTTGTCATTTAACAATTTGACTATACAATGTTTATATATATAAAAAAAAGTAATGTACATTGAGGTCAAGAGACCACAGGCAGCCTTCAAAGAGGCTCGCCTTCCCTTAATCAACTCTGATAATGATGTCAGACTGAAGCAATTGAGAGTGAATTTGTACCTCCGGGCGGTAGGCCAAGCAAAACCTAAACAAGGAAAATACGAAAAATAAACTGGTAACAAACGAATAGGTGTATAAAACAACTGAGGAAAAAATACAACTTGACAGAAAACTATAATAACACACTGGCTGGACAAACTAATATAAGTGACATGTACAAACAATAATATAAACCTGTGAACATAAAAGCTAGAACAAGATAAAATAAAACCGGCTAAAACAGCGGCACACCAAAATTGAACAACAACTAAGACACGTGCTGATAAACAGGTAGGGAACCGGCAAACCCATAAACGACGGGCATAGACGATAAAAACACGGAATGCACAAAAAACACGTGAGCTAATTTATACACGACAAAAACTGAACTGAAAAAGGGATAAAATACCCAACCCACCGGTGTGGAACGCGACGCAAAGCGCCGAACTATATATAGGCCTAACATGTAGACGCGAACTGGCCCAAAACCGATAAAACTAAATGCTGAATGTGCGAAAAGCCAACACGCGCGGAGGAAAAATAAATATGCATGATGACAAATACACGTGAAACCAAACGACATGTTCCCCAAATGACAACTGATGCAGTGCCCGCAAAGTAGCCGGTGAGAAAGGGCGCTAAATAAGTCTAAACGGACTGCTGTTGACACACCCGAAACAATAAATGAAGAATAAAAACTGCAAAGAAGGACCACAGGCTTACCATCCTCTGTTTGTGTGGTCACAGATATCTACGATGTTCAAATTTCTTAGTACAATAGAATTGTTATTGTGAACATTAATCTTCCTAAAATTGGTATTTAGGACTGTCTATATTTAACAAAATAAAGTCAAAATGTTTGGACGTTGTTTAACTTTGCTTTGAAGCGGTTTTTCCAACCAGCTGGAATATCGAATGAGTTTGAAAATTCTCTATTTTACTATGATCTGTACCACCGGCTGGGACAATTATGCACATTTTAAAAATAAAAAAACGTGAATACGGCGTCGAAATTACTACCTATATGCCCTCCCCATAACGAGAAACGCGTACCACGACAAACACCCCCTTGGGTACCCAGTTGAAATACAGTAGTCTCGTTGATCTTAACTTAGGCAATCACGACGGCGACGCTTAAGAGAACGTGGAATGAGAAATGAATTTATATTCGCAATTATACAGATTTATTCCGTTTGATAGCCTTATTTTCCTTTTTCTCAGGGTGGCCGTATTTCAACTGGGTACCCAAGGGAAGTGTTTGTCGTGGTACGCGTTTCTCGTTATGGGGAGGGCATAGGTAGTAATTTCGACGCCGTATTCACGTTTTTCTTTTTTTTTAATGTGCTTAATTGTCCCAGCCGGTGGTACAGATCATAGTAAAATAGAGAATTTTCAAACTCATTCGATATTCCAGCTGGTTTTTCAAGATCAATCCGCGAACCTTTCGTACTCAAATTTGGCCAGATTGTAGTTCGAGGACTGGTCTTTCGAGATGCGGGAGCTGTTATGAAATCGAATCGAAGAAATGGTTTTTTAGGGCAAAATTCGAGAAACGGCAGGACACGCTCTATAGTTAATGGTTAGCCGACTTTGGACTTGGAGGATAGGAAAATTGAGAGTTTGAGCGATACCATGGCTGCAAGTGTTTTATTTTGTAAGGAAAAAAATACTTTAATTTCGTAGTTAACGGCAAATCATTCGTAGGCGAAGCCTGACAAAATGCTGAAGATAGCGGGCTTCTTTGAGAGGGGTTATCTTGTAGTCGCCGGCTATGTACAGGTACTGATCTATGATCCGTGAGACTCGTCAGATTCCTAGAATTCAACAGGCTTCGATTCCACGAGATAAAGACTCGTTTCTCTCGTTCAAGAGAACAGATCTCAGATGACAAAACCGAAAAGGGAACTTGTTAAAAGTTCAACTTTACGGTATATTGGTCATTTGTATTCTAGAGACGTATAATCCGTCTTTAAGGAATTATTCGTCGACTGTTTTATGCGTCTTGTGTAAAGACGGGACGAACTATAAGGCGCACAAAGCCTTTAGTTCCGTTAAAGACACACTAAAACAGATAGTTCGTCTTGACGCATTATCCGTCTTGTGCCCGTCTTTATACGAACTGGGACGCATATAAACCATCAGACGCATAATTCGTCTGATGTCCGTCTTTATGTACACAGACGGATTATCCGTCTTAGCTTAGGTTCGTCGTTCAATACTAACTAAAGCTGAGTTCGTCTTGACGTATATAATCCATTTTGTGCCCGTTTTTATACTAAGACGCAAGCGTCTCTAATATAAAAACGACGATTATTAAATAAGTAAAGACAATCTAACCTGAAGAACAGTTGGCCTCGGTTATCAAAGAAGTCATCAAGAAGAAAACGCAACAGAAGAGAACTGGAGGCATGATCGATTCCTACCGCGATGAAACGATCTGTCAGGATTTCGAGTTGCGAAGCATATATTTGTATTAAAAACGTTTCCACCTACGTAGGTTTTAGCCAATTAACGTTCAGCTAATTATGCTGTCAATTAATTTGCTGTTAAAACAAACTCGTTGTTTTGTGACTTGTAATTCCTAATAATACAAAATGAATGTCTTTATAAACAGGTGCATGACGGTGCTAAAACTCTGTTTTCAATTAAGTTGATAATAATTCATGGCAGCAAATCGACCATAGAAATAAATCATGGTAAATGTCAAGCTTGGTACAAACACAATAACAAATATAGTATTTAGTCAGTGACAAAATGCATGCGAGTCGTAGTCTCGTGGAATTGGGTATCTGATATCCCCATGGGTCTCTCCCATTGGTGCAGCGGTATTATATTTACCGCTTCCGTGAATGAATATCACATTTCGAGGTCTTTCGACGGTAAAACACCACGACTTCAGTTCAAAGATCGCGACCCACCCTCCCTCCCTTTGCGATCTGTGTTCGGTGCTCCTGCTCCGCCAGCGACACTCCGTGTAGTTCATGACTACACCGAAGTGTTGTTCTCCATATCTTAACCCAAGAACAATAACGGCAGGAAGAATATAGTACTATTTGTTTTTTTTACTTTTTTTTTAATTTTAAGCGATTAAATAAATTGTACATGGGACCATGTGCTGTCCAATTGGATACTTGAAGAGGATTTTATATTTACACTAGCAATATCATTACTAATAAAATATCTTGAAACGCCAGGTAGCCAAAGCGTTATAAATGACAAATATCAATACAATTATTCCAAGCTATCAACTGCATATCATTTTAAAATAACTGGACTGCATATGAGAATGAAATTTACAAATTATTCCTACTGCATGGTCTCCAGACATTCCGTATAGCATTTAATGGCAGCATGTCACTATATCAAGATAATTTCTCCTTGGTGATCTATTTCTCTGTTCTCACAACCTACATGCCCCACTTTGTATCAATATTGTGTGGAGAAATTTGATTTTGATCACTATACACAAGGACAATAAGGGTCATGCTCTAAAAGGCTATATATCAAGCTTGTTACGTCTAAAACTTGCTTCTTCTCAGATAATGATAAGTTTACTTTTGACACTTGACAAAACCATTCCTTTAAATTTATCATTACAGATATTTTCACTTTTTAACTTATTGATGATTATTGATAAGACTGGCACGACTATGATATACCAAAGACTTGAGAATATTGTAATAACAAAATGATTAATGGATGTCCTAGTAGCTAAGATTAGTATATTGATGAAAGTTTAACGTTATCGGTTTCTTTTCGTCAGTTCCTTCTCACTGCACCAAGATGTATCCCATGGCTTTGATGTGTTTGTCTCCATTATCTGGCGACTCTTCAGCCTCGTTTCCACACGTGTTTGAATCATCATTAGTTCCTCCAGTACCAAAACCGATTCTGGAGTCGCAATAGACGCAGCTATCACCATCGTTAGCGATGATACCGATTCTTGCTTTAGCTTTGGTACTATATGAACTCTCTGCATTGAATCCTTCCTTGTTACAGCCGAGCTGCAAAGAGGCCTGGGAACCAATGAGCGTCTTCCACGTGTCACGACCCAATGAGGTGGCGCGGTATGCCCCGTCAGCGGTCAGTGAGTACAGAGAGTTGGCCTGCTTGTTGATGACAATGAACTTGATCTGATGGTCGATCTTCATACCGAGACAGATCTTGGAGAAGGATGTGTTCCAGTAGGTCGGTAACTTGGTCTCTTGTGAATCAAACCCAGTCTCTCCTCCAGGAAGGTTGTATTCATTTTTATCGCTCCAGTACCCCGACTTATAATGCAAGGTGCTCTGGGAAATAATAGAAGAAAAAAAATCATTCAAAAACATTGCCTCTAAATTATCTATCACATGAACCTGTCCTATTCTTTTTTTTGTTCCTTTCATTCGTTTTCCAGGCTTGCAGTTTATTTCCACTATCCCTGAACGTAGCATTCACTCTACTTTCCAGAAACATTTGAATACACGGTCTTTGATTGGACAGAAAATTTCTGGCATTGTATTTTTCTGCCCAATCGACAAGCTCCATCTATTGCGCCACTGTCGTGCCTTCTTACACGATGTTGTTTACGTTGCCATTGCTGGACAAGCCACATCCCCACGCACCGGGTGACTCCAGATAACAATGCTTTCTTGATTAACCATCGTGTTTTTCTCTGAGAATAACAAATTTGCATTTTGCAGCACGTGTTGCCATATATTTGATTCAAATTTACTGCGGCCTCCAGCACTGTGTGCAAGTATAATATGGTTTACGTCACCAAAACTGGATTTACAATATGCGAATAACAATGCATTTTTATATATATTCTATTGTTTCTATGAATTTTCTGTGGTAATCGTCACAGGTCGAACCAACTTCATGATTTTAATAAGGTTGTGAAGGACAAAGCTGTTCTCCCCAAAGCCCGGAATTTGGTCATTTCACGTCGTTGTTTTGCAGAGGGCAGCTGAGAAATGTCCCAAGAGGTTTATAGCACGTGCAAAGCTATTGTGCTAGTAACTAAACCTTTTGTTATTCAACAAGATGTCCCTGACAAAATATCCGGACATTGTTTTTGGAAAATGTAGGGACTTTTCAAAATTTGTCCGCAAGTGCAACCCTGGCCTAAAGTGGGTAATGCAGTAAATACATCTCTTCCACGAACTACATTTTCTACAGTTTCTGCTCGGGCTTCAGCTCTTTAATGCCTGGAAATGAAATCAATGGCAACTTAAACAACATCGTGTAAGAAGGCACGAAAGTGGCGCAATAGAAGGAGCTCGTCGATTGGGCAGAAAAATAGAATGCCAGAAATGTTCTGCCCAATCAGAGACCGTGTATTCAAATGTTTCTGGAAGTAGTGCGATAAGGGTCGCTACCCAGCGGTTATTTCACAGCTACTTCGAACTTTCGCCGCTCCGACTTTTGCCGATTATAAACTTTCTTCGCGCCCGACTAACTACCCCTGGGTCTCCAAGGATGCGTCACAGTCTTTAGTTTCAATAACATACGAACTCTGCTCAATCAACGCTTGCGGTTTTTTTGTTGTTGCTGCTGTCAATCATCTTAGCGGAGGTCTCAGGAAACAGAAGCTCACTTCAACGGGTTCAAACGGTCACGTGCGTGGGTTGTGATTGGTAGATTTCGATCCATTTTGTCTGTTTCTTTTTTCCAAGGTCAGTTGGTTGTCGTTCGTCGTAATTATGATTGACAGCAGTGAAAAAACCGGCAACTTCAGAGTTCGCGTGTTACTGAAAAGCGCAGTAAGCCAATGATATGAAACCATTAATATTTACTGTTTTGCTTCAGAACTTACAAACAATTGCAACCTTCGTGCTTCAAGGCAGCGGAAATGAACAATAGTTTATTATTTGAGGACTGCATAATAGCTTATTGCCAATAATCAGTACAATCATTTCTATGTACTTTAAATTTGATGCCAAATACAGTGATGTGGAGGACATTTCGTTACATGTTTACTCGAAGTAGTTGTTGTTAGGTCACATGACATAGAACGCTCCAGAACGTTTTCCAACCACGTGCAAAATGAGTTTGTTATTACTAGTTTGATAGGGTCGCTTCGCTTCGTCGTATAGCGTAGATATTGCTGTACCTAGGACCCAGTTAGAATAAATGGTTTAACTCAAAACCATATAGCATAGAACACAATTTGGAGCCGCCTTTACTTCATCCGTCTTACTTTTATATTCCTTATAATCTAACTAGTCCGAGTCCTTAGGAGTAACTGTTTTGTTATATCACAAAATATTTTGTTTTGGTGTAAATAATTTTCTGGTTTAAATCAACCCGGATAAAAGTATTGGATGATAGACTACGAGTAGTCCCTAATTTTTCCCAGATCGATATTTCCACGCGCTTCGCGCGCGCCCGCCCGCTCGATCTGAGAATAATTAGGGACTACTCGTAGTCTAATTGGATGAAGTAAACCACGTACAATTTATTTTCAAACATAAAAACTTAAGGTGATTACTTACTTATTGCACTTCCCATCCTTTCTGCGCATACTTTCGCGCGTAATTAGCGCGCACACATTAAAAACACGGCGGCTTTTTCTTTGTGGCGATGCTCGCCAGAGAGGTAAATTATCGTTTTCTCGTAAACGAGCACCGTAATGTATCATATTTGAAGTCTAGTAATCATCTTCTTTATATACAAGGAGTATGGACCAATTCCTATTGCAGAAAAAGTAATAATCACTGTAAACTTGAAAAATACGTGTTTTTGGTTGATTTTGTAAGGAATTATGAGGTATTTGAGGTATCTGTAGTCGATTATATATCTCTTTCGCGGTAATGGTGACCTATTACTTTTATTCTATATTTTGGAACATTACATCACAATTTTCAACTAGGGAAAGTTTCAGAAACTTTCTAGTGCAACTTTTATTTCGATGGAATCACCTTAAGTTGATCGATTATTTGAACATAAGATTTGAGAACCGAGAATAGCGAGTCCATTCCATACCAACTAAATATCCACCATTAAGGTGATTCCTTAGTATTGCACTGCGCATCCTTTCTGCGCATAGTTTCGCGCGTAATTAGCGCGCGCACGTTAAAAAACTGGCGGCTTTTTCATTATGGCTATGCTCGCCAGAGAGGTAAATGATCGTTTCTCGTAAACGAGCGTGGTGACCTATCATTTTTTTTTCGCATATTTAAGTCTAGTAATCATCTTCTTTCTATGCAAGGAGTATGGACCAATTCTCAGTGCAGATAAATTAATTATCTCTGGAAACGTTTAAAAATACGTGTTTTTGGTTAATTTTGTAAGGAATTATGAGGTATTTTTAGTCGATTATATCTCTTTCGCGGGGCTGGTGACCTATTCTTTTTATTCTATATTTTGAAATATTACATCGCAATGTTCAACTAGGATAAGTTTCAGAAATTTCCCAGTGTAACTTTTATGTCGATGGAATTACCTTAAATGTCTTACCTTGTTGCCATCAATCTTCATGACCGGCGTCCATCCCCCATCTCCACATCCAAAATCTCCCATGTGACAGAGAACGGAAGTTGGTTTTGAGTCAAGGAGGAGCGTAACCAGCTGACTCGAGTTCGACCTGTTGAATATTAAAAATATATTCTATCGAAGTAGCTTGCTATAGAGACATACTTATAGTTATATCGAGTAAATATTTAAAAAATAGTTTGAAACGTTCAAGATATGTCGCAAGCGATGATTGTATAAACAATTTTAAAGCAGTAAAGACGCTTGCTTCCAATACCTTCTTCTCTGATTAGTAGTTTCTTTCAAAAACGACGAATTTGAACCCCTAAATAACAATACGACGACCATCCCCGTCACTTTTATATGGGAGTCGCCCAGGGGGGGGGGGGGGGGGGATTGCCGGCTACTTCATGAAAACAACAGAACCATGCATTTGGCTTGTTAGTAGAGTGACTTACTTGTATACGTCATACATTTCCTTGCATGACTTGGCCGCAGCTGAAAGAGATAAATATAAGCATAGTTTAAAATTACTGCATTTGATGTTTGAAGCAGCTCAGTGAAACGAAAACGTCTTCCTACTTTCATTGACTTTCATCTGTGGACGAATTGCCACATCAATCTTTTTAAAGAGCCATAATCAGATGTAAAGAGAGTTTTAATCAAATAGCGGAGCACAAATAAATAGGTCTAAATAAATTTAGCAACAAAATTGGACAAAAATAGGATACAGGAAATTGAACAATTAGTATTTGCCAAGCTAACCAGTTAACTACAATTTAACTGAGAAATTTGTAGATAACAACATCTACCTTTCTCGCAAAATTCTCCGATGAAACCAGTTTTTCCACAAAGGCATTCAAATGCGTCACGTTTGTAGTTCGCCATACAGGTACCTCCGTTTTGACACGGCGAGGAGGAACAAGGCGACTGAAATGAGCATATTTCACAGAAGAAAAATAAATAAATTAGTGGTAATAACTGCGCGAGGTTAATACAAATGTTATTAGTTCATATTAATAATTATAATATACTCACCACAGGATATCGCAATTTTGGACAATCTGATTGGGATAGGGGCATATGAGGCAATGTACCATTACTACCTCATTTGGGAAACCCGCTAATTACGCTGAATATCCCATTTACCTCTGTTTTTTCCTCCCGTTCTTTCCCCAGTAATTTTTAATTGCAATATCCTGTGGTGAGTATATTATAAAACAATTATTTACGCCTCGTTGGCTATGAGTTCATGTACGACGAGATTGAGTGGAATAATTGTTAAACAGACCCACCATTATGGCAAAGTGATGCGAACTCTTGTTTTCTTTGTACTCCGTGGAGGTCCTGTACTTATCAGAAGACAGTAACTCGCACCAAAGTGTTCCATCGGCTCCTTTGGAGGCGGCCAGGTTAAAAGATAAGCACAGATGATTGCTGAGGCATTCAAAGGTGCAGTCCAATACGTCGTATGAGGTAAATGTTCCAACTCGAGGCACATTCAGATAATGGAACTCGTCTTTTGTAAACTGACGCTGTTTAAATGTCTGACTGAGAGACTCCCCGACCTGTTGCACAATGTTTGTTCCTGGGGGAAGAACAATGGTGCATCTTGTAACGGTTGTAGAAAAATTATCGTAAAACTAATAATAAATTTGTCATTAGAATGTCTCTCTCCTCCACATCGTCTTCTTCAGTATTCGGTTCAAGAGCTTGGGAGATTGGGAAGAGGAAATTAAATTACAAAGCCCCCCTCTTCCGCCACGCCCTCTTTACCCCAGTCAATCTCTCCCTTTAAATTACCCTTAGCAGCCTCTGCGGAGAGAGTTACAATGTTCTAAAACTGCTCATGTTATTCAGTAAAATCCGTATGGGGAATAGAGGTGCTCTCCGATATTGTGCAGGAACTGCAAGCACCACAAGTTAACCAAAAATGATTTATTTATTCTTCCTAGCTTTTCAAAATGGCGGACTTAACTACGAACTGATCCACTGAAATTCGAGACTGCATCATTTAGAAATTTAAAATTTCATAGTCTGATGTAGCTGAAAGTTCATAAACCTATTATTAAATCGGAGGCTTCCAAATATTCTAAGCTTACACCGAAGTCTAATTTTCCTATTTGTTAAAGACTCAAGCTAGAATTGTGCGTACCATAGGGTACATAGAAAGAAAACTATAGTTTTGTTTTGATATCCTTGATATCCAGTTCCTAGACTGTTCACAGCCTCTCTATTTTCTCAGATCGTTGTAGCCGCTCGCTGTTAGCGTCGAGAAAATAGAGAGGCTGTGAACAGTCTATCCAGTTCCTGGCTGAGTTAAAATAGACTCGAATACTTGAAACTTTTAACCTTGCATTTCATATACTTTTGTCCAAAATAATACCACATGGGGCATGCAAGTTGAGAGGATTAATAAATAAAAGAATAATGAATCGTTACTGGTTTTCTTGGATTTTCTTTTGTATTCTCTAGCGCGAACTTATAGGAAAGACCGCTACCCACATTTTCTGCTCCAGCATTAATCTCGCACCCAGACCTTCTCGCTTTCCGGAAATGTTTTTTCCTATATACATATATTCTTAACAAGGGAGGCAGCTTGGAGCGCAAAACATTTGAACGACAATCCGAAAGTCGCTTGAATCACGACTTTCCTTTGCTTTCATTCAGCCAGACAAACAAAATGTGAAGTCGATAGATTGAAGTACAACTTGCCCGATTTTTTTCCGATTACGTTCGCCACAGTCGGAGAATGTGAACGTCTTTTCCAAAGTTTTTCTTGAACTTTTTTTTTCGCTACATGATCGTACCTTAAGGCTTGTCCCAGTACGCGCCATCACGCGCCATCCAGCGCGCGCGCGCTTCCCTTCCCTCTCCCACACGTGTTTTTTGACGCGACAAATCTTTACAAACCCGAGGTCGAGGTCCTAATTCCGGCCACCTCCCACAAAACCTCTTGTCAGACTGGCCGGCACCGCAGAGCGGCTTGAATGGGCTTGAATATCGTGCACTTATTTCGGTCCTAAAACAAAGCTCTCTTGATATAATTCGCCTTTTCATTTATTGATATGGACGAAAGATGATTAAAAGTCACGGAAATTTATGTTTGTGAACTGTTTATGCGTATATTTGTATGCTTTTCGTTGTGGCCGGAATTAGGACTTGTTGGCCGGAATTAGGGCCGCCAAAGCGAACCTCTATTTTCGATACTACAAAATTATTGATAAAGAACAAAAGCTGTTGCTTTTACATATGCTAGGTACTGAAATGTCACAGGTCAAGTTTCAGCTCAGGGCAGTTCTTCCAATGCGAGAATTATACGTTCGTGTCTTTTCTGGCCGGAATTAGGACCACATACTGTACAATACTATTTTCGGAATATTTAGTTTGATAATGAAAAGCATTGTCTCGTATAAGTTTTTATTTTTAATTTGAAACAATCACCTGCGTCGGCCCTGAAGCAAGCATTCTTCATGGAATATTTTACTCCTTCTTTCAAAGTTTGCCAAACAACATAGTCACCAGCTAAATAAATAATATTTGTAAGTTTGATAAGACATCCTGTCTGATACACTGTAAGGTTCCTTTTTCGTAAAAACAAAATGACCCTGGACACTGATTACAAAAAATACAAAATTAAAAAGAAATACAAATTTTAACTCAAAACTCTCATTTATTCAGAATTTATGATAAATAACGAAAAAGTTTTTATTTTTTAAAGGACATTCGTTTCGGCTGCAATTCGTTGGAATGCAGGACCTGGTCTATAGTTAATGGTGGCATTAGCTAACTTTGGACTTGGAGGATAGTAAAATTGGGGAAAAGGGAAAAGGGCTTTTCAGCAATTTTGTTTTAATTTCGTGTGCCTTATACCTTTCTATTAAGACTTCCTTTGTTTTCACTTAAAACATGGAATAAATAAATAATTCCTTATTTGGAATTGGTTTTATTTGCCCACCGGGGATATAAAAACTTTGTATTCCAACGAGGTTTTCGTATATGTTTCTCGCTGAAGCCCATGACAACAAGTGTTTTTGGTTTTGTGGTCGAACACAGTTAAATGTTTTCAAAAAGAGTGACTGTAAATGTTTTATGACTTTGGAAAATGATATATTATTTACGTTAAACAGAGGACTCGATTTATAGCGACGAAAGTCGAGTTTCAATTATTGACTTTCTCGTATTTTCAACCCCGATAAAATGATTAACTTGCAAGTGAAATCCGTACTAGCATTTTAATTTGAAAGCGGGTAACCTACAATCTCGGACAGAAATCCTTGAAACACGTAGGACCCGCACCCCTCTCAATGTTGTTATGCGTTGATTTCGACAATTTAGCGGATCTAGCAACATTCAGAAGGGGAAAAGGGTTCCGAAATAGAGAAGTGTTTCAAGGTTTTTGACCGAAATTGTAGCTATAGAAGGGTCGGAATTCAGGACCAAGGTAGTTATACTTTTGGCAGGATGGTTTGAGTTTAATGTACTTTTGACTTGATCATGAAGGATCGGAAAGTCGTGAGTCTGAGCAATGGCGCGTTCGTGTTTTCTTTTTTTAGGGAAAATACTTTACTCCGGCTATTAACGGAAAACAATTTGTACGCTAAACCTGACAAAATGCTGAGTTCTGAGAGGGATTAACAATACTTCTAGTCTCTTTATGCTACGGAAACACTGGGAAAAGGAGCGGAATGGATTTGCAAATTTCAGCCTGCAGGTTTTTAATCCACAGTTTCTTATACGCGGGTTTTTACTGTATTATTGTTATTATTATCCTGTTTTTCATCTTCTTCCTCAGTGTTTGCGGGTGGTGCCGTTTACATGCATGTAATTACAAGTAACCTTCATAGACGACGGCAAGGTTCTTATTAACTAAACTAGCTAAAAAGTCTAAATCTCCATTACATCTTCATTTTCCCTCAATTAATGAAACAACCATTATTCCCCATCCCTTCCTCCTCCTTCATAAACATCTTTAAAATACCCCAAAAATTCTTAAAATTCCATGGGACCTTTCACTGTGAAATTGGAAGGGCATATTTTGGATTAACATCATATTTAGTAGTTTGGGTATTTAAAATAAAGAATTAATCAGGTGTTGGGTATATAATAATATAAAGCGTCGAACTTCGGTGAACTGTGATTAACATTGTGAAATTATAGTTTCTCGTATCTTAATATACAGATTGTAATTTCTGAGTGAGTTCAGTGAGTTTCAGCTGTCGAAGTTTCAGTCTAATTAAAACAAATGATTTCTTTTATTTAAGCAATTTGCGTAAGATGGCAAGCTTTCTAAATAAGCAATTTCCTTTTCAACAAAAGGATCAGTAACGAATTATTTATCTTAGACTGTGAAACTGCTGTACATCTCGCACACGTTGGTGTTGTAAAACATGGAGGGACGCTGTTTAATGTTTAATAATCTACATAAATATATATTGATATATTAGTACGTTTGCGAGATTTCTGCAATATGCTTAAATAAAATAAATCATTTGTTTAGAAAAAAAAGATTTATTTTCTTAATTTAATACCTAAAACTGCTAAATATGAAGTTAATCCATAATTTGAACTAACAAACTTATGATGGCGTTTTTAAATTGCGTGAAACCTCAAAGAGATAAACTGTAGAGAATAGTGTGGAAATGTACGAAAAACATTATACAGTATGCGGTCCTAATTCCGGCCAGAAAAGACACGAACGTGTAATTCTCGCATTGAAAGAACTGCCTTGATCTGAAACTTGGCCTGTGACTTGTCACAACATTTACCTAGCATATGTAAGAGCAACAGCTTTTGTTGTTTATCGATAATCTTGTAGAGGTTCGCTTTGGCGGCCCTAATTCCGGCTAACGAGTCCTAATTCCGGCCACAAGGAAAAGCATACAAATATACGCATAAAAAGTTCACAAACATAAATTTCCGTGACTTTTAATCATCTTTCATCCATATCGATAAATGAAAAGGCGAATTATACCAAGAGAGCTTTGTTTTAGGACCGAAATAAGTGCACGGTATTCAAGCCCATTCAAGCCGTTCTGCGGTGACGGCCAGTCTGACAAGAGGTTTTGTGAGAGGTGGCCGGAATTAGGACCTCGACCTGAAAACACATCGAAATGTTTAAGTCGTAATTTTAGACAGATATTTAACCTGTAGATAATTTTTTGGGGTCTGGCAGAAAGATCATTCATTCTATGTATTTCATACCAAAAATGAACGCTATTAATAGACATATAAAGACAAACGGGAATTCAAAATATAACCATGTAATTCGAGGCTCCGTAAACTAATGAATGTCGGACAAAACAAATTCACCAACCTTCACGATAACTCGAAATTCTCTTCTTTAACAGCAACAGGAAAGCCACCATGCAAGATTACGAAAGGAAATAGATCAATTAATCTTAGCAAAGAGTCGTTTCTTATTTTTAAATAAGAAGTTCGTTTTCCAATGGAAAAATACGCGATGAACGAAAAGTGGCCGTAATTAGGGCCGGCCGGAATTAGGAACACATACTGCAGTATTCAGGTATAACGAAAGTCGTGTTTCAATTTAGTGATTTTCTCGTATTTTCATCCCCGGTCAAAAGGATTAACTTGCAGGTGAAATCCGTATTAGCATTTTTGTAAACGGTTAGCCTAGCTAGCGGAAGGGTTAAGATTAAAATTAAAATGAGTATTTTAAAAATTCGTTGGAATGCAGGAACAAGGTAGTTATAATTTTGGCAGGATAGTTTGAGTTTAATGGTACTTTGGACTTGAAGGATCGGAACATCGAGAGTCTGAGCAAGAGCGTTTCCTTGTTTTCTTTTGGTAGGAAAAATACTTTACTCCCGCCGGCAGTTAACGGAATAATTTGTAGGCGAAACCAGACAAAATGCTGGGCAGAGCGAGCTTGTTTCTGAGAGGGATTAACAATACTTCTAGTCTCTTCATGCTACGGAAACTGCTGGAAGATAATTACGCGCCGGCACTGATGACCCGTGAGTCGTTCGATTCCTACTTGTAGCCACAGGCTTCCACGAGACTCGTTTCTCTCGTTTAACAGAAGAGGCTTCACTGATGACAATACCGAAAAGCGAACTCAGTGTCAAAAGTTGAACATTAAAGATACTGTATTACAAATAAAGACAATCTAACCTGAAGAACAGTTGGCCTCGGTTATCAGAGAAGTCAGCAAGAAGAAAACGCAACAGAAGAGAACTGTAGGCATGATCGATTCAATTCCTACCGCGATGAAACGATCTGTCATCCTTTCGGCTTTCGAAGCATATATTTGTATTAAAAAGTTTCCCGCATGCATGTAGGTTTTAGCCAATTAACATTCAGATGATCAAAACGAACTCTCTTATTTTGCGACTTTTCATCAGTTAACAATAAAATTAAACAAAATGAATGCATTTATAAACAGGTGCATGGCAGTGCTGTTTTCATTAAGGTGGTGATGATTTATGGCAACAGATCGACCATGGAAATAAATGAATGATGATGATGATGAATGTTAAGCTTGGTAGAAGCGCAATATATGAGAAATATATTATTAAAGGAGCTATGTCACAATATTTTAAGTCATTTTTGCGAAGTGCAAACTCACCTTTAAATTGAAGACGGCCTCAAAATAGTTGTTTACTAAGGTAGAAAAACACCAAAGAGGTGATAATAAACCAAACTGGAACACTGATGGTTTAGGATGGACAAGATTAAGACGGATTGTGAACGGCGAACTTGAAAACAATTGCCAATTTTTCAAGATGCGCCATCCGTGACGTAGCCCCTTTAAATCAGTGACACAAGCTCCTCGGTAAAAGAATTCCAAGAGGAGGGGGGCCTATGATCTTCCGCACACCGGTCGGACACACGAGACTCAACGGTTCCATTGTAAAACAGGTTTTGGTAAAGAGTTTTATATAGTATAAAGTTCTCGTTTCTGGTTAAACCCGGTGAAGACCCGGGTGTGTTGAATTAAACAACTCCCCAACCACACATTTGCACTCCTAAGCAGACTTGCTGGATTCTTAGAGCAAAAGATAGTCCTAAATATCTACAAACAAACAATTCTCCCAGTGATTGACTATAGATGAATTGTGTGGCATGAAAGTCCCTGATATAAACTTGAAAGAGGGTAACTCTCAGAGCTAATGGAACTACCTGTACACAGCGTATGAGAAACAACCTGGGACTACTAACACTATATAGGAGAATATTCTTAGATTTAACAATATGTTTTTAAAGATTATAAATAGGCAAAACTGTCGTAAGCAGTTAGAAGGTTGTTTTACTAGTAGAAACGAGCTCCACTGTAGAGCATTACGGAACAATGGCAATTTAATCGTACCCGGCCAAGCAAAAACCTTAATAAGGACATAGCTTCAAGCATGTTGTCTGTAAATATTTTTTTAACTTTTATAGTAATTTTAATCTTTGATTTATATTAATTATTACTGAACATTTTTGATGATGCTGATAGATTTTTATTTTCAAAGAAAGCATTTATTATTATTGTTATTATTATCCTGTTTTTCATTTTCTTCCTCAGTGTTTGCGGGTGGTGCCGTTCACATGCATGTAATTACAAGTAACCTTGGTAGACGACGGGAAGGTTCTTATTAACTAAAAATTCTAATTTAAAATCTCCATTAAATCTCCAATTAATAAAACATCCACTATTTCCCATCTCTCTTTCTTCTCCTTCATAAACATCTTTAAAATCCCGAAAAATTCTTAAAATTGCATGGGACCTTTCCCTGTGAACTTATAAGGACATATTTTGTATTAATATCATATTTAGTAGCTTTGGCTATTAAAATAAGAAAATCTTAGGTTTCAGGTGTTGGGTATAAAATAATATAAAGCGTCGAACGACAGTGAACTCTGATTAACATTGTGAAATTATTTAGTTATGTTTGTGTCAAACCACTTTTTTACTATTTTAGTCATACTTTCAAATATGTTTTGTAACCCGGCGCCAGATTAACTTAAATGAAGACATTTCCGTGGATGAATCTCGTACGACAAGTCCCAAGTTTAATTTAGGCTAGCGCTACCAATCTTAAATAAAAAATTGTCAAACAGGGTGTTCTTTTTTCCTAATATGGTAAATGGACGTCACCATGTTCACCACTACAAATATTGAAATAATAAAAAGATCAATAAATGTCAGTATATTGATGAAGGTTATTGGTTTCTTTTAATCAGTTCCTTCTCACTGCACCAAGATGAATCCCATGGCTTTGATGTGCTTGTTGCCATTATCTGGGTACCATTTAGCCTCGTTTCCACACGTGTTGGTGTCGTCAGGAGATCCTCCAGTACCAAACCCGATTCTGGAGTTACAGCTGTCACAATCGTTTCGTCGTTACCAAGGAAACCGATTCTTGCTTTGGAAACGCCTATTATGGCTACTCACAGCATTGAATCCTTCCTTGTTACAGTTGAGCTGCAAAGAGGCATGGGAACCAAGCAGCGTCTTCCACGTGTCACGACCCAGTGAGGTGGCGCGGTATGCCCGTCAGCGATCAGTGAGTACAGAGAGTTGGCAGTCTTGTTGATGGCAATGAACTTGATCTGTTGGTCGATCTTCATACCGAGACAGATCTTGGAGAAGGATGTGTTCCAGTAGGTCGGTAACTTGGTCTCTTGTGAATCAAACCCAGTCTCCCCTCCAAGAAGGTTGTATTCGTTTGCATCGCTCCAGTACCCCGAGTTTATAATGAAAGGTGCTCTGAGAAATAATAGGAAAACATATTCATAACATTGCTTCTAAATTATCCATCACATGAACCTATCCGATTCTTTTTTGTGCTTTTGTTTCGTTTTTTCAGGTTTGCAGTTTATTTCGATCCCACTGTCCCTGAAATAAACATTCACTCTACTTTCTGCGTTACTGTGTGTTTCAGTAAATGCGAACTTTGCCCCATCAACGGTTGCGTTTTTTTCCCGCTGCCGTCAATCATCTCAGCGGACGTCCATCCGGGCCCATTTTGTCTGTTTTCTTTTTTTCAAAGTCAGTTGGTTGTCGTCGTAATAATTATTATTGCATGACGGCAGTGAAGAAGTTCGCGTGTGGACCGGGTTGGGGGGGGGGGGGGGGGGAGGGATTCAGCCCCCCTCCGTTTCTCCAAGATTATTAAAGCTACGATAACGAAACTTAGAGGATATATAGTGCGTTCAAAAATTCCAAACTTTGAAAAACATGCCTTTCAAAATATGGTTCCCATGGCAACCGTAAGTTCCGTGAACAATAAAGTATGTATGTATGTATGTATGTATGTAAGCATGTATGTATATGTTATACCAAATTGTTTCCAGTTAAATTTTAGGTAAAGTCGAAACGTTGGCGCCTTTCACTTTGATATTAAAAAGTTATTAACGGTCAAAGTCTCGGTGGGCAGATTCCGCCCCCTCCTGGTATAAATAGGGTTAACTGATAGCTGAGAATTGACCAAAATTTTAACTGTAAGGAGTTTCTACCCTTGTCTCTCTCCCCTTGGGTCTTGTTTGCGAGAAAGGCCCATTTCCACCTGCCCAATTTCAGTTTCCAAGTTTCCAAGTGGAATTCTCGTACGTATAGCATGGAACACAATTTGGAGCCGCTTTTACTTTATCCGTCTTACTTTTTATTCCTCATAATCTAACTATGAGTCCTTGGAGGTAACCGCTTCGTTATATCACAAAATATATTATTCTGAATCAACCCGGATAAAAAGTATTGGATGAAGGAAACGCGACATACAATTTATTTTCAAACATAAAAATCTTGCGTTGATCGATTATTTGAACATAAGATTTGAGAACCGAGAATAGCGATTCCATTCCATTCCATGCCAGCTAAATATCAATAATTAAATGTCATACCTTGTTGCCGTCAATCTTCATGACCGGCGTCCATCCTCCATCTCCACATCCAAAATCTCCCATGTGACAGAGAACGGAGATTGGTTTTGAGCCAATAAGGAGCGTAACCAACTGACTCGAGTTCGACCTGTTGAATATTAAAAATATATATTATATCGAAGGTGTTTGCTACAGAGACATACTTATAATTATATTGAGTAAACTATTTAAAAATAGTTTGGAACGTTCAAGATCCGTCATACATCAGATACTGATCGCAAGGATTGTTAAACTAACAATTTCACAGTTTTTATAGCAGTAAAGACGATTGCTTCGAATACCTTCTTGTAGTTGCTTTTATATATTTTTCCAGCTTAAAACTTTAAAAGGTACTTGGATAACTCTAATGGTAGTCATTTTTGATTTAAACACCCTAAGCGGTACCAAACCACGAATTTCAACCCCTGAAATTAAAAAAGTACGACTGATGATCATCCCCGTCACTTATATGGGAGTCCCCCCCCCGGGGGGGGGGGATTTGCCGGAAACTTCCTGATAACAACAGAACCATGCATTTGGCTTATTAGTAGAGTGACTTACTTGTATACGTCATACATTTCCTTGCATGACTTGGCCGCTGAAAGAGATAATAAGCACAGTTAAAACTACTGCAATTGATGCTTGAAGCAGCTCAGTGAAAAGGAAAAGGTCTTCCTACTTTCATTGACTTTCATCTGCGGCTGAGTTGCCACATCAATCATTTTAAAAGAGCCATAATCAGATGTAAAGATAGTTTGAATCAAACAGCGGAGCACAAATAAATAGGTCTAAATAAATTAAGGCAACAAAATTGGACAAAAATAGGATACAGGCTTGAACAATCAGTATTTGCCAAGCTAACCAGTTAACTACAATTTAACTGACAAATTTGTAGATAACAACATCTACCTTTCTCGCAAAATTCTCCGATGAAACCACTTTTTCCACAAATACATTCAAACGTGTCACGTTTGTAGTTCGCCATACAGGTACGTCCGTTTTGACACGGCGAGGAGGAACAAGGCGACTGAAATGAACAAAGAAATAACTGATGGTTAGAACAATGCTTGAACTTTTTTATGATTGGAAGCAAAGCACAAGCATGCCTTACAGAAGAAAAATGGATCAGTAGTGGTAATAACTGGCTTTGTTAATAAAGCTGTTATCAGTTCATATTAATAAACAGACCCCACCATAATGGAAAAGTGATGCGAACTCTTGTTTTCTTTGAGGTCCTTGGCGTTGCTGTATTTATCAGAAGACAGCAAACTCGCACCAAAGTTTTCCATCGGCTCCTTTGGAGGCGGCCAGGTTCACAGAAAAGCACAAAGGATTATTGAGGCATTCAAAGGTGCAGGCAAAGTCGTCGTATGCCGTCAATGTTCCAACTTTCGGCACATTCAGATAATGGAACTCGTCTTTTGTAAACAGACTTTGTCTATATGTCTGACTGAGAGACGCTCCGTCGTGTTGTACAAAGTTTGTTCCTGGGGGAAGAGCAACGGTTGTAGAAAAATTATCATAAAACTAATAATAAATTTGTCATTAGAATGTCTCTCTCCTCCACATCGTCTTCTTCTCAGTATTCGGTTCAAGCGCTTGGGAGATTGGGAACAGGAAACTATAAAGCCCCCCTCTCCCGCCCCGCCCTCTTTACCCCCGTCAATCTCTCCCTTTAAATTACCCTTAGCAGCCTTTGCGGAGAGAGTTACAATGCTCTAAAACTGCTCGTTACGGTTATTCAGTAAAATCCGTAGGGGAAAAGGTGCTATCCATCCAATATTGTGCAGGAACGATTTATTTATTCGTCCTTTTCAAAATGGCGGACATAACTACGAACTGATCCACTGAAATTCGAGACTGCATCATTTAGAAATATATATTGGACTGTGTTTAAATAGAGTCTTCTGGTCGATGTGACAAATATATGACGCATTTACCAGAGAATCGCCCTGACACTGGGCAAGAAACTGAATGGATGTTACTAGAAAAGCAAACACTTCAGTTCGCCACAATCGTCTTGGAAAAGAGAATTACTAGTTACTAGTTAAACTCATGTCGCGAATGTTACAATAGCCTACAAAACAAGTGCTCCTTTTTTATTTTAGTACAAGCGGCCAGCGCTCGCCACGCATTTTTCAGAGAAACCCACAAAATCGAGAGACCTGTATGCACCTGTCCCCACTCCTAATATTGGCTAACTTCTTCTGGGAAGTTCTGATTTCATTTTTTGCCATTTTTTCGCAGAATATAGTTTCTAATAGTTATCATGTTGGACGATGTTGTATGTTTGTATGTATGTATGTGTGTAGTATGTCACACCACTCACAATATTAACTAGAAGCTTAAAGAAGCGTCTTGAAGTGCCACCGCTGTTCTTGCTTTAAATCTGTGACGGCAGCCGCTGTTAGTTAAGCATTTTGGAAACTGAGCTATGGTTTGCGTGATTTACATTCAAATTTGTATAATATTATATTTAGTACCGTATATTTTATTTTATTAAAAACTGGACCACGGATATTGGATTTCTAGCTTTTTGATTGGTTAAACGGAGACAGTCTAACAGCTGATATACCTGCTCCGACAAATATGAACGCGTCAACGAGAAAGAGAGCTGAATTTTTTTCTCTCTCCAAGGAACAATGGCCGCCGGAGAAAATTGTTTTGCGGCAGAATTGACTGAAGACGAAGTAACATAACTGATAGAAAATGCAGCAAAGTTTTGAACGAAAAATTTAATGGGAAATGCCTGTAATTAGTGTACAAAAAATGCAATTGAACGAGCACTAAAGGAAGCCTGAAACAATTATTTTACGGGAAAATTCGAAAACCCGAAATCTGCACAAATTCGTTCAAAATGAATGAAAACCTGTTTACAACACAAGTTTAAGCTTAGCCTATTCAGTATTGTTACCTTGTGTTTCGAAGAGGCTTGTCAATTCCAGCTGGACTAAGCTTTTAAAATCAGCACAATCTAATTAAATATCGCCGGAGAAGAAGCATACGACAGTTCGTCAAGCGTTCGTGATGGTCAGGTACGGCAATCAAAGATCACTTCACAGTGAAATTATCTTCGAAGATCACTCTTTTTCTCTCCATCCATGTAGATATTGACGCTTTCCTTCGCTTTTTACTTCAGTGAGTTGATTTTCGCTGGTTTCAACACAATTGATTCCGTGTAGTCGTGCACAATTTGCTCGCCGTAAACAACCCGTTCAGCTCTCCATTCAACTTATAAAATGAATGTAATGTTCAGCTCCACAATTATTTCTGATCTTCCCATTTTAAGCTAAACCATTTGCACAATTTTCCAGAATATACGAAACTTTAGAAGACACAGAGCGAAGATTAACATTCTCTTTTCCTTCACTGTGCTAACTGAACTGGCAGACCGCGCCAGCCTTTGCCGCCGTTTTCATACAAATCATACTTCATTTAAATTGAACTGAAAAATCACTCAGTCGATTGATAAAGTTTTAAAAAGTAATACCGAAGTTTAGTTTAGTGAAGTTTTTAATAAAACAATTATTCCATTCGCCCTTGTTGGATATGAGAGGATTATAGCCAACTCGCGCTACGCGCTCGTTGGCTATTTATCCTCTCATATCCAACGCGGGCTCATGGAATAATTGTTAAATATCGTTTCCGAATAATTTTTCTTAGTTGAAGCTCGCGTTCCCGATTGACCACCAACTATCATGCACTATCATCGACTATCATCGACTCTCATCGAATTTGAACTTGAATTTGAATGTTTTTATGAGAGTCGCCGATAGTTTTTTCTCGTCAGTTGACCACGGCGCGCATGATAGTTGAATGATAGTTAGGTGAGTTAAACTATCATCGACTATCATGCGCCGTTTGACCAGGGCAGTTTAAGGATTCGTTTGCCGTTTATTGTTAGTTATAAATAATTGGAATACATTTTCCTGTATTCATTCAAATGCAGGATTGAATCAAGAAATAACACCTTCTGGCTTGGGCAAGACGAGATATCTTTAAAATATAACAATCTGAGCCTGCGAAGTGAGAGTCTCATAACCGTAAGGCAAGAAAAGGCTGTTTACAATATATCTCTAGATCTCAAACTGATATATTTCCCTTTATTTTTGCCCAAATAAAGAACGCAGCGTGTAGTTTATACAACTCACACGCTCCTGATGTTAAAATTTATAAACTGATCGTATGGTGAACTGAAGAAGACTTCATTCAATGGTAACAGAATGACTGACTTACAGACCTTGGATTACAAGAAGTGACAAGGAACAAAGCAAGAAATATTTCATCAAACAAAGTTTGAAGTTTTCTAGCAGGTGACGATTCTTCATGTTTTCCACTGCAGTCGCGAACTACATTCGTGGTCATTGCTCAGCCGCGATGTGTTTTTTTTGTATTTTTTTCCCCAGTTTCACTCACGCTGTTTTGATGAATGTAGATATTGAATTTGAACAATGGATAATGTTCCTGTTATTTTTTTTTACTAATTTATAGCAACTAATGGTTTTTAATCACAGTTAATAGAGGAAAATGGAAGCCCGGCAAACTTCAAAGGAGCAAACAAAGAAGCCAAGATTTATGTTGGAAGGTCCATGACCGTGCACATCTTTTGTTTTGCGCTCATACACTATGCATGA
>MU826852.1:576635-891635 GCA_029204205.1 Desmophyllum pertusum
TCGGAAATCTTCGGAAAATGGTCAAAAACTTCGTTATTAGTATGTTTGTAAAATAAACAAAATAATACATGGTTGCTTGGAGATAAAATTTGTCTTCTCGTGTTTAAATCAATATCTCACTGGTTCGCTGCGCTCACTCGTGAGATAATCAAATTGAACACTCGAAGATAAATTTCATATCTCCCTCCGTGCAACCATTGTATTATCCTATATTTATCGATTGTTATCGATTTTTGCCAATCGATAACAATCGATTAATTTTTTTCTATGAGTTCGATTGTTATCGATTACCGATATCAATCGATAGCAATCGGCGATTGATATCGATTTCTATAGATTGATTACTACACTTCCATGAGATTCCATGGACTTCCATGGAAATCGAAGATTCCATTTTCGATATCAACTAACTTATGGTAATGGGATTTATATAGCGCATTTTCCAAAGTTTAAATGCGCTTTACAATTCAACTCAGGGGTGAGATCGGACATCAGCTTGTAACGGCGCCTATGGCAGCCGCTATCAGCTCATTCATGATCTCAACCCACCCACCCAACCCACGAATACATGTGAACAGGTTAGACCCCAACACCGGGATCGACACCCGGGGTCAACACCGGGGTTTTCGAACAGTGATGTGGGCTCTTTAACGTCCCTACTTAATTGCGTATAAGAAGGTGTAGGAGACAAGGCCAACGGCTTAACAGAACCACCCAATGACGCGATCATCTGAACTGAGACAGGTAAGTGAGGCAGGGTATGAATAAAGTAAGCAAGCTCCTTAAAAAAATCGTTGGCCATGGGATACTTGGAAAACAGAACAAAAAGAGAAATGTCCTGTTACTAAAAAATCATATCTTCATCCCGCGTAGTGAAGATATCATTTTTATCTTTTTCACAAGTGAAGATATCGATTTCGTTATCTTTGCTGACGAGTTTGCAATGTCTCATTTGCTGAATGAGCCAAAGTTTATCGATATTAATTCGAAACATCTTCGGATATTCCTCGGAAATCTTCGGAAAACTTCGGAAAATGTTCGGAACATTCGTATGACCTTCGGAAAATATTTGGAAAATCTTCGAAAATCGTTCTGAAAATGGTCGAAAATCGCCAAAAAGCTCGTTATTAGTATATTGAAAATGAATAAAAAACTGTATTTAATCTGGACATTTTCATCAGTATCTAAATAATAAACAAAACATTACATGGCCGCTTGGGGATACCAATTGTATCTTCTCGTGCTGATTGTATCTCTGACTCATTCGCTGCGCTCACTCGTGAGAGATACAATCAGCACTCCAAACATGACTGTCTATATCAGATCAGTTATGAGCACTCCAAACTTACAATTTTTTTATATATACTCTAAGTAGTTTACCCATCTGAATGTTGGTGTTATGTACTCTTGGCTTACAATATTAAAAGTTTAGAATTTATCTCAAGTCTTTGTTCCTTGATTTCTGTAGTCAAGTAAAACAACATTTTCCCATCACTCACAGGATTCTTGAGCAAAAATTGATCCTATTCTTCCATGAGATTCCATGGAAATCGAAGGAATTCCATTTCCGATATCAACTTACAGTTCCATGGAAACTTTCCATGGACCCTATGTATTTTCCATGGAACTCCATGGAATTCCATGGGGTTATTTTACACGGGGGTGCATGAGGGCGAATTCCCATCTCCGAGATAGGACTGAGGCCGCGATGCATGTCTCTAATAAAGTAATTACGCTAGTGTGACAATTTTCGGAGTACTCGTGAGTTCCCGCGCTGTTTCTTGATTGGACAATGTCAATCGGATCAACACTCCGAGTGCTTCAACGAGTTAACTTTCACGAAGAAAAACGGTAGAGGCGCAGGATGCAATCTAAGCCAAAGTCGAAAATATTTATCTGTGCCATGAATGGATGGTAATGGTAATGAAATTGATATAGCGCATTTTTCCAAGGTTCAAATGCGCTTTACAATTCAACTCAGGGGTGAGATCGGACATGAGCTTGTAACGGCGACTATGGCAGCCGCTATCAGCTCATTCATGATCTCACGCCACCCACCCAACCCACGGATGCATGTGAAAAGGTCAGACCCCTACACCGGGGACGCTCTTTAACGTCACCTACTAATTACGTATATGAAGTTGGAGGAGACAATGCCAACGGCTTAAGGTTAACGCCCAAGGACGCGATCATCTGCACCGAGACAAGGTTAGTAAGCAGGGTATCAATAAAGAGAGCAAGCTCCTTAAAAGATCGTTGTGAATGGGATTTCATTTCATTTCATTTCATTTCATTTCATTTCATTTCATTTCATTTCATTTCATTTCATTTCATTTCATTTCATTTCATTTCATTTCATTTCATTTCATTTCATTTCATTTCATTTTCATTTCATTTCATTTCATTTCATTTCATTTCATTTCATTTCATTTCATTTCATTTCATTTCATTTTCATTTCATTTCATTTCATTTCATTTCATTTCATTTCATTTCATTTCATTTCATTCATTTCATTTCATTTCATTTCATTTCATTTCATTTCATTTTCATTTCATTTCATTTCATTCATTTCATTTCATTTCATTTCATTTCATTTCATTTCATTTCATTTCATTTCATTTTCATTTCATTTCATTTCATTTCATTTCATTTCATTTCATTTCATTTTCATTTCATTTCATTTCATTTCATTTCATTTCATTTCATTTCATTTCATTTCATTTCATTTCATTTCATTTCATTTCATTTCATTTCATTTCATTTCATTTCATTTCATTTCATTTCATTTCATTTCATATTCATTTCATTTCATTTCATTTCATTTCATTTCATTCATTTCATTTCATTTCATTTCATTTCATTTCATTTCATTTCATTTCATTTCATTTCATTTCATTTCATTTCATTTCATTTCATTTCATTTCATTTCATTTCATTTCATTCATTTCATTTCATTTCATTTCATTTCATTTCATTTCATTTCATTTCATTTCATTTCATTTCATTTCATTTCATTTCATTTCATTTCATTTCATTTCATTTCATTTCATTTCATTTCATTCATTTCATTTCATTTCATTTCATTCATTTCATTTCATTTCATTTCATTTCATTTCATTTCATTTCATTTCATTTCATTTCATTTCATTTCATTTCATTTCATTTCATTTCATTTCATTTCATTTCATTTTCATTTCATTCATTTCATTTCATTTCATTTCATTTCATTTCATTTCATTTCATTTCATTTCATTTCATTTCATTTCATTTCATTTCATTTCATTTCATTTCATTTCATTTCATTTCATTTCATTTCATTTCATTTCATTTCATTCATTTCATTTCATTCATTCATTTCATTTCATTTCATTTCATTTCATTTCATTTCATTTCATTTCATTTCATTTCATTTCATTTCATTTCATTTCATTTCATTTCATTTCATTTCATTTCATTTCATTTCATTTCATTTCATTTCATTTTCATTTCATTCATTTCATTTCATTTCATTTCATTTCATTTCATTTCATTTCATTTTCATTTCATTTCATTTCATTTCATTTCATTTCATTTCATTTCATTCATTTCATTTCATTTCATTTCATTTCATTTCATTTCATTTCATTTCATTTCATTTCATTTCATTTCATTTCATTTCATTTCATTTCATTTCATTTCATTTCATTTCATTTCATTTCATTTCATTTCATTTCATTTCATTTCATTTCATTTCATTTCATTTCATTTTCATTTCATTTCATTTCATTTCATTTCATTTCATTTTCATTTCATTTCATTTCATTTCATTTCATTTCATTTCATTTCATTTCATTTCATTTCATTTCATTTCATTTCATTTCATTTCATTTCATTTCATTTCATTTCATTTCATTTCATTTCATTTCATTTCATTCATTTCATTTCATTTCATTTCATTTCATTCATTTCATTTCATTTCATTTCATTTCATTTCATTTCATTTCATTTCATTTCATTTCATTTCATTTCATTTCATTTCATTTCATTTCATTTCATTTCATTTCATTTCATTTCATTTCATTTCATTTCATTTCATTTCATTTCATTTCATTTCATTTCATTTCATTTCATTTCATTTCATTTCATTTCATTTCATTTCATTTCATTTCATTTCATTTCATTTCATTTCATTTCATTTCATTTCATTTCATTTCATTTCATTTCATTTCATTTCATTTCATTTCATTTCATTTCATTTCATTTCATTTCATTTCATTTTCATTTCATTTCATTTCATTTCATTTCATTTCATTTCATTTCATTCATTTCATTTCATTTCATTTCATTTCATTTCATTTCATTTCATTTCATTTCATTTCATTTCATTTCATTCATTTCATTTCATTTCATTTCATTCATTTCATTTCATTTCATTTCATTTCATTTCATTTCATTTCATTTCATTTCATTTCATTTCATTTCATTTCATTTCATTTCATTTCATTTTCATTTCATTTCATTTCATTTCATTTCATTTCATTTCATTTCATTTCATTTCATTTCATTTCATTTCATTTCATTTCATTTCATTTCATTTCATTTCATTTCATTCATTTCATTTCATTTTCATTTCATTTCATTTCATTTTTCATTTCATTTCATTTCATTTCATTTCATTTCATTTCATTTCATTTCATTTCATTTCATTTCATTTCATTTCATTTCATTTCATTTCATTTCATTTCATTTCATTTCATTTCATTTCATTTTCATTTCATTTCATTTCATTTCATTTCATTTCATTTCATTTCATTTCATTTCATTCATTTCATTTCATTTCATTTCATTCATTTCATTTCATTTCATTTCATTTCATTTCATTTCATTTCATTTCATTTCATTTCATTTCATTTCATTTTCATTTCATTTTCATTTCATTTCATTTCATTTCATTTCATTTCATTTCATTTCATTTCATTTCATTTCATTTCATTTCATTTCATTTCATTTCATTTCATTTCATTTCATTTCATTTCATTTCATTCATTTCATTTCATTTCATTTCATTTCATTTCATTTCATTTCATTTCATTTCATTTCATTTTCATTTCATTTCATTTCAT
This sequence comes from Desmophyllum pertusum, assembly GCA_029204205.1. NCBI lineage: Eukaryota > Metazoa > Cnidaria > Anthozoa > Scleractinia > Caryophylliidae > Desmophyllum > Desmophyllum pertusum. Next base: position 581,739 of record MU826852.1, read on the forward strand.
ATTCATTTCATTTCATTTCATTTCATTCCATTTCATTTCATTCATTCATTTCATTTCATTTTCATTTCATTTCATTTCATTTCATTTCATTTCATTTCATTTCATTTCATTCATTTCATTTCATTCATTTCATTTCATTTCATTTCATTTCATTTCATTTCATTTCATTTCATTCATTCATTTCATTTCATTTCATTTCATTTCATTTCATTTCATTCATTTCATTTCATTCTTTCATTTCATTTCATTTCATTTCATTTCATTTCATTCATTTCATTTCATTTCATTTCATTTCATTCATTTCATTTCATTTCAATTTCATTTCATTTCATTTCATTTCATTTCATTTCATTTCATTTCATTTCATTTCATTTTCATTTCATTTCATTTCATTTCATTTCATTTCATTTCATTTCATTTCATTTCATTTTCATTTTCATTTCATTTCATTTCATTTCATTTCATTTCATTTCAATTCAATTTCATTTCATTTCATTTCATTCAATTTCAATTCATTTCATTTCAATTTCATTTCATTTCAATTTCATTTCATTTTCAATTTCATTTCAATTTCATTTCAATTTCATTTCAATTCATTCAATTCAATTGTCAATTCAATTCAATTTCATTGTCATTTCAATTGTCAATTCAATTGTCATTCAATTGTCAATTCAATTGTCAATTCAATTGTCAATTCAATTGTCAATTCAATTGTCAATTCAATTGCAATTCAATTGTCAATTCAATTGTCAATTGCAATTGTCAATTCAATTGTCAATTCAATTGTCAATTCAATTGTCAATTCAATTGTCAATTCAATTGTCAATTCAATTGTCAATTCAATTGTCAATTCAATTGTCAATTCAATTGTCAATTCAATTGTCAATTCAATTGTCAATTCAATTGTCAATTCAATTGTCAATTCAATTGTCAATTCAATTTGTCAATTCAATTGTCAATTCAATTGTCAATTCATTGTCAATTCAATTGTCAATTCAATTGTCAATTCAATTGTCAATTCAATTGTCAATTCAATTGTCATTCAATTGTCAATTCAATTGTCAATTCAATTGTCAATTCAATTGTCAATTCAATTGTCAATTTCAATTGTCAATTCAATTGTCAATTCAATTGTCAATTCAATTGTCAATTCAATTGTCAATTCAATTGTCAATTCAATTGTCAATTCAATTGTCAATTCAATTGTCAATTCAATTGTCAATTCAATTGTCGATTCAATTGTCGATTCAATTGTCGATTCAATTGTCGATTCAATTGTCGATTCAATTGTCCGATTCAATTGTCGATTCAATTGTCGATTCAATTGTCGATTCAATTGTCGATTCAATTGTCGATTCAATTGTCAATTCAATGTCAATTCAATTGTCGATTCAATTGTCGATTCAATTGTCGATTCAATTGTCGATTCAATTGTCAATTCAATGTCGATTCAATTGTCGATTCAATTGTCGATTCAATTGTCGATTCAATTGTCGATTCAATTGTCAATTCAATTGTCAATTCAATTGTCGATTCAATTGTCAATTCAATTGTCGATTCAATTGTCGATTCAATTGTCGATTCAATTGTCAATTCATTGTCAATTCAATTGTCGATTCAATTGTCGATTCAATTGTCGATTCAATTGTCGATTCAATTGTCGATTCAATTGTCAATTCAATTGTCGATTCAATTGTCGATTCAATTGTCAATTCAATTGTCGATTCAATTGTCGATTCAATTGTCGATTCAATTGTCGATTCAATTGTCGATTCAATTGTCAATTCAATTGTCAATTCAATTGTCGATTCAATTGTCAATTCAATTGTCAATTCAATTGTCGATTCAATTGTCGAATTCAATTGTCGATTCAATTGTCGATTCAATTGTCGATTCAATTGTCGATTCAATTGTCGATTCAATTGTCGATTCAATTGTCGATTCAATTGTCAATTCAATTGTCGATTCAATTGTCGATTCAATTGTCGATTCAATTGTCAATTCAATTGTCGATTCAATTGTCAATTCAATTGTCGATTCAATTGTCGATTCAATTGTCGATTCAATTGTCGATTCAATTGTCGATTCAATTTGTCGATTCAATTGTCGATTCAATTGTCGATTCAATTGTCGATTCAATTGTCAATTCAATTGTCAATTCAATTGTCAATTCAATTGTCGATTCAATTGTCAATTCAATTGTCGATTCAATTGTCGATTCAATTGTCAATTCAATTGTCGATTCAATTGTCGATTCAATTGTCGATTCAATTGTCAATTCAATTGTCGATTCAATTGTCGATTCAATTGTCGATTCAATTGTCGATTCAATTGTCGATTCAATTGTCGATTCAATTGTCGATTCAATTGTCGATTCAATTGTCGATTCAATTGTCGATTCAATTGTCGATTCAATTGTCGATTCAATTGTCGATTCAATTGTCGATTCAATTGTCGATTCAATTGTCGATTCAATTGTCGATTCAATTGTCAATTCAATTGTCGATTCAATTGTCAATTCAATTGTCGATTCAATTGTCGATTCAATTGTCGATTCAATTGTCAATTCAATTGTCGATTCAATTGTCAATTCAATTGTCGATTCAATTGTCGATTCCAATTGTCGATTCAATTGTCAATTCAATTGTCGATTCAATTGTCGATTCAATTGTCGATTCAATTGTCGATTCAATTGTCGATTTCAATTGTCGATTCAATTGTCGATTCAATTGTCGATTCAATTGTCGATTCAATGTCGATTCAATTGTCGATTCAATTGTCGATTCAATTGTCGATTCAATTGTCGATTCAATTGTCAATTCAATTGTCAATTCAATTGTCGATTCAATTGTCGATTCAATTGTCGATTCAATTGTCAATTCAATTGTCGATTCAATTGTCGATTCAATTGTCGATTCAATTGTCGATTCAATTGTCGATTCAATTGTCAATTCAATTGTCGATTCAATTGTCGATTCAATTGTCGATTCAATTGTCAATTCAATTGTCAATTCAATTGTCAATTCAATTGTCGATTCAATTGTCAATTCAATTGTCAATTCAATTGTCGATTCAATTGTCGATTCAATTGTCAATTCAATTGTCAATTCAATTGTCGATTCAATTGTCAATTCAATTGTCAATTCAATTGTCAATTCAATTGTCAATTCAATTGTCAATTCAATTGTCAATTCAATTGTCAATTCAATTGTCAATTCAATTGTCAATTCAATTGTCAATTCAATTGTCGATTCAATTGTCAATTCAATTGTCGATTCATTGTCGATTCAATTGTCAATTCAATTGTCGATTCAATTGTCGATTCAATTGTCGATTCAATTGTCGATTCAATTGTCAATTCAATTGTCAATTCAATTGTCAATTCAATTGTCAATTCAATTGTCAATTCAATTGTCAATTCAATTGTCGATTCAATTGTCAATTCAATTGTCAATTCAATTGTCAATTCAATTGTCAATTCAATTGTCGATTCAATTGTCGATTCAATTGTCGATTCAATTGTCAATTCAATTGTCAATTCAATTGTCGATTCAATTGTCAATTCAATTGTCAATTCAATTGTCAATTCAATTGTCAATTCAATTGTCAATTCAATTGTCAATTCAATTGTCGATTCAATTGTCGATTCAATTGTCAATTCAATTGTCGATTCAATTGTCAATTCAATTGTCAATTCAATTGTCAATTCAATTGTCAATTCAATTGTCAATTCAATTGTCGATTCAATTGTCGATTCAATTGTCAATTCAATTGTCGATTCAATTGTCAATTCAATTGTCAATTCAATTGTCAATTCAATTGTCAATTCAATTGTCAATTCAATTGTCAATTCAATTGTCAATTCAATTGTCAATTCAATTGTCAATTCAATTGTCAATTCAATTGTCAATTCAATTGTCAATTCAATTGTCGAATTCAATGTCAATTCAATTGTCAATTCAATTGTCAATTCAATTGTCGATTCAATTGTCAATTCAATTGTCAATTCAATTGTCAATTCAATTGTCAATTCAATTGTCAATTCAATTGTCGATTCAATTGTCAATTCAATTGTCAATTCAATTGTCGATTCAATTGTCAATTCAATTGTCAATTCAATTGTCAATTCAATTGTCAATTCAATTGTCAATTCAATTGTCAATTCAATTGTCGATTCAATTGTCAATTCAATTGTCGATTCAATTGTCGATTCAATTGTCAATTCAATTGTCAATTCAATTGTCAATTCAATTGTCAATTCAATTGTCAATTCAATTGTCAATTCAATTGTCGATTCAATTGTAGATTCAATTGTCAATTCAATTGTCGATTCAATTGTCAATTCAATTGTCAATTCAATTGTCAATTCAATTGTCAATTCAATTGTCAATTCAATTGTCGATTCAATTGTCAATTCAATTGTCAATTCAATTGTCAATTCAATTGTCAATTCAATTGTCAATTTCAATTGTCAATTCAATTGTCAATTCAATTGTCAATTCAATTGTCAATTCAATTGTCAATTCAATTGTCAATTCAATTGTCCGATTCAATTGTCAATTCAATTGTCAATTCAATTGTCAATTCAATTGTCAATTCAATTGTCAATTCAATTGTCAATTCAATTGTCAATTCAATTGTCGATTCAATTGTCAATTCAATTGTCGATTCAATTGTCATTCAATTGTCAATTCAATTGTCAATTCAATTGTCAATTCAATTGTCAATTCAATTGTCAATTCAATTGTCAATTCAATTGTCAATTCAATTGTCAATTCAATTGTCAATTCAATTGTCAATTCAATTGTCAATTCAATTGTCAATTCAATTGTCAATTCAATTGTCAATTCAATTGTCAATTCAATTGTCAATTCAATTGTCAATTCAATTGTCAATTCAATTGTCAATTCAATTGTCAATTCAATTGTCAATTCAATTGTCAATTCAATTGTCAATTCAATTGTCAATTCAATTGTCAATTCAATTGTCAATTCAATTGTCAATTCAATTGTCAATTCAATTGTCAATTCAATTGTCAATTCAATTGTCAATTCAATTGTCAATTCAATTGTCAATTCAATTGTCAATTCAATTGTCAATTCAATTGTCAATTCAATTGTCAATTCAATTGTCAATTCAATTGTCAATTCAATTGTCAATTCAATTGTCAATTCAATTGTCAATTCAATTGTCAATTCAATTGTCAATTCAATTGTCAATTCAATTGTCAATTCAATTGTCAATTCAATTGTCAATTCAATTGTCAATTCAATTGTCAATTCAATTGTCAATTCAATTGTCAATTCAATTGTCAATTCAATTGTCAATTCAATTGTCAATTCAATTGTCAATTCAATTGTCAATTCAATTGTCAATTCAATTGTCAATTCAATTGTCAATTCAATTGTCAATTCAATTGTCAATTCAATTGTCAATTCAATTGTCAATTCAATTGTCAATTCAATTGTCAATTCAATTGTCAATTCAATTGTCAATTCAATTGTCAATTCAATTGTCAATTCAATTGTCAATTCAATTGTCAATTCAATTGTCAATTCAATTGTCAATTCAATTGTCAATTCAATTGTCAATTCAATTGTCAATTCAATTGTCAATTCAATTGTCAATTCAATTGTCAATTCAATTGTCAATTCAATTGTCAATTCAATTGTCAATTCAATTGTCAATTCAATTGTCAATTCAATTGTCAATTCAATTGTCAATTCAATTGTCAATTCAATTGTCAATTCAATTGTCAATTCAATTGTCAATTCAATTGTCAATTCAATTGTCAATTCAATTGTCAATTCAATTGTCAATTCAATTGTCAATTCAATTGTCAATTCAATTGTCAATTCAATTGTCAATTCAATTGTCAATTCAATTGTCAATTCAATTGTCAATTCAATTGTCAATTCAATTGTCAATTCAATTGTCAATTCAATTGTCAATTCAATTGTCAATTCAATTGTCAATTCAATTGTCAATTCAATTGTCAATTCAATTTGTCAATTCAATTGTCAATTCAATTGTCAATTCAATTGTCGATTCAATTGTCAATTCAATTGTCAATTCAATTGTCAATTCAATTGTCAATTCAATTGTCAATTCAATTGTCAATTCAATTGTCAATTCAATTGTCAATTCAATTGTCAATTCAATTGTCAATTCAATTGTCAATTCAATTGTCAATTCAATTGTCAATTCAATTGTCAATTCAATTGTCAATTCAATTGTCAATTCAATTGTCAATTCAATTGTCAATTCAATTGTCAATTCAATTGTCAATTCAATTGTCAATTCAATTGTCAATTCAATTGTCAATTCAATTGTCAATTCAATTGTCAATTCAATTGTCAATTCAATTGTCAATTCAATTGTCAATTCAATTGTCAATTCAATTGTCAATTCAATTGTCAATTCAATTGTCGATTCAATTGTCAATTCAATTGTCAATTCAATTGTCAATTCAATTGTCGATTCAATTGTCAATTCAATTGTCAATTCATTGTCAATTCAATTGTCAATTCAATTGTCAATTCAATTGTCAATTCAATTGTCAATTCAATTGTCGATTCAATTGTCAATTCAATTGTCAATTCAATTGTCAATTCAATTGTCAATTCAATTGTCAATTCAATTGTCAATTCAATTGTCAATTCAATTGTCAATTCAATTGTCATTCAATTGTCAATTCAATTGTCAATTCAATTGTCAATTCAATTGTCAATTCAATTGTCAATTCAATTGTCAATTCAATTGTCAATTCAATTGTCAATTCAATTGTCAATTCAATTGTCAATTCAATTGTCAATTCAATTGTCAATTCAATTGTCAATTCAATTGTCAATTCAATTGTCAATTCAATTGTCAATTCAATTGTCAATTCAATTGTCAATTCAATTGTCAATTCAATTGTCAATTCAATTGTCAATTCAATTGTCAATTCAATTGTCAATTCAATTGTCATTCAATTGTCAATTCAATTGTCAATTCAATTGTCAATTCAATTGTCAATTCAATTGTCAATTCAATTGTCAATTCAATTGTCAATTCAATTGTCAATTCAATTGTCAATTCAATTGTCAATTCAATTGTCAATTCAATTGTCAATTCAATTGTCAATTCAATTGTCAATTCAATTGTCAATTCAATTGTCAATTCAATTGTCAATTCAATTGTCAATTCAATTGTCAATTCAATTGTCAATTCAATTGTCAATTCAATTGTCAATTCAATTGTCAATTCAATTGTCAATTCAATTGTCAATTCAATTGTCAATTCAATTGTCAATTCAATTGTCAATTCAATTGTCAATTCAATTGTCAATTCAATTGTCAATTCAATTGTCAATTCAATTGTCAATTCAATTGTCAATTCAATTGTCAATTCAATTGTCAATTCAATTGTCAATTCAATTGTCAATTCAATTGTCAATTCAATTGTCAATTCAATTGTCAATTCAATTGTCAATTCAATTGTCAATTCAATTGTCAATTCAATTGTCAATTCAATTGTCAATTCAATTGTCAATTCAATTGTCAATTCAATTGTCAATTCAATTGTCAATTCAATTGTCAATTCAATTGTCAATTCAATTGTCAATTCAATTGTCAATTCAATTGTCAATTCAATTGTCAATTCAATTGTCAATTCAATTGTCAATTCAATTGTCAATTCAATTGTCAATTCAATTGTCAATTCAATTGTCAATTCAATTGTCAATTCAATTGTCAATTCAATTGTTCAATTCAATTGTTCAATTCAATTGTCAATTCAATTGTTCAATTCAATTGTTCAATTCAATTGTTCAATTCAATTGTTCAATTCAATTGTTCAATTCAATTGTTCAATTCAATTGTTCAATTCAATTGTCAATTCAATTGTTCAATTCAATTGTTCAATTCAATTGTTCAATTCAATTGTTCAATTCAATTGTTCAATTCATTGCACAGCACTGCATTTCATGAATGGGGCGCAGCCCCCAAACGGCGCGAAGCCCGCAACGGGGATCCACTCGGCTTTGACTCGTGAATCAAAAGTTATATATATATAATTTAACCCTATTCTGCTTTGGGCGGGGGTGCGGAAAGTGTCGTTCTGTTTTTAATATGTGACTTAAAAAGTATCCAAGAAAGAAATAATGACCAATCTTCGTGATTTTTCCTAAAAACCATTGGGAAAATTTTTTTGTATGTCAGCTGTTTGCTCACGTGGCTATTGACTCGATACAAATAAACACGCGCAACTATTTTCTTTACATTCAATGCTGATTTAGAATGTATATGTATTATCAAGATAATCAGATAATCTAATAATTGAAATAAGGGAATCCATTATGAAACATTTCCGAAACAAATCCTTCAGTAGTTTTCATTCCTCGAAGCAAAAATAATGGACTTCATCTCATCATACGCTAAGAAAAAATCTAACTTTTTAACTGATTGCTCATTTTAGTTTCCGTTTTCGGGAAAATAAACAAGTTTCCGGTTGCCATTGTAGTCCCGGGTGTTACGCGCGTGCGTGCGTTATATTTTAACATTTCGCTTCATGCGCGCGCTTCAACGGTTAGTACCCGGGACAGAACAATTGAGGATTGATATTTTTATCAATTTTATGAAAACGAGAGACACATTTTCTCAGTTCCGATTTTATTAAAATAAAATATTAAATTTCACACATGCAAACTTCTTCAGTTCGTGACAAGAAGTGTTAAAATTCGCTTTGTTTTTACAATGTTTTTAAATACAGTTGAACCCCGCTAATTCGAACTCGGTTATTTCGAATTCCCCGTTATTTCGAACTCAAACCCAATTCCCTAAGATTTGGCCCCTGTTTTTACAGTCATTTACTATCGGCTAATTCGAACTCGGTTATTTCGAATTCCCCCTATTTCGAACTAAATGTGTTTCCCTTGCCCTAAAATCAACCCTGATTTCGAACTCTAATTTAAAAAGTTGATGCCCGAACATCAGACGGCATCAGAACACAACTGGAAGCGCAATGAACTTATTTATAACCTTTTTATTGCACTTATTTTGTAATTTATAACTTATATTATATTTTTGTAACTTATTCTTGTTCCATTGCGCACAGTTCCGGTTGTTTGTTTTACTCATTTTACTCTTTTACTCATTTTACTCATTTTACTCATTTTACTCATTTTATGCATTTTTACTCATTTTACTCTTTTACTCATTTTACTCATTTTACTCATTTTACTCATTTTATGCATTTTACTCATTTTACGCATTTTACTCATTTTACTCATTTTACTCATTTTACTCATTTTACTCATTTTACGCATTTTACTCATTTTACTCATTTCACTCATTTTACTCATTTTACTCATTTTACTCATTTTACTCATTTTACTCATTTTACTCATTTTACTCATTTTACTCATTTTACTCATTTTTACTCATTTTACTCATTTTACTCATTTTACTCATTTTACTCATTTTACTCATTTTACTCATTTTACTCATTTTACTCATTTTACTCATTTTACTCATTTTACTCATTTTACTCATTTTACTCATTTTACTCATTTTACTCATTTTACTCATTTTACTCATTTTACCAGAGGTCTATAACTAGAGGTTTCCATCTCTGGTATTGGGCCTTGGCCCATCAGATTCGGAGTTAGGCTATTTTTTAGACAGTTTTTCGCGCGAAACCAGCAGCCAATCACGTTGAAGTTGAACCATCTTTAAAATGATATGCGGCGAGCGCTACGCAAAGACAGAAACTTTGGCCAAGGAAAAGCGAAAAGCGTCACAGGAAAATGTAATAATTGTTTAAATACTTCACTAAATTTAGGTCAAACTTCGGTATACTTTTTGTAAAACTATAAATCGACTGAGTGATTTTTCAGTTCAATCTAAATGAAGCATGATTTGTATGAATTCGGCGGCAAAACTTCTGGCGGACTGGCGCGCTGTCCAGTTGGCAAGTTGAATGAAAAGTGTTCTCCGCGGATTTAAAATCTTCGCTCAATCTCTCCAAAGTTTTCGTATATTCTGGAAAATTGTGCCGATGGTTTAGCTTAACATGGGAAGATTCGAAATAATTGTGGAGCTGAACATTATATTCATTTTACAAGTTGAACGGACAGCTATACGCAGCCGAAGGTTTCACTTGTTTACATTATACGGCGGGCAAAACTTGTGCGACTACAGAATTTAATAAGCTTAAACTAAATTGTGTTGAAACGAACTGAGCTTAAAATCAAGTTCATTGAAATAAAAGAACAAAGGAAACCCTCAATATCTACATGGATGGAAAGAAAGAGAGTGGTCTTCGAAGAGAATTTCACTGTGAAGTGATCTGACCGTCACGAACGCTTGACGAACTGCCGTGGATATTTATTGTGCTGATTGTAAAAACTTAATTCAGCTGGAATTGACAAGCCTCTTCGAAATACAAGGTAACAATACTGAATAGACTAAGCTTAAACTTGTGTTGTAAACAGGCTTTCATTCTTTGGACGAATTAATTATATGTCCGCGGTTTTCGGATCTGATCTTCCCGTAAACAAATTTCAGGCTGCCTTTAGTGCTCTTTCAGTCGCATTAGTTGTACATTTACAGGAATTTCCCATTAAATATTTCGTTCCAAACTTCGTGCATTATTTAGTAGAATTAACTTTTGTTTGATTTAGAAGGGCCAAGGTTTTTTACTTAATAATTTTAGCCATCTTTTCAAATTTCACTGTCAACCGTCTTGAACAAAAATTGTCGAGCTAGCGCGTTCAGTGACCATATTTGTCAGGCATGGTGCGTGATTGGCTGCTGGTTTCGCGCGAAAAATGTCTAAAAATAGCCTAACTCCGAATCTGATGGGCCGCGCGCAATGCTAGATGGAAACCTCTAGTTATAGACCTCTGATTTTACTCATTTTACGCATTTTTAACTCATGAATGTCGAATGTCGAAATTGTTCTATATGTCATATGCATACAACATCAGTTTGGAGTACCAATGACACTATTATATTGTTCAAAACTATTTTTCGGGCGTGGTCACGAGAGCTATTTGTTCCTGTTATTTGCTCGCATTTTTCCTCACCACTACGGGGCTCGGAAAAATACTACGCAACTCGCAAAATATCCGCGCGTATTATATGTTAAGCCATCGAATAAGGTGTATATATGGTGGTCGATGATGGTAAATTTTGTCAAAATAACAGTATTATTACTTGGACCAAAAGTAAGCGTATACTGCAAATATTCCGTTAATGGTAAGAATCTGCAGCTTGCAAGCCGAACGAAACGTTTTCTATTTGTCAAAAGGACCTGCTGGTTAAAACGCAAAACTATTTATCAACAAAAACCATATGCTGAAGTTTAATTTCGAACCAAAATTTGAAACAAAATACAACTCAACAAAGAATGACACGCATGCTGATTGCAGGTCCTGTTGAGAATAATTCCAAGTAATACTCTTTAATTTCTTGGTTATGACTTCTAATTATCGTTATTGTTTTATCTTCTCAACAGGCACACCCAGAGATTAGAGGAAAAAGACAAGAAAATGAACAATGAAGCGTCAACAGTAGACTTGAACACATCATGAAGTAAGCACGGCTTCGCGGATTATAAACTTTAAGATTCGTCGTTAATATTTTGAAAACATTCATGGACTGTTAATCGCCATCTTTCGGCATCAATCACTCAAATAATTAATCGATCAATTAATGAAGAAAACAATTTTCAATTCGATTCATTATCTACGGCAGCAAAAATTTTGGTATTTCAGAAAGGCCACATGCACTCCCAGTAAATTACCTCAAGTAAGTTTTGATTAGAAAGAAAACTTAGATTTCGGAAGCGTCACTCCTGTAAAGAAGGTGTAAAGAGTCAATTAAAGGGGTGTCTAAACAAGCTCTTGAAACCTTCTTTTACATTAAAGCTAAGTAATTTAACCTGTTGAAAGCAAAACACTTTTGTTTGATGCAACTGAACTGAAGAAAGCACTGCATTGCTTACACGTTCCAAAATGAAGCTCCAATGACATCTGTAAATCAGCTACGATCGCCGTATACTCTGGTAGGATAAACATTAGTTATAAACAGATAATAGCGTGAGTTGTAGTGGTATTTGGTAATGATGCCGGCTCGTAATATTTCAAAATTGTACAGAATATCACTCGCTGAGGCGGCTTGTGATATTTTGGACAATTTTAAAATATTACGAGCCGGTATTATTACCCAATACAGAACCCCGCCATACGACCACCCCGTGAATACGACCACCTCGTTATTACGACCACTTTTTTATGGCCCGAACAAAAGCCCACTCATTTTCTGATCTGAAAACCTTGTTAATCCGACCACCCCCGTTATTACGACCAACGACCACCTTTTGGAGTCCCCAATCGTTATTTTCTTTATAAAATTACCCCGTTAATACGACCAGTCAAAATGCCTTGTGAGACTGTTGAATGAAAATAGACACAATCTGACAAACAATATCGCATTTTAGTGAATGTTGTCCGGCAAAGTTGTTAGTGATTAGCGTGTAAAAAAAGGTTCATTTATAGCGGAATTAAAGGTATAGTTGTTATGACATTATTTAGAAGGGTGTAGTTTAGTTTGTAGTTTATTAACGGGGTTCCACTATAACTCATGCTATTACCTATACACTGAAATACAAGCCACAAAGCCTGAAAGGTACTTGTGGCAAACACTTGTGTCCTTGTCATTTATTGTGTCATTGTCTTTACTTGTCATCATTGCGTTACAAATTTTAAGAAAACGCTGCCCGTAGTACTTGGTCTTTACAAAGACCAAGTAATATGGTCAACATTTTCTTAAAAATTTGTGCAGCAATAATGTTGCATTACAACTTGAAAAGAGTTGTTGTACGTATTATTAAGACATCAGTTAACACTGGTGGTAATAGGCTCAACTACTATTTTCAACTTGCAATGTACTCCTTCCACCCCCCTTCTTCTTCCACTCCTAGGGATTGGAAGAGAGGGGGAGGGGTGGGAGGTTCCTCCCACCCATACCCCCGTTCTTCCACTCCTAGGGATTGGAAGAGAGGGGTGGGAGGTTCAATATTTCGGAACTTATAATAATTTCCGAAATATTGCACATTTCATCAAGCGCATGCTACAAGTTGTCGATATTGAAGTTCTTTGGCAAATTCTAAAGAAGTAATTTGAAAGCGATCAAATCCTTTCGAGTTCTTAGACATTTTTCATTTTGGTCACGTGACACACCAAATATGGGCATGGTTCGAAACTGATTTAAAGGGAACGTGAATGGAACAAACACTACAAACTTTGATGCCCACTGGAGTCCAGGAACCAAAGTTATGGAGGTTTGGAGATTTCCTTAGCAACAGCCTTGTGGTTCCTTGTAGTTTAGGTTCTCCCCCCTCAATTTTTGACGTTGTGAAAATATTTTAATTCTTATAATTATGGCGCAATGTAACTGCGAAAACAAGGACACTACAAAGACGTTTGATTGTATATCAAGTGTTTATTACATAAATAACTTTCCCAACTGAAAATTCTGAATATCATCGTTTTGATTTTGCTAAACGGGTATATAACTTTCTCGTAGATAATACCTCTCTTGTGCCTGAAAGCATGACTGTAAACAAGCTCACAAGCACGGAAATCGGATGAAACACTGTCTCGAGTGTTTGATATATGTTCTCAATCGTAACAAAAACTAACGAGTAAACGCTCGCGCTCAGTTCCAGTTCGCTCGCGGCTACAACGATCTGAGAAAATAGAGAGGCTGTGAACAGTCTATAAAAATCTATGCTAATTAAGATCCAAAGGTTATGATTTCCTTTGTTATAATATGCCATAGGTTGTGTAATGAGTGAATTATCGGAACTAACAATGCAAGAAGGACACGAGGGAGACACGACAGAGTGACCCAAGGGGTTCCTTTGATTACAAAAATGATAGCATTCGCCTTCCAGTTGGCCTCAGTGGCTCAGAAACGTGTGTGCTTTCAAAAGCTTTATTATTACAATACACACTTAACTGTACATCCATAATATGGAAACTTGGGCCTGCATTTTTTATATATATTGTCAAAGTTCAACTGTATTTAATACAATGTTTAAAGGGACACTGTCCCGGCGTATTTGCTCAAAACTGTTATAAATGCATGAAATGGTCCCTAAATCTATGAAATAAGAACTTAATAAACTCTAACTAAATGATAAAAAGCAATTTCTTCAAGAAATTCCATACTACTGCAACAAAATTTTTGCAAAATTTCAATGATTTCCCAGCCAAATTTGAAACTTTGAAAAAACTGACATCCTGACGTTTTTTCAAAAATCCATATTGCAATCCATTTCCATCCTCGCTGTCGTTCGTCATCCTCACTTCCTAATGGGTTCCTGTCATTTGTCGAGTGTTATTCTACAGAATCAAACCATTATTGATCAACTTCCTATGATCTAGATATGTTTCTGAGCTTCCCAAAATCATGCTAAAATCAGGACAGTGTCCCTTTAACCACCTGGAGTACTAGTACACCATTCCAATCTCCTCAAATACTGTTTACACGGACTTTTATACCGTGTCGACGGTTGAGTTTGTCTACAACACAGGTTAATAATGTTCATCTCATAATTTGACTTTTTTTTCTCTTACAAATGGTTGAACTACAATGATAATTTTATAAACTACAGTAGATTTTGGTGAGAGCTTACTCACTCTAAGCTTCAATACTTCTGTGCAGTAGCAATCTAACATAGAGTGAAACAACATTGAAAGGTGTAGAGCGGTTTTCAATGGGCCAATTTTGGTATATTAAAATTCTAACTTGGCTCCAAAGCTTAGAGGAATAAAACAAAAGAATTCAAAAATAAATCACATCGAGGTTGATGGATGAATAAATAATTTATTACCGTAATTTGTTTTATTCCCCGAAGCCTCAGAGCCAAGTTAGAATTTTAATAAATCGAAATTGGCCTATTGAGTGTCGAAAGTAATCCAAAATTTCTTTGGTTTAGCTTTTATACTATGCTCTGCGATTGCTTTTAAAAAAAACTCACGCCACCTATTCAACCAATCAGAAGCAAAACCAAAAGCAATCGCGACTTGGTCGCACAAGTTTTCCCGTGCTTGGCGCCGGTTACATGTATTTGCTTTGAATTCTCATTGGTTCGTTCTGTTATTTACGTTTGTTGTGATTGGTCATTGTAGAGCGATTTTCAATTGAGTATCGAAAGTAAACATGCATTTGCTTCGGGTTTGCTTTACTGCGCTCTCTGATTGGTTCCAAAAACTCGCGCCACTTTCTTAACCAATCAGATGCCAAATTAAAACCAATCGTTACTTGGTCGCACGTGTTTTCCCGCGCTTGGCGCTGGGTACATGTATTTGCTTCGAGTTCTGACTGGCTCCTTGACTGTGTTGTTTTCGTCTGTTGTGATTGGCCAGAGTGATAACAATGGTTTTGGTTTTACTACACTCAATTGAAAACCGCTCTATTAAAATTGCTTTGGTTTTGTTTTACGACACTTATATGTAATTGACAACCACTCTATTCATATATCTATCTGATCCTTATATTGATCTATATTGAGAGATTTTCTATTCTCATAATATTTCCTTTATCTTAAACTATCCTTTTTTAAATCGAACAGCCACTACAAGTGTTCTTGAGTATCACAGAGTTTCTCTTCCATATCTGAGTCCTGTTCATTAGGTGGGAGATTTTTGTTTACTGGCTCCTCGGCATCGACTTCTGTAACCTCATCTTGTGAATCTTCGAGCTTGGGTGGGTCGGGCACGCCCTCTTTTATTTGCTCTTCGTCAATCTCGATAGCTGTGAAAAGCAACACAAAGCTGTTATAAGCAAGGTAATGATACTTAGAAGACTACGTTCGACAAGTTGGATCCTGAATTTTTTTTTCAGGCCTTCATTTCAACTGCTTAAAGTTGAAATACAGTCAACTCTCTCTTAACGGACACCTCCATAAAATGGACACCTGGTGCTGATCCCTGCGCGCAGTTTTTCAGTCATGTTACAACATCTAAACTCTCTATAAGCCGGACACCTCTCTAAGATGGACAGTTGGTGCCGGTCCCGATGGTGTCCGTCTTAGAGAGAGTTGACTGTATAACTGCGAAGATCTCATTCTCTTTCGTCCTTTTTAACTGCAGTTCACATCCCTTTACACAGAATGTGACGCATTCATTTCTCGGAAACCCAGAGGCAGATAATTGGGGCAGGAGAAAGATAAAATGGAAGAAATCGGTGCGCGCGAAAGATTCTGACTTGACACGCACCGATTTCGCCCGTTTTATCTTCCTCCCGCTCCGATTATCTGCCCCTGAGTCTCCGAGGATGAATGTGACATTTACTTTTTCAAGTAAAATTTGATGGCATAGTAAAAACGGCGATAAATATAATTTTTTGCCTGAAGGTCAACACACCTTCTGGTTCTTCCTCTTTATTATGTTTTTCTATGGTTTCTCTTTCGCCAGCTGTTTGAAGTGCATCTTTTTCATCTATATCTTTCTCCTCTTCCCTGTCTCCTTGCTGACTACTGCTTTCGTGTTCTGTGTCGTGCTTGTCAGCTGAAGGACGACCACTGCTTTCGTGTTCTGTGTCGTGCTTGTCAGCTGAAGGACGACCACTGCTTTCGTGTTCTGTGTCGTGCTTGTCAGCTGAAGGACGACCACTGCTTTCGTGTTCTGTGTCGTGCTTGTCAGCTGAAGGACGACCACTGCTTTCGTGTTCTGTGTCGTGCTTGTCAGCTGAAGGACGACCACTGCTTTCGTGTTCTGTGTCGTGCTTGTCAGCTGAAGGACGACCACTGCTTTCGTGTTCTGTGTCGTGCTTGTCAGCTGAAGGATGACGACTGATTTCATGTTCTGTGTCGTGCTTGTCACTTGAAGGATGACCACTGCTTTCACGTTCTGTGTCATGCTTGTCAGCTGAAGGATGACTACTGCTTTCGTGTTCTGTGTCGTGCTTGTCAGCTGAAGGATGAGCACTGCTTTCACGTTCTGTGTCATGCTTGTCACTTGAAGGAAAATATATTGGCAGAAGATGATTAAAGACATCCAAGTCCCCTCCAAGAAAAACACAAAAGATAATGCGATCCACCTACAATAAGACAGAAAATAAAGTACATGTAATATTGTAAATTAATCACTATGTTTCAAGATGTGGCTTTGGCAAAACCTTTCATAGGGCCGATTTAGATGGTACAACTTTGTCACATGGGACTTCTGTAGCTAGTGTTGCTCCCGTCATGTAAAAGTAGCATACAACTCCCTTCATTGAAAATTGTTTGTGCTACAAATTTATACTATTTGTCGTAGGGTTTAAAATGCTTCAAAATCCTATGACATTTTTCGTGTTGTACACGATAATCGTAAGCAAGTTGTAGGTTTGATTATTCGCGTCATAGGCTTGTAATAAGCGCGTCACACGCAACAAAGTTGTATCGTCTAAATTGGCCCTTAAATTATGAAATAAGTGAGCACTTATGAAGTAAAACTCACTTTGAAATGAAAGGTTTTAGTGAAATAGTTTTTTGCACAGGACTACATGTATACAGTAGCTGTTAGAGTCCTGTGCAAAGACATGAAAACAGTATAAATTGAAGACTAAACATACAAGATCAGCATTTTTGTTCCCTTCTTCATCTTCGTGTTCAAGCCACTTGCGGACAGTGTTTAATGCTACACAGGAAGCGTCATAGATTGGGTAACCTGTCATACACAACAACAAGGAAAAAAACAATCACAAAAGTTACTTTTTCTGTTTTCTTACACCTATCATAGCATGACTGTAAGCAGTTGATCTCTTGCTCAGATCCTTGGCATGAGTGGAAATTACATATAATAATATGCAAAATAGGTGTAAAAACGAGGAGGATTGAGGAAAACAAAGAGTGTGAGACTCTAGTCATAGCGTGGCCGCATGGTTTACTGGTTTAGGGCGTTGGATTTGAAATCTGGAGGTCCCTGGTTCAAATCCTCCATCCTGCCACTAGCTAGAGTTGCTATCGGTAGTCTCAAGTTCAACTCCTCGGACATGCTTTGTAAATAGTCAACTGGTCAGCCATACACCAGTTGGGATTCTTACTACATTTATGGTCATTTGCAATATTGGATGTTTGATTTACAGTGTCCACGATATCATTAATGCTAAATCAACCGACACTTAAATAAAGCCGTTTATTGTTCAGTTCCTTGTACACTGGACATTATTTTTGTTGTTGTGAATGAACATGCAATAATGATTGACAAGAAAACAGAGTCCTTACCATAAATTCCAGTTGAAATACAGCAGAATGCCTAGACATGAAAAAACAATGATACAAAAAATCAGCTAGTCACTTCATGCTATGCTATGGAAACTGGAGTTTAAGCGCTGGCCTGATACTGTAAGCCACGTAGCTACAACATGTAGGCTTCAATGTACATGTAGACAGACTTTAACCCTGACCCCATAATCTACTTAAGTATTGAGCTAGAAAAATTTTGTTGTTCGTTTAATCAGTTCTATTAGCCTGCGTGGCAGCTGTAGAAAGGGGAGGGAGGGGAGTTTGGGCACGAGCGCGAAAAGTGATCGGGAAGCGTGATCGGGGGGAAGGAGCAGTGAACATCCCCTTGTACTAATATTCTTACCACTGATCGAATGCCATGTTTTTTCACCAAATGCAAGCACTTCTTGTAACAGCTTTTCAGTGACCTTCTTGTTTTCCAATCGGTCCAACAGTATGAATGACATCTACAGAAAGCAGACACATGCAAAACAAGTCATTTAACCATTGTCATAAGCATCTGACAAGTTACCTACTAACTACATTGTATCTTATGCCTACCAACTTTTCCCAAGCCAAATCTGTGAGATTTTCATCTTCAGAGTATCTGGATTTCCGAAGATGTTCCGACTATTTCCGAACATTGCCGAAGATGTCCGAAGATGTTCAGATAATTTGCATTGGGACACAGTTTGGAGGACGACATATAGCGTCATTTTATACATAATTGAGGAACTTGAATGTCTAGTGGTCTGGATTTGTGAGTCAGGCATGAGAAATTAGCCCGATGCACGAGATCGATGTTTTCGACGTGCAGGCACGAGACTCACGCATCATGCGTGAGAGTTGGCAGGTATACATGTAGTACGTTGTATCTAATGGTAATTAATACAACACAATGTCACTCACACTTGGCTGGTAACTTGTGCCCTGTAATGTAATAGACAAAAAATAAATGGCAATAACACATTCATTTTAGTAATGAAAGAAAGAGTATATTTTGGACAATAATATTTCTGCTAACTTATTATTAACGTGTCCAATAAACAGGAACAAAACGCACATGTTTCAAATGCCGAGGAAAAAAATTCCAATACTTTTCAAGGACTCTGGCAGATTCAAAGCCTTTTCAAGATGACTTCCAAACTTCAACAGCTTTTCAAGATTGTACGAGACACTAACCTGATGTGATTTTGCATCTCCTGTATCACAACCATCAAGAGCTGCACATTCCTGTCTAAGAGTTGAACAGCTGCACGGTGGATACAGCCATCAACTAAACAGATCAGTAAATACAAATGAGAGTCGCCAAGAGTTGAATTGCACAATTTCTTCAACTCTCGGCGACTATCATCAATGTTCTTCCAACATTCCGTGGTTTATTCAGTTCAGGTTTACTGGTACAATGGTACAATCGAATCTGAACGTGCATCAAAGTGAAACTTTAATTATTGTAAAATACAGTTGGACCTCCCAGAAGCGGACACCTTTGAGACAAGAAAAATTGTCCATTTGTGGCTGGAACCATGGCTAAAACATAAGTGTCCACTTGCAGGAGGTGTCCACCTATGAGAGGTATCTGCCTATGGTAGGTGTCCACCTAAATAAATGGGAGGTGTCTGCCTACAGGTGGTGTCTGCCTACTGGAGAGAGCTTGACTGGAGATGTCTACCTACGGGAGGTGTCCGCCTACAAGAGGTGTCCACCTATAGGAGGTGGCTGCCTATGGGAGGTGTCCACTTACAGGAGGTGTCCACCTACGAGAGATGTCTGCCTACTGGTGGTGTTCACCTACTGGAGGTGTCCACCTATGGGAGGTGTCTGCCTACATGTTGTGTCCACCTACATGTATAGGAGGTGGCCGCCTATACGAGGTGTCCATTAGCGGAGGTTCAACTGTACATCAAGATACAATGTAGTTTACATAGTTAAAACCTCTTACCTCCTCCTCCACCCAGAAGAGAGTTGTTTGCTGAGAAAAATAGAAAAATAATGTTGAACTACAATGAAAACATGTCTTGTACTGCAAAAGAAAACACAAAGCGTGTTTCACCATCAGGCAGAAACAATTTATTTGGACTACATGTACATATCAATCACGCCAAATAGACATGCAAGTTTACTTGCAAGTGCATGCAAGTTACTAAAAAAGCCATTTGAATGCTCCTGCGTGTGCTGTAATTCAGTACAAAAAAACTTGTGCTGACTTGTGTTGGGTGTCCAAATGGTGAAAAATGTGCATCTACTTGCGCTCAAATTTGATCTCAATCAAAGTGAACACAAGACCATGATCACATGTATGCTTGTGCTTGTTTCACACTTGTGTATAACCAAGCTTCAACTTTGAATGTACAACCTACCTGCATTTACTATAGCATCTATTTCTAGCATTGTTATGTCACCCTGCCATAATGAAAGTTTTCCATTCAGGTTTTCATTGACATCAAAAGCTTTGTCAGAAGTTTTACCTAACAACAAAATTCATTAATAAACTTGTTAATAAAGTGTAACATATGTTTTTCATCGCATCACCTGGTTAGAATGATGTCAGTATTGTCCAAGATTGTAGCTCTACCAGTGTTCCCACTAGTTTGGAAAACAGGAGTCCCAAGGACCCCCAGTTCCAGTAATTGGGGGTCCTTTCTATTTTTTAAGGGTCCCCTAAGGAGAAAGGCATTTTAAGTGATATACACATCATGTAATATTACATGAAGTATGACCGCTGACCATCAATGAGCCGAGAGTTGTTCGCTCGTTCGCGTGATTATCATTGTGATTCTTGCTTCGTTTTCGAGTTTGCAGCCAAATTTTCATAGTTTCCAGCTTGGAGAGGTAATGAAAAGGTAAAGGAAACTAGTGAAACTTTAACATTGTTTCTTATGTGTGTTTTGTATCTTGAAAAATCTTATTTATCTCAAGAGTAGACCAAACTATGAAAACACTCGAAATTTTGAGCGCTGATTTATGTGCGTCCCTGGGACGTACTGTGGCTAAAAACTGTGCGTCCTTTTTATTTTTGTGCGTCAGATACGCACAGTTGTGCGTTAATGGGAACACTGTCTACAGAATTAATCAATGTAGTATCTCTGATTAGTTGTTGCTTGCATGTGGAAATTCAAGCAGCTAAAGTGACAGTCAAATTCCACAGGGCTTAACTGCATAATACCCGGCCACTCCAAAACACTTCTTGAAACAGTGGCTATGTGGCTACCAAGATACACTGTACCTCTATAAAACATGCAGTGCTATGCGGCAATGCAGTTAACGTAGCCACGTTACTAGTCCCATTGGCTGCGAAAGCATATAAAGTAAGTCTACATGTATTTCTCATAAAAGGAAGAAGTGTTAGAAAAAAGTGACTGTGTAGCCATGTATCCAGCTTTTTAGGGGTACAGCTTCGAATTGGCCGGGTATTCTCTCCACTGATTCTCTGGATCAAATTAAGCAAAAACTTTCAGTACCTTTCTTTCCATAAATAGCATACAAATGTTCTTGTCTGTACTCTGGCCAGGTTTGGATCTTCTTCAGCGTCAGATAGTCTGGGCCACACTTGTAATGTTTTCGTTTCTCTTCTATGGGCAAATCATCAAACTTGCTCCACGGTGACTTGTTCACATTTTCTGTGCTAGCCTCTATGAGTGACACAAAACTATAATTAGCTAAACAAATTCTCCTGGGGTTGTCTCCATGCCCTCTCCCCACCACCCACCACCCCCCTCCCCCAACGCTCCATCCTGTAGCTAAAACAAGCTTAGAAACCAGGAATGTTCAAGATAAAGACATCTCAGACAATTCAGTCCCTTTTTATCGTCCATTTTCTGCGGAAAAACGTATTCCTCCTTTTGTGATGTCACTTCTTGACTATTTTGTCGTTTAAAGGAGCTACACATGTACATCACGGATGGCGCATCTTTAAAAAATTGGCCAATTTTTTCAAGTTCGCCATTCGCAATCTGTCTTAATCTTCTCCATCCTCAACCATGTTCTTGTTTGGTTTGTTATTTATATACCTCTTTGGTGTTTTTCTACCTTAGTAAACTATTATTTTGAGATTTTCTTCAATTTGAAGGAGATTTTGCACTTCTCAAAAATGACTTAAAATATCGTGAAATAGCTCCTTAAGCTTATAGTTTTTACTGACAGCTAAAATGTCTTAAATTATGCATTGCAAATTCGACCGTCGATTCTGTTCGACTGTATGTATGCACTGCACTAATGAAGCTGCAATGTGCACGCGTGGCTGTAATAAATCCTTCATAAGAGCCTGGACACTGTTCGTGACACTGACACTTTACTGGCGAGTTTCAAAATATGTTTCAAATCATACCTGGTGATTTTCGCTTTCCGTAATTAACCTAAACCATGACATTGTGAACTCCGCACATCAAGGAACTTTTCCTGCTGCTGGTGATTACAAATGGGTGACCATACACGACATACTAGCTGCTCAATAGTGACACTGCTGACCAAATTCCTGGCTTGTGATTACAAATGGATGATCATACACGACATATTGACCGCTCAGTAGCGATGTCGCTGACCAAACTCCCGGATGAGGTAATGTTTTCAGTAGTTTTTTGGCGGGAGTTTCATTCCTTCCTGCAAAAGAATGAGTTTGTTTTGCTTTTTAGGCTTTTTGCGCCATGGACCTGACTAAAACAGGGAAAATTTATGATTTGGAGCGTTTTAAGTCTCCACGGAAGATTCACACAGAGAGCAGTATTAACCAGGAAAGGCCGTCGCTCATGGAAGAAACAGCTTTGATTGGGGGTGCTTTTGAATCCCGGAGTCGCTTTGAGCAGGTTTTCTTAGCAAGCCCCCGAGCCCAGGTACTGTAGTGTAAAACTGATGTGAACTATTCCATACTGAAAGATGCACTCTGTTTGAGTGGAAATCTGTTAAGCTATAGGGGATCACCAGCTTTTGCGATGATTGACAACATGAAACGTACATGTTGTGGTTTGTTTGGTTTAAATTTTATCAAACCAGTTTGATTTTATTTTCTTTTGTCTAATAACGTATTCATTACCATAATCTGAGACAAAAAGTAAAGAAAAATCAAACTGGTTTAAAAAGAATTAAACCAAAAATAAATTTAAACTACAACATAAACATTCCAAACCTGTTTTGTATGACAGCAATACACTCAGTCTCTCTGCAGTCAAAATCGAATGTCCTGACCCCCGAGCTAAGGTACTCAATCAAACCTTCCACTGAGGGGATGGATCTCGCTGTAAAATTCACTCCCATTGCCCGCACTCCTCCTCCCATGGGATTTACAATGATAGGTGCATTAGGGCCAGGTCGCGCTAGAGAAATTTTATCAAATTTTTGTTTACTTAGATGAAAAATCTGTCATCACAGCACGATTCCCAATGCGACCAACGTTTTACAAATTTGAAAAAAAATTGGAAATCGAGGGACACTAATCGAGGGACACTCGATCGAGGGACACTCTGCTCAGATCAGAAGAAGCAGTATGACAAAATTAATGGTCTCACGGCGAACAGAAAACTCTGAAAAAGCAAAACTGCAATAGCGAAGCTCAAAAGGCCTGATTTGGGTTCATGTTTACTGCACAGTAACGCCATCAAATCTGAAATCTGATCAATTGATTACAATGTGCGACCCAAAAATGTTTTTCAATTTTTGACACTTCCGTTTGAGATTTCATGAATTTTGGCGTTGGCTAAATTTTCTTTTTACTCTAGTGCGACCCTGCCCTTTGTATATCTACATGGAATGCACCCTGGTAGAAACATTTTGTAATGATCCAAATAATGACTAGAATATTTTGGTGGTGATGACTACCTGTACAATTTAACTTATCTTCATGTATTTTACAGGAGCTGTATTCCTCTTTTGAAAAGACAAAACAGAGACCAACACAACAGAAGTTTGATACAGTAAAAAATGTTCCGGATAATTCACACAGACCAACAGCACAGAAGTCAGCTACATTAACAACTGATCCCGATTTACGAAGACCCATAACACAGAAGTCAGCTACATATAAAAGTGTTCCTGGTTTTGATGAAGTTGTCAATATGGCTGATTTCTTTCACAGCAACAAAACCGTCCACAGTTCAAGCGCCCATTCAATGCTGTCTGATCAATCACAGATGTTTGGAAAACCGAGGGCTTTCAATGAATTCTTGAGAGACAAGGACTTTGAAGTGAGTCCATTTAAACCCTCTTTGAATGACAGTGCGATTAAACAGAAGGTGAGCATGGTTATCAGCCGGCTGGAAGATGACTCCAGTCACTCAACTGCTCCACAGAAATCACGGAACCGAAAAGAGCCAAATGCTCCAGTGTGTAGGGACTCTGGATTTAATGATATGCAGAGTGATTCAGGGGGAGTAGTGAAGGAACGTTTACTGACGTGATCAACAAGAAGGGTAGAGTAACATCAGTGAAAGAAGGAACAATTCCAACAAATATAACTGATGTTAATACCGCTGTCGGAGCTCAAAACTGTTGACAAGGAACAAGAAGTGCACATCTCTTTTGAAAGTGATAATGATGAGGAAATAGATGTCGAGACAGAGGATGTACAAGTGGATGATGAGGGGGAGGGGGAGGTGGACAACAATGATCAGGAAGACGACGATAGCAATGATGGTGATGATGATGATGATGATAACAACAATTTGACCACTAACAATGCAAAAAAGGCTGGGAAAGTGGCTGTTCATATTTCACCAGCATTAGATGCAGAACGGGAGAGAATACGTGTACAACCAAAGGATAGAGTATTGGATGGTGACATTCCCGATGATATTCATAATGGTACAATGGACGAGGCCGTTCCAGAGACACCGCAAGGTACACTGAACTGTATAAATAACATGTTGACTGTCACTGAAAATTTTATTATTTTTAAAACCATGTAGAATTGACCAAAATAATTATACAGTCTTGGAAGGGATAGGAAAGGTTTTTTTCATTTTTTTACTCTGTCAATAAGTTGAATAACATATATAAGTAAATCAGTCAATCAACAGGAAGGTGAATGTTCTTGTTTTTGGCGCACGTTCACTCCCACCAATGAGTTGGAAAGCCCTCATTTTAACATTACAACTCAACATATTATTACGGTCGAAAACCGATAATACATGTCAAAGAAGAGAACATTCAACTTCCAGTTGCCGTCCGTGGCTCAAAAACATCTTTGCTTAAGCTCTCTATTGCATTTTTCAGGAAATGTTGAAAAATCAAGAAAAAGAGAATCTAACAACCAAGGAAAACCAGATACAAATAGAACAGATGAAGTGGAATCTTCCAGTTCCTCAACGCCTTCAGACAAGGTGAATAATCATTTGATACATTTTTGAGGAAAGAAACTTACTTTTATGAGCAGAGTTTTAGCCAGATGGATAGGACATCCACTTTTTCACAATATATGTTGATTTTTTGGATGCCCGCTTTTCAAATCCTGGCTGAAAGCCTGTTTTAAAAGCACTCAATATTAATTATACCACATTGACCACTCTGTACTGGTAGACATATTAAACTAACCTAGACAAGCAAGTGTTACATGTAGTTTTGATGCCTGCAGGAGCCGGCATGGCCAAGTGGTTGGAGCACTGGACTTGAAATCTGGAGGTTGTGGCTTTACGTCCTCCACTCCAATGACGCTATGCTTGTACATGTAAAATAGCCAAATGGTCTGCCTACTTCTAGTTGGGATTCTTAACCCATGTTACGTTCATTTGCAATATTAAATTGTCCCATTGGAGAGTGGTGAATTAAGATTTTTTTTTACATAGCCAACACAGAAGACTTCTAAGATTAACAGCCTTGAACAGTGGTCCATAAAAGCATTGAAGACTCGTACACACATGGGAATCATTGTTGAAGGACAGAGAAGGTAAGAACTTTATTGAGAAAGATGTTACATGGAAAAAAATATCCTAGTTCTCCAGTTGGGAGAACTAGCCAGGATATTTGTTTTCCGAGTAACTTGTGTCACTGACTGAGAAACATATTTCCACCAAGCTTAAAAATATATGGTCATCATTATAATTTGTTTTTTTCCATGAACTTTATTTATGTCCTGCCATGACAAGGCTTGTTGTGTGGGAGGTATCTAATGGTTACTGTGTTGGACTCTGGGTTCAAGCACTGGCCGGGGTCATTGTGTTGTGTTCTTGGGCAAGACACTTTACTCTCACAGTGCCTCTCTCCACCCAAGAGTATAAATGGTTACCAGTGAATTGTCAAGGCAACCTGACAAAAATGTTGGGGGGTAACCTGCAATGGACTAGTATCCCATCCAGGGGAGTAGCAATACTCCTAGCCCAGTAGGGGGAGTGAGGGGGGGGGTACTCCCATAATTATATAAGCTATGTGGGTATGTGCCGCTGTGGAGGGTATGGTTTTCAAGCAGTTTAGTCTGGGATAGGGTATACAAATCAGTGAGTTTTGGTCTAGAATTTAGGGCATCATTTACTGAGAAACTGATCAATGGTACATGTACACATACAAATAATTTAGTCTAGAATAGGAATTGACACTCGGAATTGAAAGAGTCTTACATAAATGGAAATACAAATCATTACGGCGACTTTACTAGCAACTTTCATAATAGAAAGAGTTTCTGGAAAATTTCGAGTCTGGGATAGGGTAGGGATTTTTGGTGTCTAGTCTAGAATAGGGTTGCAAAATGCAGCTGAACATGGTCTGGTATAGGGTAAGGGTTTCAGAGTCCCAGTGGCACACCCGCACCCAAAAATTTACAGAGTACCCCATTTCCCCTTTTCCCCTGGACTCCTAGTCACTTCATGCTATGGAAACTGTAAGCTCCAGTACTGATGTCATGAGTTGCTTGGTTCTTTGGATCCATTTGATTTGGAGACTTTAAACTTATGGGGTTGTATTTGAATTCAAGCTAAGTTAAACGCACGACAATAGTGGCCAGCGGTACCCCGCATGATCGTAGGGTTGCGGGGTGGCCTGGGGGTTTTGCAGGGCCATTATTGTATTACAGCTCTCGACGATTGCCTTGCGGTGGACTGATTTAGTGGTAGGCCGTTCAGAGTTCTCGCGTCCGCCATATGTGGTGTATGTATGTGTACGAGGGGATTCATGGCGGGGGTTGGTGCTTGGAAGGTTTGGGAGTTCGGTCCCTTGCCCACCCTGTTCGCGGGCCCTTCGCTCTCCAAGCACCTTGGAGTGCGGGGCTTGGGTGGTTGCCGCTCTCAGGGTTGCCGTGGTTACCCTACGCGCTCGACTCGTTTTGCATGTGGCTCCGCCAACCTTACAGGCACCTTCCCCAAGCTCATCTATTGTTGATGAGTTTAAATGGGGTTGTATTTGAATTCAAGCTAAGTTAAACGCACGACAATAGTGGCCAGCGGTACCCCGCATGATCGTAGTGTTGCGGGGTGGCCCGGGGGTTTTGCAGGGCCATTATTGTATTACAGCTCTCCTGTGGATGTCAAGCCATTTCGTGCGTGTTGCCTTTCGTTGTCGGCGCTCGAAGTATTTGCTCCCGGCCCATCCCTCCCTTTAGGTAAGTATACAGGGTGAGTATGTAGTTGTTTCCACTGACTATCAGTGTGACGGTGCCTGGTGGTTGCCATGGTTACCCTACGTGCTTGACTCGTTTTGCATGTGGCTCCACCAACCTTACAGGCACCTTCCCCAAGCTCATCTATTGTTGATGAGTTTAATAACCTTTAACCTTGTGTTCATCAGTGAGGATCCAGATGGGGAGCTATGGCACAGCACAGCTATCGTAGAAAGACTAAGCCCAAGGTGTGTGCAGACTAGAAGTGGATCTCAGTACAAGCTCGTAGGACCTATTAATGAAGAGGTCACTTTTCAACAAGGTACAACATTTTTCTGTTTAATTACTGACCAATCAAAATCGCTGTTAGAATTTGGAGACAAGCTGGCTTTTAGTTTCTTGACAAATCAAATCGTAACCAGAATTTGAAAGGGCATGGAGGCATGAGGAGGCATGTCCCCCCATAAATCTGTTAAAGCTTTGTTGCATTTTTCATCATTTTCTCCCAGGATTGAGTGTCCACAGGACACCCAGATGCCCGGTTGGCTAAAAGCTTGGGCAAGGTCACCCCTTAGAACCCCAAAACAGCGTATAATTTGAGGATTTGTAAAGCTTATAATTCAAGGATTTGCAAAGAAAAGTAGTCTTCTGGAACGATGTATTTTATATGGGAGAAATAAAAAGATTTAAATAATGGGGAATTTCACGAGAAAAGTAACAGTCACTATTACACAGCATAGGCTGAAAACCATGCACCAGTAATATTTTCATATGATGGCAATGAGACCAAAAGAAGAGCTGAAACATTGTTAAGTATTAATAATTTACTATAAAATAAAAACATTTTATTATAAAAATTATTTTAATAATAAATTATTTCTTTCAGGATTTCCTCCTGAATTTGTCAAAGCTTTTAAGGGAGGATTTCCCGATGACTGGGTTGACCTTGTGTCTGATTATTTCAATTCTCAAAACAGGTTAGTGATCGACTCTTTATAGTTTGCATCTTTCATAAAATTGTGAATTTTCTTCCAAGAAAAGATTTTACTGAGAAAAGACAAGTTGCCGACTAGAGGCTTTTCCTGGGAAGAATATAATTTGGCCTGTGCTGGATGCTAACATTGCTATGGGGAAACAGCCGCACTTGCCACAAAAATGGCATCATGTGATCAGTGTTTTTGAAACCGCAGAATGAAACCAATGATACATGATTTTTTTAACCCAAGTGAATGGCTGTTTAGGATCAAAATTAGTTACTGTTCAGAAGTAATTACAAAACCTGACCCGCATATGTACCACAGCAATTTACAGTCTAACGTCCCGTAAGCAGACACCCTTGGAACCAGGAAAAGTGTCTGCTTAAGATAGGTGTCCGCTTATGGGAGGTTAAAAATGTAGTGTTTGTATGTGGTTGGGAACATACTGAGTGTCCGCTTACGCGAGGTGTCTGCCTATGGGAGGTGTCCATTAGTGGAGGGTCGACTGTAATACAAAAACAATATACAGTGGAACCTCGATAATTTTACCCCTGATATTTAGAACCCACGATTTCTCAAACCAATTTTCGTTTCCCTTGGAGGTTCGAGAAATTGGGAGTCCACTGTACATTATTTTTTTCACACACAACACATTGCACATTTCAGTTCTGGAAGCGAAGATGAAAAGCAAATTGAAGAACAGCTGGAAAAGAAGAATAGAAAGGTTCCTAAAGGAGCCAAACATTCTACTTTTGTGACTCCCACGGAATCCAGGAGCAAGAAAAAGAACAAAACTGAAGGTACAGTAAACAATAGGTTAAGGGGGGTGACCCTTAACTACAGATAGAGAGTTGTTGCTAAGGACACTAATTCGTGGTTAGCAGTTTTCGTGCGTTATGAAAATTAATGCTAACATTGCGGGAAGTATGAGATTGAACACCTCACATTGTCAAATCGACATTGCGTAGCTAGTGCCAGTCCCTAACCGCGTGTTAGAATGAAAAAACGCAAAGAAAAAGCGATTAAGATTCAATACTTTTAGCATATCGAAACAGCTTAACTTCTTTCATCATCTCTAGCATGGAATTACTGTTTACACATAAAACAAAAAACTATTCAAGAAAATATATGAACATACCGTAAACACCGGCGTATAAGCCGCACCAAATCGAGGGTGCGGCTTATCTGCGAGAACATCTATAAAAGGTTCTGTAACGTTTTCAATAACCTGAATTTCAGCAAATCCATGCTAGACG
Organism: Desmophyllum pertusum; assembly: GCA_029204205.1. Lineage (NCBI taxonomy): Eukaryota > Metazoa > Cnidaria > Anthozoa > Scleractinia > Caryophylliidae > Desmophyllum > Desmophyllum pertusum. Next base: position 611,747 of record MU826852.1, read on the forward strand.
TTTTGCATCAGAACATCCTTTTTATTGGTGAAAAATATAAGCTGTTTGAGTTTTTAGGCTTTTTCTGTTCTGGTCACGTGACTTACCAAATATGATTGTGATTTAAAAAAATTAAAGGGATATCCGTAGAAGTTAGGGAGCCGAAGAAATTATGTTTAGAAGTTTTCCATAGCAACGGCCTTGTAGTTTAGGTTCTGCCCCCTTTATCACGACGGCAGACCGGTTTCCATTACATGAAGCGGTTAGCAGTATTGCTTCTCCTTTGGATGGGATACTAGTCCATTTGCAGGTAACCCTCCAGCATTTTTGTCAGAGGTTTCCCTCACAATTTGCCTGTACCCATTCACTCCTGGGTGGAGAAAGCAATGCGAGAGTTAAGTATCTTGCCCAAGAACAGAACACAATGACCCCAGCTAGGGCTCCAACCCAAACCAGTCGATTTGGAGTCCAATTCGCTAACCATTAGGCCACAGCACCTCGCACACAATAAACCATAGTGTCTGTATTTGTTTTTCTAATTAATTTGTCATGCCTTCATAATTTCATTGACTGAGGATATTTTTTGATTTTCCAATATTGAAGCATTCAATACCCCAGAGAACGGGCAAATTCCAAAAGAGGTGGAAATCAAGGTAATTTGCTACACTATTTCTGTATAACCTTACAGATATTCTAGAGCTGCTAAATAAGGTATGGGAAGCAGTGCAACATTGTGCATCATTGAAAGGTGGCTGTTGTAAAGAGGTGGCCGTTTTAAAGAGGTGGCCATTGTAAAGAGGTGGCCATTGTAGAGAGGTGGCCGTCGAAGGGAGGTTTTAATTAAGAGTGACGCAGCACATGGTTATGGTTATTCTTGCTGTACATTGTACATTCAAGTTATATTTCACAATCAGATCTATAAAACCACATCAGTAAATGTGCAGTTAGGCTTAGGGGCTTAGTGGCAGTTAGGCTTAATGTATCATTTTTGAGATCCAGTAGGGCTGCAATGATTCACATACCTTGGGTTCGATTATGATTTCGATGATTGCCTTTCAATTTCGAATATTTTGAGGGGTGGGCTGAGGGGGGTAACCTGCGCTGGAACCTGAAATATCCCTTCCTGATAGAAGTGAATTGTTGCTTACAAAACGTTTATGTGAATCTCTGAAGGAACTTTCTAAGCTATGTATCAAATTTATCATGCCCAACCGTTGGTTTACCCTTTTGAGTACCCAATTGAGTAGCTTGTGTTACTGACCGATTTAAAACACCTTTCTCTCAAAATAGATTGTATATAACATTTATCACATGGTGAAATTGTTTGTATTGATTTAACTTGATGATTTATATTAAATATTTTTACAGACAACAAGGAGTGGGCGGATGGTGAAGCCTCCTTTAGCATGGTGGAGAGGACAGCGTATCTTGACTGATAAAAACCATAACCTGGAACGAATAGATCCAGGAGGAGTGGAAGGCACGGCCCTTTCTTCCATGTATAATGTTGATATAAAGCTTCCCGGAAGGTGAGAACATTTTTTTTTGCATGCAACAAAATTCGGCCAAATTAGGTGTATTGAAAAGGTGTGTGGTGCCATACAACATATATTTTGTTGCAATAGCAAAGGTCAGGCGTATCAAATATGTCTTGTGTGGGGATCGTAGAGGTGTGCAGCTTTCTTACAAAATATTCGTCAATCAGCATATTTTTGTCACAAGTGCAGTCATTTTGACTGCCTCAGATTAGCCAGGTTTTGGAATGCAATCTTTAGAATAATTATAAAGTCTGGTTTTCATTAGTGTTATAAGCATAAACACAAGCATCAGATACAGTACTGTGTTGATAATTAGTGCCTTTTGTTAGAACAAATGCTTCTAATGATTAACATGTTACTGCATCTGCGTATGTTGCTTGTGTTTATGCTTATGTCACTAGTGAAAACCAAAGTATGTGTTGCTGATTGTCATACACCAAAATTTTATCCGATCATACTATTTTTTATCACCTGTCACAAAAGTGTTCAGCAGGCATAAGAACTGACATATAATAAGTAGGAGTGTGGACATATAGTCAAACCTCCCATAAGCGAGGGCGCTTAAGGTAGTACAATTGGGTGAGTCGTAAAATATAAAGTTGCCTTTGTTTACAGCCAGCTGGTAGATAAAACATTATTATGATCAATTCCAAAAGATAAGAGTCCACCGTTTGCGGGTTTTGGAGAAAGCGGAGATTGAATTTCGGTGTCTGGGGCGCCATTTTAAGACGCCATCTTGGATTTGCAGACGTAAGTATCGAACGGTGGAAGCTAAGGACATGCGCTCTGGTATTTTGTTCACGGGAGTCTCGCACAACATTCCAGATTATTTTTCGTGTGTGCTCATGTTGATCAGGCTGGTAAGTACAAGGCTCAAGATGGCGGATCAATTTGCAGAGAAATCGCGATGAAAAACTGGCTGAATTCGTTGAATTCGGCGTCTTTTTGACTTACATGTGATAAAATTTAAACAAATTGCCACTAGGAAAAACTCAATGCTGACGAAATTTGGCACAGTTTTTGTCCACATGTTAAGTAATCTTCCTGCATTTAGCCGCAAAAAAACATTCAATTTGAATAAAATTAAGGGAGTCATGTCCTTGATTTTAATGCCTGTTAATAATTAACACAGAATTTGTTGTTTTCACTGCGGCTAACTCATATTTCATGTATTTTCTTCATAACTGTTTATAAAACAAAAATTATGACTACTAATTAAAACATAAACCTAAAAATTAGAAAAAACTGATTTTTACACCGCTTGCAAGGTAATCAATTTCACACATTCCCGTTACGAAAATGAAAATGTCGATTTCAGAATCTGTTTCTCTGATAAAAATGACTTAACAACTTCTTCTATGGAATTTTAAATGGATTTGAAAACAGTTCTCAAAAAGGGTCCTTTTTCGGAGCATTTTAGCCAGTTGTACTACCTTAAGAGAGGTGTCCGCTAATAGGAGGTTAAAAATGCAGTGTTTGTATGTAGCTGGGTACACGATTAAGTGTCCGCTTACGAGAGGTGTCTGCCTATGGGAGGTGTCCATTAGTGGAGGTTCAACTGTAGTTCTTTTTGTGAATGAAGCACATTTTTTTATATTTCAGTGAAGTATTTACAATCAAGTTTATTTATCTCATTTTCTACAGAGTGGGGAATCGTCTCCATTAAAACAGAGACCAGCTGTATCTGGAAGTGAAAGCAGTGATTCTTTGCCAAGAAAAGAAAAATGGAAAATACAGCTCGGAGTAACAGGAAGGAGTCCAGTGACAGTAGCTCAGAGAAAGATAACGACAAGAGCGTGAAGAAACTGTTGTTCTTTTCACCAAAGAAAACACCTAACAACAATCAAAGCTTGCAGGAAAGAAATCAAAAGACGCCGTCGGTAAATGAAGGAAGAGGAGCTGGTAAGATAGAAATTGAAGGAAACATTGTGACAAAGAGTGTAGAGAATAATGATTCAATACAACAAAGTCGCGGTATGAGCAAGCTACCACTTCAAGAGATTGAAGAGGAAGAGACCAGTCATGATGATCTCCCAACACAGGTCAGTTTTCAGAAGAAAAATACGTCAACGCTTTCAGTCGTGGCAGAAAACAGTCCAAACCGTAAGAAAAGGAAAAATTATGCAAAGCCCTACACAGACAGTGAGAGTGAGGTTGTTGAACAAACAGCTTCCAAGATTCCATCGCCACCAAAACGCATTTTGAGGTCTCGGAAAGGTAAAGCCAGCAACAAAAACCCAGTGTCCAGAGTGAGTTCAAATGCTGACAAGCTGTCTGATGTTGATTCAGAGGATTCGCAAGCAGACAGACATGCTAAGAACAATGTGAGGCAGAATGTTTCAAAGCGTTACATCAATAAAACTTCAGACAGTGACACCAGGGTGTCCTCCTACGATGAAAGGTCGGATAACACTGGTGATTCAGCAAAAGTGCCCAAGCCGAAGGCAACTGCAAAAAGGAGAAATCTTGAGAAAAGGCTTGTCTACAAAAGGGTAAATGAGCTCGCAAAAGAAGCAAGTAGTCAATCTTCAGAATCAGACACTGGTGGAACTTCTCTCAAGCGATCAAAACAAGAACAGGCTCATCCAAGAAGTTCAAAAGCTGCCAAGGCAAATGCAGAATCTCAAACTGCGTTGGAAAGTAACAGGAGAGTTGATTCATCCAAGAGGAAAGGGAAAACTGACTCTGATAGTGAAAAGGCTTCAGGCAAGAAACAAGCCTTAAAAGTGTCAAAACAAACGGCAAGTAAAGATGGCAAAAAGAAGAAAGATGTTATGTCTGATGAGGCACCTTGGAAGGACGAAGAGATTCAAAAATTGAATGAGTATGTGTAGTGATTGTGTCATCATTAATAATAATTTTACAGATTTAAAGCAGAGTGTTGTGAGGTTAAAGTCTGTCTACGAGCCTAGTGGCTGATCAGTCCATGAAGACTAGGAGTATCGCTACTCATGTTATCTTTTTGTCTCACGCGACCTGACTTCTGGAGAGTCGGATCGACTTTCATGAAGACAGGTTGAGTTGAATCATGTCAATCGATCGCTGCTTGACGGGATGCTACTCCATGCAGGTAACCCCCAGCATATTTTGTCGGGTTGCCCTGACATTTCGCTGGTACCCTTGCTCACGAACACAAGCTTCATTGCTTCCTGGTATTGGACTGGACTGAACAGCAGTTTTCTTCAGTGGCATTCACCAAAATTGATGTCGCATTCAATCAAATCCTTCAATAACCTGAAAGTTATAGTTTTAAATGTTTTTTCTTGTTCTTTCCTTAGAGCGCTATACACCATACCTGGCAACACGCCTATGTTTTGGCAAAAGATTTCCAGGGAAGTGGGCTCACGAACTGCTCAAGAGTGTCAATTCCAACATCAGGGGGAGGTTCTTGTTTCCAATAAGAAGACTGAACCATCAGTAAAGAAAGGTTCTGCTAAGGAGAAGAAGAATCCAGTACAGAAAGGTACTAATCAAATATTTTGATTGTTTTGATAGCAACAACACTGCAGAATCTCAGCCCTTGACTGGGATTGGTGCATATGAATGTAGTTTACCAACTCACTCAATACTGTCTTTGATTTTTAGCTGCTTCCCAACAGAATGTGAAGACAGTTACAGTGGTGTGGGGACTATCAAGCGAAAACGAGAGCTCCGAGAACTACTTGAGCAACAGGATGTAGATTATGAGGACGATATTTTTGACTCGACACCATTCAAAAGAAAGAAAGATGTTAAGGTACGCTGTTTTCTGTCAGTGACTCCCTAGGCTACTGTTCCTAAAACTGATGGAAATATATCACTAACTTTTTGACTTAAAAATGGTTAGCACGTTGGACTCCACATCGAGTGGTCCGGGTACGAGCCCTGACCTGGGTCATTGTGTTGTGCTCTTGAACAAGACACTTTACTCTCACAGTGCCTCTCTCCACCCAGGAATAAATGGGTACCAGTGAATTGTCAGGGCAACCCGACAAAAATGCTGGGGGGGGGGGGGGGGGGGGTACCTGTGACGGACTAGCATCCCATCCAGGGGGAGTAGTGATATTCCTAGTTGCTTCATGCTATGAAAACCAGAGTTAAGCGTCGGCCTGTTAAGCCACTTGGCTTATAGACATGCTTTCTGCATTTTCAGCTTGTGTTTAACCTAAGCAGTAACAGCAGTGAGGAAGAAGATGACAACGACGATGATGATGATGATGATGAGAGTGAAACAGCGCATGGTACTTCATATAAGACTCCCAGTAGCCGCACACCAAGCAGTCGATTCCGACCTATGGGTCCTTTGTCAATTTCAGCCACTCCCAGCGCAGAGTTTGTCAGTCCCAGTCTTTTGCAGCAAGTCAACCAGTCAGTCTGTTTATAATAATAGAGTTAAACCTCCCATAAAGAGAGGACAGTAACAGACAGTTAAAGGAGCTATGTCATGATATTTTAAGTCATTTTTGCAAAGTTCAAAATGACCTTCAAATTGAAGAAAGCATCAAAATAACAATTTACTAAGGTAGAAAAACACCAAAGAGGTAATAATAAACCATGCAGGAACAAGGATGGTTGAGGATGGAGAAGATTAAGATGGATTGCGAATGGCAAACTTGAAAAAATTGGCCAATTTTTTTCAAGATGCCTCATCCGTGACATAGCTCCTTTAAATATCCCATCTCCCTATTTTAACTCATTTTCTCCCTCCCTCCTAATTTTTTCAGCTGTTTCTTTCTCCTTACTATACCGTTTCTCTCTCCCCCGTCCATAAAGCCCTGCCAAACGGAGTCACAAGTGGCCAAGTTGTCTCTTTGTTTGGCCAACACTTGCAATGACTTGCGTTCACATTGATCAACATCAAATTTGCACGCATGTCGACGTATGCCACCCAGCGCAAGTCAATGCAAGTCTTGTAGTTCACTCCAAGTACTGAATGGCAACACCGCCAGCATGTGCGGGAGCCAGCCTGTGGCATTGAAATGGCTTTTTTACGACTTTGTGAACTTGCACTTGTGAGTAAACTTGCAAGTCTGTTTGGCCACCCAAAGCAGGTCTGTACGTAAGTTCATATTTCAAATTATGCATCTACAGTTCTTGCGACTCCGTTTGGCCAGAGCTTCAGTGTTGAAGAATCAGTATTAAGTATGGTTTACTATAAACTAAATTCGATTTTGAGACGACATTACGGCTTTATAATGACGGCTAGTTGGGAGAAAATATATTCCGTATTGGGCGGAGTCGCGAAGCGACGGAGCCCAATACGGAATATATTTTCTCCCAACGCCGTCATTATAAAGCCGTAATGTCGTCTCAAAATCGAATTTAGTTTTGTATCGCGATTCAAACATTTTTGGACAAATTAAAAGGAAAATTAAGATCAGTTGTTGTTGATTGAAATAGAAATTCCCACTATACGCGACGTAATGTACACGAATTCTTGAACGCGAAAGCATTTTATCGTCTCGAAGAAAGTCGTACTTTTTTCGCCGGTAATTGCTTATGGAAACAAAATAAATTCAGAATTATGTCCGACAAAGTTTTCTTAAGTACCAAACAGCAATGAAATGGGAAAATACTCCAATTTTGCACCGAAAAAGTTGATTTTGCAACTTAGCGCGTGCACATCGCGAAAGCAAGTGAAACGGTAAACAAACTCTTTACAAGAAATAAATGACTTTTAATACTCACCATACGCTAACTTTTAGATTGAGAAAGTTGTACCGGCGAATAAAGCACTTCATAAATGAGCAAATGACAAGATATAAACGATTGCCGACGAGTTCATCGAAGAAAACTTTTGAATTTTGATTCTTACGTGAGGAACCCAATTCAGTGCCCCGGTGCCAATCTGTATCTTCAGAACCAATCACCGGCCCGCATTTGAGACGACATTACCGCAAAATAATGTCGTCTCACTCGTAAGCAAAACTTATAGGTGGATCGCGATACTGTTACATATCAACACAGTATTGTCATAGTCAGTCAAAATCGTGGGAAGTCAGGGTATTAGTCAATCATAAACAGTATTTGCCTCAAGAGGTACACAAAACATTGGTGTGAAACATAGTTTTACTTGACTTTATTATAGAAAAGACATGGATCACTACATCTACAGAATGCAACAAGGAAAGCGTGGAACACAAGTATTTGGAAAGCAAAAATCAAAGGTAAACTTGTGATGACTATTTACTTAACGTAAATGAAAAGTCTGCGCTCGCTCGGTCCAAACTGCTGGCTCACACCGCCGGAGCTTATCCTAGTTTCTATAGCATGAAGCCAACTAGCAGTATTGCTACTCCCCCTGGATGGGATGCCAATCCATCGCAGGTTACCCCCCAGCATTTTGTTGCCGGTACTCATTTATACTTCTGGGTGGAGAGAGACACTGTGAGAGTAAAGTATCTTGCCCAAGAACACAACACAATGACCCGGCCAACGCTCGAACCCAGACTGCTCGATCTCGAGTCCAACGCGTTATTAAACCATTAGGTCACCGCATCCAAGTCCACAAATGAATGATAAGCATTCTGAAAGTGACGCCTCCTTGAAATCAGAATAACTGATTTAAAAAGTTGGAAACTTGCCGATCTTGTGATGGTGTCAATATTTATGTTCTTCGCAAAACATCGAGGATAGTTTGGAACACTTATGATTTCTAAGTTCACTAATGCTCAGTATTAATCGGTTCAATTCATTTTCAGCAGATGAGGACATCCACCCCAAAGAAACTCTCATCAAGCAGCAGCCATTTTCCTGTGATCGGCTCAGAGCTGTTTGAAGCCCATCCTGCGTCAGACCATGAGTCAGAGGACGAAGACAAAGACTACTACTTCTCCGACGAATGACAAACGCTTTGACAGTGGCAGTCGGGGACAACACGATGTTGAAGTACCAGTTGAAGGCGAAATCTCGTCTCCAACACGGGTCTGCGCCCGTAAATTTCGTAACGAAGTTGCTAAGCAATATGACGTACAATGGCGCGGTGACAAGTTTCGGAGTACTCGTGAGTGCTCGCGCTGTTTCTTGATTGGATAATAAGAATCTGAAACTCTTCGAGTGCTTCAACGAAGATTTGCCAAAAAACAGCACGTGTTCCCCTGACTGAAAAGTAGTTGTAGCTATTAGAACAAGAAAGTACAGAGAGGCTTATGAGAGAGTTGAGAGTGCACAGGCAAGTGAATGCCACACACAGCATGGTTTGCCTGTGGTTTGACAGCCCAACACTCAGAAAGTGCAATAAAACAGAACTTAAAAGTACATACTTTATTATAGGAAATTAACGCTGCATGAAATTGACACGAATTTCAAAAATTCGCGTTCATGTTCATTCGTGGAGCGTTTAACAAGCTTTCTCTATTTGACCATAGCTAATAGAGGGAAATGGTTATGAAGCCCGGCAAAGTTCTTTGTTATATGTTTTTGTTCGCTATTTTGGGTTGACCGTGCACAAAACCTGACAAAATACAATAGGTGGTTACGAGTGTTCAAGCAACTAACCATAGAAACGTTGCGATTGCGTAATTCATGCATAGTGTATGAGCGCAAAACAAAAGATGTACACGGTCATGGACCTTCCAACATAAATATTGGCCTCTTGTTTGCTCCTTTGAAGTTTGCCGGGCTTCATAACCATACTTGATTTATACATACATATAATATATTGATACTTGATTTGACATACATGATTTATATTTTAACCTTAAATCGAACCTTGACAAGATGTCAACATTTCAAGTTCGTCCTAGCCTGCGAACACAAACGAATATTTATTTTGTCTGCGTCCGCAGGCGAAGTTCGTCCTCGTTCCCAGATATATACCTCGCATATCAAGTGATCTCGCTCTGTTCTGATTTCCCCTGTTCGTGTTTTTTTTTTTTTTTTTTTCAGTTATCATCGCAAAAAGTGTTTGAGTCATTCGCGTCAATTAGATTTACCTTGTCGTAGGTGGGTACAAGCAGTTTGGCGATTTGCCCAATTAAAATAACGTTTGGTTGCCTTGCAACCAAAAAAACACACTGGCGTACTGCCTGTTTGTGTCTGCCTGGCTGGAGTAAAATAGAGCGCGAGTTGGAGGGGGCACACCATCCTCGTCCCCAGGGCACCTCGTTTTTTTTCTTTGCGCCGGAAACGTTTCGCCAACCACGTGACCAAAAGAAACGGAGGATCTGGGAACGAGAATGGGGGCACACAAGGAAGGAAACGCGCGAGGCGAGAAAAGTGAAAGAGCTTTTTCACTTTGCTCCCCTCACGTCTCTCTAGTACGCGCCCATCCACTTGCGCTCTGTATTTTACTCCAGCGTCTGCGTAGTGTCTGCTGTTTAACTTGTCCAAATGACCTGCGCCTGCCGTCTATCAACAGTCCACAATATTCCATTTACAAACTAGATTACGAGCCGAGACCCTCTTTTCACTTACCTAATTTTCGCGCGTATTTAATTTCACGAAAATGGCAGCCATATTTCGGGAGTACTAATTTTACGTAATAAAATGGACCCAAAGGGTGAAAATGTCACATTTAATCGCCATTTAACGTTCAATCTGAGAAAGCATCGGTATACTTTGAACAAAACAAGTAACAAAACACTTGATAAGTACGTTATCAACATTGGTTACTCCACACGAACAATGCTCAATTAAGTCTTGTTTTTCAACGTACCACTGCTTGCTTGTTTAGGAAAACTGTTCCAAGACCTTAAAATGTGATACACCATGTCATAACTTAATACCCTTTACTACCCCAGTTATTCATTATCAGTTTCAAATTTAACTTGTCATCACTGCACGAAGATATATCCCATGGCTTTGATGTGTTGCTCGCCATTGTCGCCGTTGAATATAGCTTCATTTCCACACGATGTGGAGTCGCCAGTAATTCCTGCCAGGCCAAACCCGAGCCTGGAATCGTGCGTGACACAGGCGTCCTGGTCGTTACCGATAATGCCAATTCTAGCTCTGTTGAATGAGGGGCTATCACTAGCAGCGTTGAACCCTTCCCTGTGACAGTTGACCTGTAGGGAGGCTTGAGAACCGATCAGCGACTTCCACGCGTCAAGTCCCAATGATGTTGGGCGGAACATCCCGTCCGTGATCAGTGAATGAAGGGAACTGGCCTGTTTTTCGATCATAAGGAACCTGGTATTGTCCTGACCTGGGACCTTCATACCCAGACAGATCTTGGAGAAGGGTGTGTTCCAGTAGGTTGGTAGCTTGGTCTCTTGTGAGTCAAACCCGGTGATTCCCTCGGGGGTGCTGAAGCCGTTCTTGTCTGTCCAATACGGCGAGTTGTAATGGAAAGTTCTCTGCAAGGCACGTTGACAAGGTTAGTGCGCGGTTAATTAATAAAATGTTCGTCGCCATATAAAAGCAGTCTTTTCGTCCTCATGAACTAAGGGATGGACCATTTTATTTGAGAGGGGGGGGGGGGGGGGTGGTTGGGAAATTTTTCTGAGCTCGAATTTTTTTTTCCGTCTTGAGTTTGTGCACGAATTTTTTTTTTCACCTTTTGCTTGTGAGTGAGTGAACTCGCTTTGCACGATTTTTTTTCTCTACTTTTGCTGTGCAGGAATTTTTTTTGGCAATTGCCCAACCCCCCCCCCCCCCCCCCCCAAAAAAAAATTAAATGGTCCATCCTAACTGGGAGCTTTACAACTCACGTTCGCGTTCTGACAATTGACATCTCCGCCTCCTACAATTTGATTGGCTATAGTTTTAAATGGAAGCCACCAGAAAGCTATCAAAAAGATGTCAAAAAGTTTTAAAAAAATGATCAAAAACTTTTTCGAGTGGCAACGGTAGGGAACTCTTCACTATAAAAAAAACTCAAGAAAATCAAGAACTTTGGCAGTTTGTTCCCCAAATAGAGTACTAAAGTTATGACGTCACAAAAATTAAATTTGCGAAATTATGAAATTTGATCAGCTATTCGGAGGAAACATGCCAAAAACATCCACTTGCTAAAAATAAGCTCTCCATTGCAATTTGCGGCTGAGATGTGGGCACTTCAATTAATTAATTTTGCGTCAGTTCCTTCAGTTTAGAACCGGCGTAAAATTATAGAGAGGTTTGTATAGGACGGTACCAAACTTTGAACCTCTATATCTTCTGTTCTATTTGTGCTAACAAGTTGAAATTTTGTGCCTAATCATACAGCAGCAATCTTTATCTAATGATGGGATTTGAGGCCTGATAAAAATAATTTGAAAATTTGTGACGTCACACTTTACCACTCTATTACCTCGCCTCTATGTCTGATTGGTCTAGTGCGTCTCACGCCTAAATAACATAATTTATGGGGGTGGGGGGTTCTTAGGAAAACTACCTTATTGCCGTCAATCTTCATGACCAGCGTCCATCCTCCACCTCCGCATGCACCAAGGTCGTTGTCTGTCATGTGACAATAAACAAGAACTTTCCCAGTATCCATCTGGAGCTGATAAGCTTTGTTCTCTCGAGACCTGGGAAATGAATTTACAAAACATGTGGTGGTTGTAGCCAACAAACTTGCTATAATTGAATGTTCTTTGTATCAGTTCTATCTATAAAACGAACTGGCATAAAATACATTAAAATTGGTTTATTTTGTTTCACATTCGTGTTCCAATCGATAACATGATTAGGAATTAGAGAGCTTAAGCACTACGCCCCGGGGGAGGGGGGAGGGGCACTCCCTTATATACGCTATACAGGTACGTGCCGCTGGATAGGGTATGGTTTTTAAGCATTTTGGTCCGGAACAGGGTATAACAAACAACATTTTTTGGTCTGGAACATGGTATCAGTTTCCCAGAAGTTGGCACGAAGATCGGTAATTGATACTCTGGAATAGGATAGACGAAGTCTATGTTAGTCAGACGAAACGAAACGCGCAGCGGGTTAAAGAAGCTTTACAGCTACAAGTTAGTTTAGCCTTTTTGGTAACTAAGGAAAAATCGTTAAAAATCGTCTGGAACAGGGTATATTTTTAACATTTAGTCTGGAACAGGGTCGAAAAATTAGCGTTTTGTGGTCTGGTGCAGGGTAAGGGTTTTTATAGCCCAGCGGCACACTCCCACCCAATCTTTTTGGGAGTACCCCGATGAACGCAAAACTACTTACTTTCACGTAGAAACGCCAGACTGCAAAAGTGGGATTTTGCCGCGGGAAAAACAAACGCGATGCTTAAACTCTAATAGAGAGAAAACGCTGCCCCCAGCCTCGGTACTGAACTGAAAAGGTCAGCTTAATCTGAGATATACTGCCCCACCTACCCGGTTTTTTCGTAAACCTCTTTACAAGAAGCTGGAGGTCCTGAGCTAGTTGGGCAATCTAGAAACAAACAAAAAAAATCGTGAATTATAAATACGTTTAAAGGAAGATTATCTCGCTATTGTAGATACAACACATCGGTTATATTAACTATAAACTAAAGCTACTAAATGTCAAATGATGGGAAAATGATAACCTAACCTTACCCTTATTTGAGCAATTCTGGAACAGTTCTGTCAAATGATCCACTTTTTGCTCAAGTCTTTTGCAAAAGCCGCGTTTTCCAGCGATAGATGTTTTGGTAAGGTACAGCAAACCAAGGCCGATCGCGAAAAACAGCAATTTGTTCATTTTAAAATTGCTGTAAATTTAAACCTTTCTCTCAAAAGCTTCTCGACTGCCGCTCTCCGATAGTGCGCCAAAATTAGCCGAGACGTCAATTTTTATACCCTAATAGCGTTATGGATATATTTTTTAATTCTCCTCACCAGAAGCGATAGTTTGACCTATAAATATTTGGGAGAATTAAAACAATGGGTATTTTCTGCTCTTTCGTGATTAGCGCGCCTTAAAGTCAATAGCCTCCGTGGAGATATGTTGTACTCAAATGGTATTTGTTTAGGTCAGTAAAAAAAGTAAGTTTAATTTTTAGGAACGACAGGAAAGCCATAGAAACAACTAGTGTATCTGAAGGGCAGTTTTTACGGCCTTTTTTGGTGAATGGCTATCAAGCCCAATTTTCAGTTATATTTAAAGTGTACAGTCGTTTGCATTTGAAGTTCCGAGGGCAATACCGATCTATGTTGATTTTTGGTTCATTTTTTTTACTTGTGACCTGCAATTTATTCGAAAAACATTGCCCCGTATTTTTTCCCGATTCAACCCGTAATTTTGGAGAAAATTCCACAGATACGGACAGGTTTTATTCCTTAACAACGCCCTTGCGTATTTCCTTTGTTACTATAAATTAGATCGGAGTTAAGGAACCAACATGTACGTATCCATGGAATTTAAAACTGACAGGGCATAAAGTTGTTCAAGCTGAGCAGAAAAACGAAAAACAGTATGGGCCGTGGAGATGCAAAATTAAAACTATTCACAAAGTTCATATCACAATTGAATTGGTGCGGCTGCTGAAATTTGTTCATTTCTTCTGACTTTACACATCACGCTTTATATATCAGTGGAGTGTGTAAAAAATAACATGCATACCTTAATTATTTGAAAAATATTAGAAAGCACCGTATTTCCTCGGTCATTCGTATAAGCTAGCCTGCGGATTCTCAGACGGTCCAAGTGAGAATCACGCGCTACGCATGCATATAGGTAGACTTTCTAAAAGCCCCCTTCCAATATTATTTTTCCCTTTCGTTGGTTTGGTTCTCCGATCGTTGTCGCGCGTCGCCCGGTTTCGCTCAAAGAAGACGACTTGTGGCAAGTCTAGCATATAGGCGCCCTTTAATAGAATCAATGAACTCAGTGAAATAAAACCCCAGTCCTCCCACTAAAAAGCCATAGAATTAAAAAGAGAAGGCTGTCTTTCTGCAATTTGTTGCAAAAAAAAAATACAATTAAGGTTGTACAGGGAAAAGGTGCCGGGAATTTGAAATACGTTGCCAACCGTGGCAACTACGGTAATTTTGTATCGTTCCATTGTGTTATAGAAAAGATGGTATATTAATCAATCTGGCAGTGGAGTAAATGAGAATTTGATTTTTTGGTCTCGAAAACGTTCATGTTTGACTTTTGCCAGATGTTCCCATTGCTTCTCGATACAGTCGCTGCTCTCTGAGCGGACACTCTCGTAAGCGGACAGCTCTACTTACGACCGCCTTGACAAAACCCCGTTTGAACTCAAGCTCATACAAACTCTGTATTCAGTTTATTACACACAAACTCTGTACCAAGTAAACTGTCCATAACAAGGTGTCATATGGCCCACAGATCATTCAGCCTTCAGGACGGATTAATACACTTGGCGGCCTCAGAAAAAAAAAACATTTTATTGTTACACTTGTTAACATGAGTTTTCTTTTTCGTTTGCTTTATCTTTAACCTGCGAGCAGAGACCTCTGGAAGGTTGAAGGGGATTCAGCTTGCAGGGTACTTTATCTTCCTAAACATCAATGATTGATAGCCAAAGTGTACGGGGGGCTTATTTAATTTCAGGCCTCAAGAAAGGGGGGCTTATTAGAGAGGGGCTTAATAGAGAGAGGGGGCTTATTTCAAATCATAAATTTTCAAGAAAATTCACATTAATTTTTCAAACTTTACTATTACACCACTAACTAAAATAGAACAAGAAATGGGTTATGTATGACCGTCTTACAAAGGAAACGTCATTTATACCCTAACTCGACGATAGTTCTGGAAATTAAAGACCACGTTTCAATACAAAGTGACTAAAACGCCAGAAAATATTGCTGAAAAGTCATTTACATCAGCCTCACGGAAGGAGGGGGGGGCTTAATAGAGAGGGGGGGCTTATTACAAATTCTGACTTCCAAATGGGGGCTTATTAGATAGGGGGGCTTAATAGAGAAGGGGGGCTAAATAGAGCTTTTACTGTAGTCGAAAATAATAGAAATTGATTCAGGGGGACAGACTAAATGTAAAATTTGACATCTATTTGATCTGTTCACCATCCTATCGGCTATTGTATACGTGGGATCGTCATGCAATCTTCTGTGGGGAGGAAAGATTGCGTGAAGAGCCCAGAGAGCGTCCGCATAGGATCTAGTCTCCCAGTGTTTTCCAAAGACCACCAAAGCTATCAAAATCAATCCTTGCGCTATGAATCTTTACAAGTCAATTTACTGTCCGTCGCCACGTATTAAACGCATCATCCACAGCACTGCTCCTCATCTGATCGCTCGACGCCTCGATCCGCTCCACGATGCTATTCCACCATCCATTCCAAAATTTCCATTGGCCTGCATCGAGCTTTCAGACGAAAACAAGACGGCTGTTAGTTTCATCTCTAGTTCTTTTCTTGTCGTGTGAAAACCCCCATTGATTTACATTCCATTTTCTCCAGTTGTTTGAGCTGGTTTTGTGCCCTTCTTAGTAAGTACTCGATGCGAAGTCCGTCCGTCTTGGGGATTACAGAGTTTTTTCGAAACTCGTATTTGATGTGACCCGTGAAACCAGGCTTGTCTTGGCTTGCACGGAGAAACCTTCTATACAAGGAAAGCACTTGCTTCTGGATGCGACTACGCACCATTTCAAATCGAAATAGTTTTTCAACAGTGTCTCTCTATGTCCTGTAATAAGATTGTCTAAAAGCTTCGCCTTTCGTCCGCCATTTTGATTTCTTAGTTCACAAAGAGCGCTTGCGCAGAGCGAGATTCCGCTGCATCCACACACTGTGTGCTCATTTCAACATGAGACCGGACGAACACAAGAAAAAGCACCGTACAGAATACAAGAAAAAACACGGCATTTCCAACAAGAAAACAACTTCAAAAGAAAAACACGAGACTACTAAAGATGCAGATCCTTCAGAGACTCAGGAAAAAGGGGCTTCAGCCGATACTGACGAGGTAATGCACTTATCAGCGGCCATCCCGGGGGGTGAACCCGGGGAACCCCCGGGCATTTGCACAATGACATAAACAAATCCCCCCTACCCAAAACCAATATTTTCCCACAAAAAGCTACCATTGCCCCTACCCTGGGGACACATTAGCATGGTATTTTTGTAATAGTTGAAACAGCAAAAGTACATATTTCGAGGAACCTCCAAAATTTTAATGGTGATCGGGGCTAATAAAAGGCTAGCCTGCAGAACAGGCGTTATTTTTTTGCGTTTTTTAGGCGAGCACGAGGCGAGCGTGGAGCGCGAGTCACGCGCGACGGGAAGGTCGCGAAAAATATAACGCCTGTACGCACACCATTGTTCGTGCTCTTCCGCCCCCAGACACACCCCCAAATCCCCAACCAATCACAGCGCAAGGGCTGTTTGCAGCCGCATGTGGCGCCAAAGCGTCAGAGCGACCACCGGCGAAGAAGGAATTCGAAGGATGCGAGCCGTTTGAAATCAGCCAACCAGCGCATCGCGGCCGTTAGCACCCTGCCCCGTACGTGATGTTTGAATCTGTCACGCCAGTAAACGTAAGTCGCTTCAGCTGCATTATCGGTTCGTTTTAAGGGAAATTTTTTCCCTCGGAGCGAAGCGAAAGATGTATTTTATTCTGCAGTACTTCATTGGTCTATCTGAATCGTATTTTTGCTTTCACTGTTAGCAAAATGCTTCTGTTGGAAGCGACGAAGCCAAGCGTGTCGGAAACAATTTGCTTCGAAATTTGCATACTTGACAGCTCGACCCGCATTCCTTTGGTCGCCGTGTCGGGCGCCGATCATACGCAGAAAGCTTCATGGAGCATTTCAGCATCGCTTTTCTCGGTCGAAATTGGAGGGATGAAAGCCAAACTCGGTCAAGACTTTAGATTTAAGTTGACTCTTAAATCTATACTAGTGAACCAAATCTAAACCGTCACAGTAAGTCTGTAGTTCGTGACCTGAATAATGTAAACACTGACCACTCAAAGGATGGTCCGCCTGTGATCACATGATATCAAGTAACCAATTGGATAGCCGCGTTCATATTTGAACGCTGGAAGAGCACGAACAATGGTGTGCGTACAGGCGTTATATTTTTCGCGACCTTCCCGTCGCGCGTGACTCGCGCTCCACGCTCGCCTCGCGCTCGCCTAAAAAACGCAAAAAAATAACGCCTGTTCTGCAGGCTAATAAAAGGCAAACAAAGTCCATCTGTCTATATCAATAACTTGTCACGGTTGCCTGCTCCGTCGCCATTTCGGAACGTGTTCTTGATTCATATTATAGACGACAAAAGGCACTCGTTCCCAGGATCTTTCTATTTTCAAGATGACGGTGGTGTAACAAATCCCGCAGGTCTATCCCTGGGGTTAATTTCAGTAAAATGCAAATGTTATCTAATCCCCCTATCCCGGACTAAAAATTGTCAACAAAAGTCAACAAATCCCGCACCATGCCCGCGTATGTCCCCGGGTTCACCCCCCCGGGATGGCCGCTGATAAGTGCATAACCGTGTTCAAAAAGCTAGTTTTGCGGGTTTTGTTCAGACAGTCTCTCACGTGTATAAAGCTTACTATTTTTTATGTATCATTAGGGAGATCACAAGCAGTTCTCAAGGAGAAACGTCTCCAGTAATTGGGATCGATATGGAGATTTTGAAGGCGAGTTTATTATAAGCTTAATATTGAATGTATCAGAATGTAGGAAGTATACGGGAGGGGGGGGGGGGGGGGTACTCCCGTCAATTTAGGCTAGTTGTGTGCAAAGGTTCTTTAAACCCTGACCCTTTAAGGGTAGAAAATCCACCCCAAAAGGGTAGTTCAGGTTTGACAGATCATATATTTTCGTTTAGCTGGACGTTTTCGTGATTCTAAAATATAATCAACTATGATCGGCACTGTATATGGCAATTATTATCTGTTACATGCATGATTGGCCAAAGGGGAACATAAATGTAATCCCTGCAGACTTAATGACTTGGGGGGGGGGGGAGGGGGGAGGGGGATATACAGCTGGTTAGGAAGATGCTGTGAGGTGATGAGTTATCATATACAAACGCGAAGTTTGTACTGTTCAAATCACTTATTTCAGATATCAGTGATGAAGAAGATAGCACCACAGACATCCTAAAGAGAGGAGAAGATTTCAATGTTCTCCTTGAAAGATCAGGTAAAACATTTGTAATTTTGTTGCCATGAAAGTTTTTTTATATTGAATTGGTGGGAGACGTGGTGGCCTAATGGTTAGCGTGTTGGACTCTGGATCGAGCGGTCCGGGTTTGAGCCCTGGCCAGGGTCATTGTGTTGTGTTCTTGGGCAAGACACTTTACTCTCACAGTGACTCTCTCTACCAAGGAGTAACTGAGTACCTGACAAAAGTGCTGACAGGGGTGTTACCCGTGATGGACTAGCAACCCATCCAGGGGAGTAGTGATACTCCTAGTCGTTTCAGACTAAGGAAACCAGAGTTAGACACTAGACTTTAACCTAACATTGTATTACCTTTGTAAAATATTTATTGGCTAGATCTCTGATATCATTATCCTCCAGAAAACCCTGCGTCAGAGTTCCGCTTTCAGTCAGAGAAAGACTGGGATCAAGAAGATGACTCAAGTACTACACAAGTAAGTTTTAAAACAACTTGAAACAATACTTTAACATGTACAGTATGGAAGCAGGGTTTCAGCCAGGATTTGGACAGGAGGCCTCACCTTACTTCTATTTTGGGTCCTGTGACGGACCCACCAGACAGCTCTCTTAGCTATTAGCATGTCTAGCTCGCTCGTAGTCTCTGCCCCAGCGTCTTCTATCAAGGTTTTACTCCGGATGCCGATATATAGCATGGGCCTGCAAGGGCAAGCCGTTGTGTTGCTATCTTGTCCGAAAGCTTTGGGAGATCTCCATGAAGCTCGGAATTTGTAATGTGCTGCTCCCAGCTGAAGTTTAATGCCTGAAGTCAAGGCACCTTGGGACTGGGTAAACAAATTGTGCCCTCAGTATTTGAAAAAAATTTCAGTCCTTATGAATCAAATAAGTAAACATAACATCTATAAGGTATTGATTTCTAATGGTACATGTATTACTTTCCAACACATTTCAGAATACTTCATCAGCACTCGAGATTGATTTTGGAACTTTAGCAGCGTCCTTAAACTGTGTTCCCCTGCATAAACGTCTTGATATCTCAGCTGATGGAATACATGTATGTATCTTAAAATTTAGTAATGCTTCTTTTGTTAGCCAGTGTTCTTTTGAGCTGCTATCAGGTGCAACAAGGTATCACCTTTTCAAAGGAGCTTTACTAGTTAATCAGTTAATAAGAGTGGTTTTCAATCGAGTGTGTAAGTAATACGGAATTGCTTTGGAAATTGCTTTTAAGTTACGTTCTGTGATTGGTTTTAAAATCATCCCATCTACTCAACCATTCAGATACAAATAAACCAAAATTAATTGTGACTTGGTCACATGCAGTTTTCCGTGCTTGGTGCCAGTTACATGTAATTGCTTTGAGTTCTTATTGGTTTGTTTTGTTGTTTACATTTTGTTGCGATTGGCCATTGTATTATTGTTTTGCTTTTAATTTTACAACACTCAACTGAAAACCGCTCTATTTCAGCTAATTTCTACTATTAAATAGTTTCAAACAGTAGTGTCTGAGTCAAGTGACCAAGTCATAGCTGGTCTTGTTGAGAGCCTCACTCCTAGTTGTCATTATTTTTTTGCTGCTCACCCAATTCCTTTCCCCAACTGAAACCTTAGGCTTGATTTCCGCCACTCTCTCGAGTGAGCGTGGGCTCATTTTCCCGAACAGCGGCTGGTAATCGAGCCTACTGAAACCTGTGACAAGCTCTGTACTTAGATCACATACTGCAGGCTTACCTTAACATTCGTACTAAATATTATTTTTTCAGCCAGATGTACTTAAAGAGTTTGAATTAAATGCAGACTTGCACTTAAAGGATCAATGTATTTTACCATGGAGTTCTAATAATAAAACAGTTAACAAGCCTGCAGTGACAACAATGACAGCATCGTCATCAACAGCAACAACAACAACGACAACAACAGAATCAAGACCTTCCATAGAAAATACCTGTCAACACTCCCGATTGCCACGCAGTACAAATCATGAACAGGATTTAATTCAAAGAACTCTTGAACAGTCTGGCAATGACTCTAAACAATTAGCTCACTCATTGACAGGCAATGACGTAGATTTATTGCATGTAAAGCAGCCAGGATGTACCAGTGAACCTTGTACTCTACGCAACACAGAAAACTTGCAGAATTCATTGAAAGATGTTCTGAAAACTGTAAGCACTACTTCTAAGACCGGTATAGCTGGACAAGAAGCTCGATCAGGTAATAATGAGGATGATGATGAACTTGAATTCCTTCTCTCAATTGGAACACCAGGCAGTAATGGAAATGGCAAATCTACCAGTGGACATCAGTCAAACAAGGTAAATGTCAAGTCTACTCACTCCGTCCATCCCTCCCTCCCCTCCTCCATCCCTCCCTACATCCTTTCCTCGCACCTTCCCTTCCCACGTATATACAGTATGCGCGTGCCAGAGGTTGAGAAGAATTTTGTGTAAACGAGGCTTGGGGAAGAATTTTGAGCAACTGATGTAATAATTTATAAGGCCTATTATGCCTCATGGCTGTTTATATATTTTATTTTTTATTAGTTAAAAAGTTTAAGTCTGTCTACAAGCTTAGGTGGCTTACCAGCCCCCCAGGCCAGTACTTGACTCTAGTTTCCGTAGCATGAAGCGACTAAGAGTTATCGCTATTCCTCTGGATGGGATGCTAGTCCATTGCAGTTAACCCCCAGCATTTTTGTCACTGAGGTTGCCCTGATAATTCACTGGTGCCCATTTACTCCTGGGTGGAGAGAGGCACTGTGAGAGTTAAGTATCTTGCCCAAGAACGGAAGACAACGACCCCGGCTAATGCTCAAACCCAGACTGCTTGATCCGGAGTCCATCATGCTAACCACTTGGCAACCGTAGTCTCCCACTATTTAAATTAGCCATAATTGTACCTCGTAATAATTATCATGATGGCTTTTTTTTCAGGTTACTTCATCTATGACAGTTCCATCTTCATCAGTAAATCCAACGGTCCAGTCTGCAAAAAATGCTGACGATGATCTTGAAGACTGGCTGGATAGTGTACTGGGTTGAATTGACTTTTATTTATTGCCTTAGTAAAATATTCTAAGATTGTTTGTAGTGAGACAGTTTAATGAACATTACAACTGGCCTTGTAAGGTCCATGATCAGAGGAGCCAGGTGGCCCTGGATCAGTGCTGCTGCTTAACTGGTAGCACAAAGTGAGAGTATTGCTAACTCCCCTGGTTGGGACTAGACGTCCTAGACTGCAAGCAGTCCCTCTCTTGGATAGTTTAGCGAGCTTAATGCGCAAGTGTGCAGAAAATCAAGAGCGAGTGGGAAATGGGGACGAGCAGAAGTGAGTGAAGAAGAGAGAAAGAGGGACTGCCGGCCTTTCTGTTTGCGCTCTTCGCACTTGCTCAACTATCCAAAAGAGGGACAAAAACAAAATTTGGAGCCATTGCAAATTTTGCCAAATCATGAAACTTTCCACTCAATGTTCACTGTTGCATTAGTAGCCTGCGTGGCAGGCGTAGAAAGGGGAGGGAGGAGAGTTTGGCGAGCGCGAAGCGCGAGGAGAGAGCGCGAAGCGCGATCATGGGAGGGAGTACGGGAACGCCTGCAACCACGGTATTGTTTTTGCCATTCCACCCCTAATTAGTTTTGACAGTTTTCACACGCACTTGATTAAATATGCAAGATATCTTTGAAATCATTCTTGTCTTTCGCTGACAGAAATACTTCTTTTAAAACATAACAAACACATGTATAGAAAGACGGGGTTGGAAGTAGCCGAGTAAAGTTTTATAATTTTCACATGAAAGCGAACGTTTCCAATAATAAGACGTCCCGTCGGTCACGTCCTAAAATTCAACAGACATTCCGACTTCCGTCACGCATTGAATACAGTGTATTGCAAGTCTAGCTTCGCTTTCCGTGAATGAAAACTTCTGAAGAAAAGTGGAATGATTTTCTCATAATATTTTCTCCGAAGAACTATTAATTGGCGAAAGGTTGTCTTTGACTGCGAGACATTCTGACGAGAGTCTTGACCGGCGTGACGAACCCGAATAACTTTCTTTCCCAGCATGATGTTATAAGTGCGTGTTTGCTTTCGAATACAGCTGTACTTTAGTTGTGGAAGATCGTGTGACGTGACCCTTTCCTCTCTCCAGTGCTCCACTTTTAATTCAAGGATAAAGCCGTTTTCTTCCAATAAAGAAAGTGATTCCCATACAATTCAAGTAGCTCAAAGCGATCGTCTCTCGATTTATCTGTCCGGTTGGCGGTTGCATGTAAATTGATAACAACCTGGAATCATTCAAATACTTGAATGACATATAACTGACCAATCAGAACAACTGATTAACTACTTTATTGACATTTCATTCATTCTGGCCAATCACGATTTTTGTGTCCAGAATGTGGACGTAAAAAACAAAGAAAACAATAGCGTGATTGCAGGCGTTCCCGTAATCCCTCCCGCTTAGTTTTCAGGGGATATCATCTTTGTCTGAACTGGAGACATTAAGTAGGGGTCGTACTAACTGTATAGATTACTAAATTTCAATGTGATTGTTACATGTAAATATGAGGAATAAGTATGAGCAACAATTTCTAATAAGTAACGCACCAACCAAGTAGTCTTTTGTCTTAATTTATTTCCTTCATACTTATTAAAAGAAGTTTTCACTGCAGACTTTGGATGATAATATTGCTTACAGCTAGTTATAATCAATTATTTATCCCTATGATGTGATGACGTATTACAATATAATTACTACTGCCAACCACCTTTCAGTTTTTCATGTTATCTTGCTGCAGACTGATTATTTAGCCTGCATGTCAATACTGCCCATCCCAGACGTCCGTGGACAAGGTTTTTTTTTCCCAGTCCACTTCACACACCGTTGGTTTCATTCCGCGGTTTAACAAAAACTCATCACATGATGCAATTCTTGTGGCTCGTGCAACTGCTAAAGTCAAAGAGCTGTCGGAACTGTCAATGAAAAAACTCCTACCCGCAACCGCGACTTGTAACAATGTTGGCGTCCAGCACAGGCAGAATTTTCTTCCCAGGAAAAACATGTCTTTTACTAGGAAAAGATTTTCATGGGAAGAAAATTCCGCCTGTTCTGGGTGCCAACATCGCTACGAGTTGCTGTTGCGGGACTTTTGCGGTCTTGTGAGCCACAACAATAGTATCACATGATTTTTTTGAAACCACAGAATGAAACCAATGGTGCGTGAAGCGGGCTGAAAAAACGTTATACATGTTAGTAACCCTTGATGGACCTTTTATTGCTTTGTAAATTACCGTAAAATTCTGATAATGTGCCAATTTAAAGCCTGACTTTGGAGCTTGTTTTGTATTTTATATCATTACAGTGCGACTACTCGAAGCGGGCCAGTTTGAAGAAAATTAACCAATCAAAATGTTAATTGAGAACAAAGGATGGCGACCTTTTTCGTAAACTGACCAATCGCATTGAAGCATACAGACAATAGTTCTACAACAAAGTTTGACACCAA
Source organism: Desmophyllum pertusum (assembly GCA_029204205.1). NCBI lineage: Eukaryota > Metazoa > Cnidaria > Anthozoa > Scleractinia > Caryophylliidae > Desmophyllum > Desmophyllum pertusum. Next base: position 635,696 of record MU826852.1, read on the forward strand.
AAAGTGCGAACCTCTCGGAAACCTAGAAAGTTTTCTCCAAACTGGCCCGCTTTGAGTTGTCGCACTGTAAAGTAATTTCTCAGACTTTTGATGTTCATTTGATGATTGTTTACATGTATGTTTCATATCATGTTTAAAGTGTGTTTGATGACCAGTTACCACCATGTGGTATTAGGTGCACTAAAATTTTCCAGACACAAAATAAATCCCTTCCAAATGTACGCCTTGTAAATGGAAACAAAATGGCTTCCAATGATAACCCCCCCCCCCCCCCCCCCCCTAAAAAAAATAAGCCCACCAAAAACAAACATTTTCAACAAAAATACACCAGGGCTTATCCAGTCGGGGAAACAAGTACCAGTTGGTGGCAATATCCTGTCTCCGAGACGGGACTGAGCCAACAGTTTTCGTCCCTGAAGTTGCAAAGCAACATGGTGTATCATCATTACGCTATGCTGGCGTGGCAGTTTTCGGAGTACTCATGAGTACTCGTGCTAGTTTTTGATTGGATAATATTGGATAATGAGAATCGGATAGGCTTCGAGTGCTTCAATGAAGATTTTCCAAAAATGGCACTTGTTCCTCCGACTGTATCAGAATTGTACAGTAATAATAATTGTACACTAATAATATTTACTTCCAGATAAAAGTCAGTTGCAGTTAAACTGCTGTGGACAAAGCTTCAACTTAGTAGCTTGTTGCTAGCTTGAATCAACTTCACATGGCTTTCGTTACTTTTAGTGGTCTGCTTGCGGCCGGTATGGGAGGTACATGTATAACCCTACCGAATATTGAAATACTAACCCTAACAATAACCTAACTAAACACTAACACTAAATCTCCCGCAAGGCTGAGAATAAATTGACACCACCACTTGGCATGGACCACAAAAGGTAACGAAAGCTGATAATATTAACATTATGACTTCTTTTTGTTATTAACGTTATAAAACAGGACTTTCCAATTATTTGTACACAAACTCGACTGCCTTGATTGAGAAAGCACAGCCTTGCAGCGTCATAATGTTGGCAACTGTCACTTGCCATTCATCTGAAGATAAGTTGAAAGGTTGTGCGTCGATTTGCATCCATTCTGGTCACAGAAGAATTTCCAAAATAATCTTCAAAATGTTAACAAATAATGTCCAAACAAGCGACTCCTCTGGTTCTTCACTCTCACTGAATTGACTTTCTTCGCCCGTGGAATAATCCATCAAAACTTTCATTGTGTACTTTGATATGGGAGCATACACATGTCCATAAACTGATATTCCAATTGGTCTCTTGTAAAAGCTTGGAATAGTAATGACGTCTTCACCACAAGTTACCGAATTCAGGTCATAATCATCAAAATCAGGTTTGAGATTCTGCTGTGATATATACATATCGGCGTCGCCCTTCATGCTGTCGAGAATCAACGTCACTTCCCCTTCCTTCTTCAGGGTAAAATATGTAAAATTTCCTGCACCGATTTCTCCATCAAAAGTCTGAATAATGTGTTCACAGGATGCAAGCCTCAAAAGAAGGCAAATGAACAACAAGAACCACAATGTCATCTCCATCGCTGCTTGAATATTGAATTCATTCAGGTGTGATTTAAGTCATATATACCCTGTAAGAAATGAATAATTACTGGTTAAAGGGGCACTATCATAATCAAGCTATTTTGCTGCTTTTTTGGTCAAAAAGGTGCTAAAATTGACGAAGTACCTTTGCTCATACATGAAACACGCCTAGAACATTAAGAGGAAGATGTCAAGTAAGTCGTTGAAGGGAGAGCAAACCATAGTTTTTTTGGTGATTTTTCCAAGACACAAGGGTAGAACTTCAAGTTGAAATCAAAAGCTCCTGCATGGGTAACTCATGATAGCACTCCTTTTATATCTTCAGTACACTAGTACAGTGGCGGATCCAGACCTGTTTATAAGGTGGGGGCCCAAAACATTTTCGCCCACAAGGGGGGGCCCTCCCCTTGATCTACCACTGCACTAGTATTAATAGTAATTTATAACAAAACTGGACCATTATTTGCACACACACCGGTATATGCCAAAGACTACATGATCTTTTGAAACCCATGCCGCAGATCTTCAGCACAGCCTACATAAAATGCACCCTGGCTGGGTTTTACCCAAGGTGAAGGGGGAGGGGTTATGATCACAGTTACAATTCACCAAGGCAGACAAAACGTGGCAAAGAAAAATCAATATCAAAAGTTTTTTTGATGTTCATATCAGAATCCCATGTAGATATTTCGATGAAGTTAATAAAAATTATGTCATATACTTAACAAATAAAGAAGCCAAAGCCATGTATTATACTGCAATAAAACACGACGGGAATTTGAGAACACTATTTCTCAAGTGTTCTCAAATTCCCGGAGTGTTTTATGACAGTATAATACATGGTTTTGGCTTCTTTGTGTGCTTAAAATATAGATTTAACGCGTGCGAAACGATAAAACACGCTTTTCTACGTTTTATACTGTGATAAAACATGGGTTTTTTTAACCAATCAGAGCGCGCGCAGCTTTCAGTCTATATTCTAAACTTTGATAATTTCCAGGAATTATTATTAAACATCTAATTTATCCTAACAGCAACAATGACAAGCAGACAGGTGATTTGATGTATCACCCACTACACTTTCATAAATGGCATGAAAAGAAATTATGTATAGAAATTATGTATAGAAAAGTTGCTTTAAATAATTAGCGTGCTGGCGATAGTTTGACGTTTAAGAGATGAAGCAATTCAGATAGGAATAAGCACCATAGTGCATGTATAAACTGAATGAATCAAGCTGGTTTGGAGAAAAAGGATTGTTTATGATTTGTTTGACACGACCAATAAACAAAGTAAATAGTTGGAAAATGCGTCTTAAATAACGGCAAAAGTAAGCGATGAATCAATGGAAAGCCTAACGGCAATACGATGTGAGTATTCAAAGCATGAAGAGGTTAAGAATACTTAGTAAAATTTGTACAGTAACAGTTTAGACCAGAAGCATGTAAGATTCCTTCTCGAACCCTGACGTGACGCGGGGCACGAACCTTACTTTGCAAGCGAAACTAACGAGTAATAGTCACTTACCTGTCTCTGACGGAGAGAAAAGAAGAACCTGCCAACAAAATGGCCACTGAATTTTGCTTATTTCACCTCTAAAGTATCAAAATAATGCCTCAAGTCAGCACAACTTGTGAATCAGTTCACTGTGCTTCGCTTTCAACTCTTGCCCAGGCTTCCTTCCAACTCGCGGTGCGGTATCTTAGACTCAGTCCCTCCCGTCCGCAACTTTGAAAATTTATAAAATTTTGATCAAAACGAGCACTCTGATTGGCTGTGCAGCTGCTTTGTATACGTTTTTGTAACACGGTTATGACGTATCATTGCATTTCGTTGGTTTTATTTTTTTGGTTATCAAACTAAACTTGTTTCGATTTTGTCCTAAAAGAAATAGAAAACCAAGTTTACATACCCTGATGCGGCAACACTGGAGAAAGTTTGGGAGAATTCGAAAGTACTTTTATAAAATAAACAAGATACTACACGCGCTCTGATTGGCTCAAACTCATTTACCATAACTCTATGGAAACATAGAAAATTGTTTCGACTGTTTCGTGCTTTTATTTCATAAAAAACAATGGACACAGTGACATGAAACACTTCCACTTATTATATGACCCTTACTTCTATGTACTTCTTGTTTGTTCTCCTTGTTTTTTGTTTGTTTTTCTCTTCTCTGTTTTTTTTTTTTTTTTTTCTTTTTTCTTTTTCAAGTAATGTATAGAACAGCTACATAATCGTATTTAACATAAACAGGCTAGAGGTTAACTAGAAAACCCTCCAGTTCATTTAACCTCTAGGCATTTACTATAATTAGCTAATTACTCAAATACTATTACGAACTACTATTAAAATAATATATCCAAAAAATGTAACCTAATTTTTTTTTTATAAATGCAAAATAAAATTGTTGTTGTTGTTGTTGTCCACAGCATTTCTCGTTCTACCAAACTTCATTCGTGTTACCATGACTCTATGGAAACACGGAAAACATAAACTTTCGAATTTTCCAAAGCCGTATGTAAAAACGCGTGCCATTTATTATATACCGTGGGGAACAAGTGACATTTTTTGCAAACTTCTTCATTATTGTTTTAAATCCACAGAGCGCAAAGTTGGAGGGGTGCGTGAGAGGAAGAGACGCGCTACAATCGTGGACAAAACTAGTTGAGACAAATGAATATCACACACTTTTCGCAAATCACTTAACTAAACATTTTTATCCCCCTCGCCCCCTATACTACTCAATAATAATTGTTTCATGGGGCTGCCAATTCATCCTGCTTCATTTTAACATCGTTTTCACAAAGCGACATTATTGAAATGGGGGAGGGGGTTGAACAAATAACTATATAGTCTGTAGTAGTCAAATTGGTTGAAATTTGGTAAAGTGTCTCAAAAGTTTTGTCCACAATTATAAAACTCGCGTTCTATATTTATTTATTTATTTATCTATATATATATTTACCAGAAGTCTTCACTCCTTTATAGCAGAGCATAATGCCAGCATAAAAGTACTATTTTGCCAGCATAATAGTGCCATTTTGCGAAATAACAGCAGTTTTTAGTTTTATAGCTACTATTGTCCGTTTATTGAGTAAACTGACTTGAATTCCTGTGTTTGCAGCTCAAATTCGATTGATAAAGGCAAGAAAAAAAATTCGAAGGCTGCCTTCCGACTGAAGTTTTGTTTTTGAAAAACCATTCCCCAAGGGTTAAAAGGAAGAACTTCTTAAAGTAAACCTGCAATTTTTTGCATTAAATTTTAACCCTCAGGGCCCGGTTGTTCAAAGGATGGATAACGCTATCCACCAGATAAATCACTATCCAACGGATAGCGCAGTTTGTTTTGTTAACACTTATCCACTGGATAGTGATTTATCCGGTGGATAGCGTCATCCATGCATCCACCCTTTGAACAACTGGGCCAGACGTACATCCAAAGTCATACCCCTACGAACGTACAAGGGAGACGGAGGGGTGGGGTGGCTGGGTGTTGATGGAACCCCCCTTGCATGCTTTCGTTACCTTTTCAGTCCCAAGCACGAAATATTAATTCTCCCTACTGATTGCCATACATTCCTTATAATGTTCGTGAGGAGAATTTGGTAGAACATCATGACAATATTCCGGCCCTAGCTACAGCTGATGATTTTCATTGTTCTCATCACGTGTCTGCTCGGCAGCTCATTTATCGATTTGGATACCGATCACTCTTACGCCGGTGCAACTCATTAACACAAGACAAATAAAAGGAGCGAGTCTCAGCATGTTCTGTAGTGTATTTAACAATTATTCGCCGAAGGCGAAGTGAATATTGGGGAATATTCACCAATATTCACGAGCCTGAGGCGAATAATTGTTTTATAATATACAAATTGCAGGGAAAATGTCGAATTTCTCCGAAGAAACTGGAAAAATACGAAAATATTCCGCCATTTTTTCCCCGAGACAAAAACATTTGAACTTCGCGGCATTTCCAAATAAGGTAGAGAGGGTATAATGCCTCTGTGACCATGAGTAGGGAACCAATCAAATTGCTTGAAAATGCATTATCCCATCACATGGTTAGTATATTATAAATATAATTATGTCAGCGATAAATGTTCTGAGGCTAAAGACCACGTTGGGAATTTTTATTCCATATGAGCCACCATATTGCATCTACATTTGAATATCACGTTCATGAATTTAAAAGCCCTTGTTTATAAAATTTGAAAGTTCATTGTTTTCCTTCTCACTGCACCAAAATGTATCCCATGGTTTTGATGTGCTTATCGCCATTATCTGGAGAGTATAAGCCACTTGCCTCGTTTCCACACGTGTTTGAATCATCGACCAACCCTCCTGTGCCAAACCCGATTCTGGAATCACATGAATCACAGTGATTTTGTTGGTTTCCAATGATTCCGATTCTTGCTTTAGAATCGGAACTACCGCCTCCCACAGCATTGAATCCTTCCTTGTTACAGTTTGGCTGTAACGAAGCCTGTGAACCAATCAGCGTCTTCCACGTGTAACGACCCAGTGAGGTGGAGCGGTAGTACCCGTCAGCGATCAGTGAGTACAGAGAGTTGGCATGCTTGTTGATGACAATGAACTTGATCTGATGGCCGATCCTCATACCAAGACAGATCTTGGAGAAGGGTGTGTTCCAGTAGGTCGGTAGCTTGGTCTCTTGTGTGTCAAACCCAGACTTGCCACCGGGAAGATTATACGCATTTCGGTCACTCCAGAAATGAGAATTGAAATGGAACGTTCGCTGAAATTTAACAGGAAAGATTTTGTTTCTATTCTTGTAAAAACGTCTACATTTAATAGTTGCAATTTAACATCACAGCTGAGCGATTTATACCTTTGTTCCATCAATCTTCATGGCCAGCGTCCACCCTCCATCTCCGCATCCAAAGTTTCCCATGTGACAGTAAACAGGAACCCCTTGCGAACCAAACATCAGCATGAACACTTGGCTTTTTGACGACCTGTTGGGGAAAGAGAATGGCGCAGGTTTGAGGCGTTCCATTTTCACTTCCGGTGTCAAGAGGGTCAAGGGAAACTTGCATGCGTCTCCACGTAGCATTTTGTCAGCCTTTACTTATTGATAAATCCAACTATCTACTAAATTAAACATCAATCGATCGATCGATCGATCAAGCAAGCAAGCAGGCAAACAGGCACCTCTGCGCACGCACTCTGCCACTACATGTGTCCAGACTGAACTAATCACATCATGTCTAGGTATTCTAACTATGAACTTCTCAAACTCATTAATAATTCATCAAGTTAAAACAAAGGATATCATAACTGGCGGTTTGGATACCTGGTCTTCTTTTTAAAGCATAGATTTTTTCCGATTTTATTTCTCCGTTTACTCCTTGGTGAGAAGCCATATTAAACACTGGAGACAAGGTTTCTATTCCATTTCCAAAACACCTCGAATTTCGTTAAAAATACTCGACATACTCAGCTACGCGTTGTATTTTCAACTCACTTCTCGGTGTTTGAAAATCGGATGAAACACTGTCTCTCGTGTTTGATTACTAGTACCTGTGTTTGTCATTAAGCTCCTTACAAGAAGAGAATGGAACAGCTGTAAATTAAAAGAAGATAAGACTCAGGTTAGATGGAAAAGCGCTCCCTGCAAACCGCATTCTATTAGAAATATAACAGTTCAGCAGAAAAACGATTCTCTGAATTTTAATACCTGGTGGTGGTGGAGTGGAAAGTTTGTTCACCAAGACAATAAGGTTTTCCAGCTTCGTCTCCAACGTCTTAATAGCTTCACTGACTTGCGAATCCCGAATCAGGTTTATACAAACCTTCTTCTTGTCGTAGGTTTTGGCGGAGTATGGTGTTGGCCTTTCATAGTGTCTAGTCTGAGGTTGGTACATACGAAGCGCCGCCGAAGCGATCTGCACGACTACGAGAAAGGTGGCGCCAAAACTGCAAACTGCAAATAACCAGCGCATTTTGAGAATTCGCAGTAATAACTTTGTGATCAGTCAGTTCGATCAGTGTGATTACGGGTGCAATTTAATTTGGATTTTATTACCATCATGCGTTGCACGCTTGTGTTTTTGTTTTGATCACGTACGGTGTAAATCGAGATAATTACAAAACCGATCATATTGTGACTCTTTTTAGCCAGGTTTTTAGTATTAAATCAAGTATAGCAAATTTCAATGCAGTTTCTCTAATGAAGACAAACTATCAGATGATTATTCCGAGAATTTTACAATGATTTAGTTGCAAGACCAACATAACAGCACGCCAGTTCAGGCAGGGTCAAAATTTTATTTTCACCCTGCCAAAGCTTTGGATATATCAACAGGTTTAAGATTTCAACTTAGACATTAGGTTTTAGATTTCAGTTTTGTCCGAGCTTTCGGCAATTAGCTATATATAGGTTTAAGAATTTGGACAATTTGAAAAACTAACAAATAATCGTGATAATTACAGACCTAATATAATACACTTGAAAAAATTACTCCATTCTGATTGGCTAAGATGTTATAATAGGTTTTTGTGCTGTTTGGCTGTTTTCCTTGTGACAACTAATACAGGGGAGAACCACGCTTGCAGCGACGGAGTCTATCAGGCTCCTAGAGGCCGGGATCTATTACAGTGATAACAATCCTTCGGAGACGTCAGAGAAGACACAGAACTTGAGTCCAACAGTAGAGTTTACTTTTTCAAATGCAACCTGAATGTAACCCAGGACGGGATACCGTAACCGGCATCCCACCGCCGGGGGTGTAACCGAAGAACAGATTACAATTCACTTGTATTTACGGCTCTAGGAAACATCATTAAAAAGTCTTAGCTAAAGTTATCTCATGCTTTTCCGAAAGCTCGATTGGCTATAACGGAATTCATCTTTTGCAACATTAATTGCTTTCAAAGCAATGCAGGTGGATAACAGTTTAACAAAAGACTAACGCAGGTTGAAATTACAGTTCAACGCTTATTACAGTTATGATCTGACAAGAACGGTTTACGGCTAAGCGCACAAAACAACAGGTACTAGTTACGGTTAATGAATCGGAACATTAACCTGCAACTTGGAATTTCTACGTAGGCTTTGATAACATTTTAGAATAGCGAAAGCGGACATAAAATTAAATAACATAACCAGAATTCCTCTCCTTACAAAGAGCAGTGCAGTTCGGGTGTAACACCAGTGCAAAAATATTACAAACGAAGATTTCCGATGTCGTCAGTACGAAGAACCACGAAGACCCCTAACGGCTGCCGACGTCATGCATACGAGGTATGCCGAAGATGGTTGAAGTTCCAAAGGCTTCCGAAGATCACCCGATGACTTCCGTAGATTGCCGAAGTCTTCCGAAGATTTCCGAACTTCATCTGAAGACTTCCGAAGTTTACCGAAGACTTCCGAAGATTTTCCAACCATGTCGGAAGGTTTGCGAGCACTTTCGGAAATTTCACGAAGGGGGGCTCCTCTGTCTAAGTAATCGTATTAGTAAAACAATAATCGAATTTTTCAAGTGTATTATTAACAAGTAATCGCATGATTTTCTCGTGCAATTTGAAATAAATAAGCACTTGTAAATTTTTCAAAGACTACACGGGCTCGTGCAATTTTATTTTGGCCTGGGTCAAAGACTTTTACTGGGAAAAACAGTTTATTTGTTATATTTCTGGTGTCGAGAATGGCAATGGAACCAAATTTGGCACACAGTTATGTCTTAACGTCCTTAACATTTTAAAGTTATATTTGGGCTTCTTGCAGGTCACGTGACATGTCACGTGGTTTGTGGTAGAAAATAGCCAATATTTTGGGAAGCCAACGGTGTTCAGTTAAATCATCAAACAAATACGTTTTTAGACGCAGGTCAGATATTTCCAGACTTTCACGTTTGAAATGACCGTCCCTCGTTTAGCAGAAAACTGAAATTATAGGGTCAAAGGTCAATTTGCCTCCACGTAATGATTAATTACTATTACAGTCGGGGGAACAAGTACCAGTTGATCGCGTAATCCCTCCGAGACGGGACTGAGCCCGCGGTGTTCGTCCCCGAAGTTGCTAAGCAACATGACGTATTTGCTGGCGCGATTGCTTTCGGAGAACACGTGCTCTCCACTAAACCATTCCAAAAGTGCAAGTTTCTTCGAAACTCTAAACTAAAAAAAACTAAAACTAATATTACTCCAGCGTATGCTACGCAGCTAGTTCAGCCGTTTTTGTTTTCCCATAACGTTTTATAGGGTCGTTTATTAATATCTGTTCGGATTCTTTAGCCGAATATTCTGAAATAATGAGGCCACGTCTTATCAAAGGAGTATGTCATGGAAGGCGCATTTTGAAAAACATTGGCCAATTTTTTCAAGTTCGCCGTTCGAAATCTGTCTGAATATTCTCCATCCTTGTTCCTGTTTGGTTTATTATCACCTCTTTGGTGTTTTTCTACGTTAGTAAGCTATTATTTTGAGGCTTTCTTCAATTTGAAGGAGATTTTGCTGCGACATACAAAGGCTATGACAAGAATGGCAGAAAAAACCAAAATGATAAAATTACCCAAACGCACAAAAGGCGAGGTGAGTACATTTTCTTAATTTTATTGCAAAGTTAAATTCTACTTTATTGAGCATCTATGTTTATTACGGTTATTTGTCCTATATAAAAGCCGCCAAATTCTCAATGGTCGACATTGTAACATCAACATAACGCCGCTTTATACTTCAGCGACACGTGCCACTCGTAACGCTTACATATAAAGTCATTAATAATTTATTATATTTTTTGTATCGTGAACTTGCTGCCTGCGAGTTTAGTCCACAAAAGTTACAATGTGCATTCTATAATCAGAGGGCAAGATAATAACTGACTTTTTATTTAAATTAGCTACTTTAAAAAACATCGAAGCGAGCGAATGAACTATCAACTGACAGACACGTCACTATAAAATTACGGCAAGGCTGCATATATACCTCCCTTCTCACATGCAAGAAAGCTCTGACACATCCTAAAGTCTCACGGAAGTATAGTTACACGAGATAAAAACGCTTAGCTGTCCCACTGAGCTTTAAAATATGAGCAGCAAAGATCGCCAGCAACCTCAGCCACAGGTATCCACAAGTTCTTTCGATGTAGAATTGTCATGTAGTATTTGTCAAGCCCGGGCCACGGAAACGCAAGTTGGCAACTTGCGTCTTCATTTGGCCAGGACTTGCGCGCACTTGTGTTGACTTGCGTTCACTTTGAACAAGATCAAATTTGCACACAAGAAGGCGCAAGTTTTTCGCCGTTTGGCAACCCAATGCAAGTCAACACAAGTTTTTTTTGTTTACATCTAGTACTGAATTGCAGCGCGCGTAGGAGAATTGAAATGGCTTTTTTTTAGCAACTTGCGTGCACTTGCGAGTAAACTTGCGAGTCCGTTTGGCCACCCAACGCAAGTCTGTACACAAGTTCATATTTTAAAACTCTCAAAACAAAGCCGTTTCTTCCGGCGAATATTTCAATTCAAACACGATCGTTTAAACGGAGTTGTAGAGGAAACAGGAGACGTTACTCTAGCTGGAGTCCAGTTTCCAACAGAAACACTATAATTATGTGTCAATATTATTTTGTAGCTGAGGGGAACAGTCCCCTCCACTAATTGTGGACACTTAAAATAACAAACTTACAAAATTGGAAATACCTAGCTAAAAATGCAAAATCGGAAATACCTCAGCCTGCGTCACAGATCTGTGACGCAGGCTAAACTGAATACCTAGACGCCTAAAAATTAAAACTATAGAATATTTACATTACCTAATATATTTCATTGAACTAAGTGGAGGTTATGTAGAATATAAAGTACAGATTATACAGCTAAAGAACTCTTGGGTTCCTGTGCCTTATCAGCGGTTGTACATGTCTTATGTCACAAGTTAGAGGGTTTTAACTCACTCAGTTTACTCAGCGCTTGTCGTTTCACCATCCTCAATGCCTTGCACCTCTTTGTCAGTCTTCTTCTCTTCGTCTACATGTAAACGTCCAACTGTATCACTTATCTCTGTTGGCAAAGCGTCTGATTGTTTCTCCTCTTCGCAGCCAGCAGATTTAACTTTTGGTTCTTCTGTAGCCTTGTTCTCCCCATTTGATTTACCGAAGTCGCTAGGACAGAATGCTCCTATTCCTCTATGCGTCACCCATACTGGCACGTGTGGTCCAATAGTCCTAGCCAATCCAACAGCTGTCTTTAACTCTCTTGCTTTCTGCTTCGCCTCTTCAGCCGCCCTCTTGGAAACTTGTTGTGCGGCTGCTAGTTTACCCTGAGCCTCTTTCATGGCTTGTTCGGCAGCAAGTCTTTCCTTGTCCAGTTGCTCAAGCCTCTTGCGTTCCTACGAAGAAAATCATTTTATATAATAACATTTTCAATCAAAACAGTTTGCAACAATTAAGCTTCCATCCCCCAAAAAGTGTATCAACAAGGAGCTATTTCAAAAAGAAATAGTGTTTCGTTTCCGGAATGATTAGAATGTCGGGAAAGTTAGGAGAGACCTGGTTTTGAGAAATTGCCGAGAAGATCCTGGGGCGAGGGTGCGTAAATCGTGCTCAGGGCTCACGGCACTTCCCTTTGCCGAAAATTGCATTAGTTCATAGCTAGTATGCGTTGGCTGGGTTGAAGACGACCGATTCCAACCGAGAGGCCCGAAAAACATCCGAATAAAGCTCGGTGCGGCCCGAGCAATTAACCCGTAAACAGCTTCCCCTCAACTTCTGTTCCTCGTTCCCCGTTCCCTGTTTTAGACATAGCCAAGGTAATGAAGGTAAAGTCAATAACAAAGTTGAAAATACAGCTAGAATATTTACATAACAATTAAACACGGAAACAGATATATTTGCATTTTTCACCAATACATCGCTTCAATCGAACTTAGAAGCATTTCAGTCGTCAAATATTTCTATTTGTAATACATTTGAATTTCTTTTTGTCTCCGTGACGATCATTTTATCGATATTTGAACAACATGTGTTCGCCAGTTTGTTTGTCTAGGATAGAACATGTTTACATTGGCAGCTACGAGGGTTATTCTGATTGGATAGTAGCCTCACTGTGTAAATAGTTCACATCGAATCGAAAACAATACCGTTTCGTTTCTGAGGAAACGAAACAAAAATTAATAATATTGTTCCAGACAATTCGCTTGTACATCAAGGCCTGGTTGGTCGAAAGCAGATCAATGAACGCTAATCCAGGATTAAAAGTCAATCAAGGTTTAATTTCTCTTGTATAAAAGTGTTTTTACTGCTAATGTTTTGTAGAGTTTGAGATTAGTCAAAATCAAAACTGAACTGAAGGGCAAAAAATACAAACAAAAAACCTCACTGAAAAGTTACAACGCTGAAATCGATATTCAAGTTAATCCTGGATTAGCTTAATCGTCCTTTGAACCGGGAACGGGGGTGTGAAGTTTACAGGAGGTGGGAAAAGAGGGGCATGATGCGGGATTCGCAAGGTGGAACACATTTCCCAACATTGCATAGTATATCGCAATAGAAAAACAACAAAGAGGCGGGAACAGGAAGTGGGAAGTTCAGATCCCCGTGGGGCCCCTCATCCCCCGTGGGGGCCCCCTCACCCCCTATGATCCTACTTACTTCCTCAAGCATCTTTTCCTGTTCTTTATGTCTCTCCTCCAAATTCTCTCTCATCCTCATTTCGTTCTCAAGCAGTTGCTCCTTCTCCAATCGCAACTGTTCCATTTCCTCAATCCTCTTCTTCCCGTCTTGCAGCAGTTGCTCCTGCAAAGCACGTGCCTTTTCTTCTTCTTCCTTCGCTCGTCGTTCAGTCTCAAGTAGTTGTTGCAATTCCTTCTGCAGTCTCTCCAGTTCTTCTCTCTTCTTGATCTCCTCTTGTAGCAGGACTGATTCTTCCGCTGCTTGTGCTTCTGCCTGCTGATAAAGTTCCTTCAGCCTCGCAAGCTCCTATAAACAAGGATAATCAGTGTCAGGTTCTTTCGCCATTAGATGTCACAAGATAAAACCAAACCTAAAGATCAGTGTCTCATAGGTGCCAGTGCTTATTAACCTTGGTTTCTGTAGCATGAAGCATGTTACTCCCCAGGATGGGATGCTAGCCCATCACAGGTTACCCCGGCCCAGTATTTTGTCGCCGGTACCCATTTGTACGCCTGGGTGGAGAGGTATTGCGAGAGTAAAGTGTCTTGCCCAAGAACACAATGGGTAAAAAAAAATATATTATAATTAAAAAAATAAAGAACACAACAGGTCCCAGTCAGTACTAGAACCCAGACCGCTCGATCCAGAATTGAGCACGGCGCTAACCATTAGGACACTGTGTCACAAGAATGAACTTTAAATGTTTTATGGTTTTATTAAAAAAAAATTTTTTTTTAACCCTAGGCTTGTAAAAAGCCACAGTGCGGAAAAGAGTCACATATAGATCCCAGCAGACATCTTGGTGGGAATCCACTTGGATCCCACCCACTGGAGAAAAATTCCCTTCATGGATCTTCATAGGAATGATCCCCAGGGGATAATCCTGTTAATTAGGAGCCCCCCGGAAGGAAAATCCTGTTTACAATCATGGTAGGAAACAATATTAACTATTGTAAACTGACAGACATTAACTCACGTCAATAGGCCCAAAATGTGTGTGATAATATTAGATAATACATGTACGTGTAGATAATAGGCCTGCAAGGCGTGCAAGACGCTAGTTTTTTACACCTACATGGAAGACAAATTAAATTTATTTTTGATCCATTGATTGTGACTATTATCCTACTTCCCCCATTGTATCCAAGGATTAGATCTACATGATTGTACCTCTTGTTGTGCCAGCAGTAGATCTTCCTGTTCTTTCTTTTTCCTATCATCTTCCAATCTCTTTTGTCTTCTTTCATTTCTGTGTATTCGACGTTCAAGTCGCTCTTTTCTCTGTGGTGTTGGACCATCTGAAGTGTCTGGGGGCAAAATTTATGCGTGACAATGACTTTTATTAGGTAGTCAAAAACATAAAGTTTGGTATTTTCTTACACAAATTTCATTTTTTAGCCTATTTTAGTAATTTTATAACTTGAGTGTTACAATGAGAAACTGAAAACATCCAAAGCCAGAAGGTCCCCTTTTCTTGCCCCAAAGTGTCCCCCAATTGACCAAAAGCAACAACAAAAAGACATCTATCCCAGGACCTCAGGATTGACTGATTGATCCCTAACACAGCAAGTGGGAGGCAGGGGAGGGGGGAGGGGGGAGGAGCAGTGGGGGTCTGAACTTCCCATTCCCTGTACATTTTCTCCTTTTTCCCACCTCGTCCTAAGTGGCCCCTGCCTCTTTGTGCTTTTTCTATTGCGAAATATTATACAACGTTGCCAAACAGAAATTTCCTCCTTGGGAAATTATCTCACTTCTGAGTCCTCTTTTAATTTTTCCCACCTACCGCATTACTACCGCCACCTGCTCCCCACCCCCACCCCCACCAGCAAGTGTGGAGGTTTTATCATTGAGCACCAGTCCCAATCATACATGAAGGTACATACAGTCGCTGATTACACAAATATATCCAGGAGATATGACATTCTATGCCACTCTGAGACTGGCATGCGCGGGTGCTTATTTCAAATTTCAGGTTTTCCCTTGTCAAGTCCATAATTGAACCAGTTGTATTTTATACAATTTTATTTTTGGCAGGAAATCTGGAGTAATTCTGCCTTACTTCATACATTCGTTTTGACTGCTTTTTAAGGAGAGGGGTGGGTTTATATTTTAAATTTCATGATTCTATGGGGGCGCTTATTCGAGGGGGGTGCTTATTCAAGGATTTGCGGTATTCCAAATCCGGAACTACATGTAGGCTCCTGGATTATCTGAGAAAATGATCAATATGGTATAAAACAGCAAGTCAACTGCCAGAAAAAATACAAGGCGTTCCTCTCTCAACCATTCTAATGCTTATATTGTGTTATTAATATATAATATTTACCAATAGTTGCTTGAATACAAGCAATCCATTCCTGCCTGGATTTCTGATCTTTGGTTTCCATTTCATATTGTCTTCCACTTTCTCCACATTTAACCTGAAACCGGTACTTTCCCTTTGCTATGACACTTTCTACAGAGCTTGACTTATTTATTACAATCACCCCTTTTTGCTCTGAGCATGTTCGATTTGTGAAGTAGGTTAAGTTGCTGGGTTTAAGCACGAACCATCGCTCTTTCATGGACTTCATTTTGTGGCCTTTCTTTACCAAGTATCCCTGCTTGACAACTTCATTGATGACATGATCCACAATTTCCTCGAGGGCTTCATCTACCACACTACAGTAAAGAGAAAATAATACTCACATTAGTGGGCTCAAAATGAAACACTTTCTCTCAAACTTGTGTGATGCACCACTTGACCATATAATCTGTTACACTTGTCAGTGGCGGAAGTTTTAATCATGCTCAAAAGGAATGGGCGTGCTCAAAGGGGGGGGAGGGTGTGAAGATGGGCCTTTTCTTGAGGAAGGCATGGTGAAGGTGGTCGGCCGTCCTATCTTGTTCGAATAAGGGCAGTGGCAGATCTAGGGGTTCAAAGGGTCAAAAAAATTTTGGGTCCCCACCTGAAGGGGGAGGGAATTTTTGGCCCTTCAGCCTTACATTTTTCAAAAATGAGTGGGAGGGGGGGTGCAGTCTCTATTTTTTCGCAAAGCCTTCTCTAAGTCTCGATTCTTGGTCTCACAATTTAAAAAGTCAATTAAGTCTCAGACTCGCAAAGAAAAGAGCTTACAACCCGTAAGTCTCGCCGTCTCACAAAGTCACAACTTTACCATTCAGCACCCCTTATAAAATTATATAATAGAAATTTAGATCCTGCTCACCATTTGTCATTTCCTGGAATATACTTCTTTTCCAAACACTCCAGATACTGCCAGAATGTCACCAAGTCACCTTCACAAAATTCCTGCAGAGGTTTTGGATCCCAACCTTTCCCCATGGCGTGCACAAACTTCTCCAAAATTATAGCAATTTCATCCTTCTCGACTTTTGATATTTCTTCAATATCCAACACATTGAAAACAAGAAACTGCTTAAATGCAGCATCTTCACTTAATTCATGATCAGTCGATTTGAGAAACTTTTGTTGTACGATTTTCCAGCAGAGTTGGTGGACTTTGGAATAATCTATTGTTTCTGTTTGGGCTGTTAATAGGACAAATAAGAGAAAATAATAATTAGTCACTATAGTTACAATGTAGCTGTCTACAAACCAGCTGGCCCACTGGGGGTTACTCAACCCAAGTTTGAGTAGGCGTGTGCTGCCCATACTGTCAAACTCTACCCTACCCTGTTTATGACATTTTTGAGCATTTTATTCCTGACAGTGATCTGTTGTCGACATTGATATCGTTTTTGTCGGACTCAAGGTCGTATGGCAGCCGGGCCTGCAGAAAATGTCGGAAAAATATTTCCTGGTAACGGAAGGGCACCCCATACCCTGTTTATGAATCTAGGCCAAAAACCCATACCCTATTGGGCGGCACATCCACGTATAGGCTACATATGTGGGAATAGACCCCCCCCCCCCCCCCCCCCCCCTCCTCCGCCCGGGGGGCCAGCTGGTGGCTTATCCGTTTCCATAGCATCGATTGTCAAAACCCTAGCATTTTTGTAAGGTACGCTCGATCTGGAGTCTAACGCTCTAACCATTTGGCCACCGCGCCTCCCACAAGATAAAGACACATTTGATAGTCCATTTCTTCTAGTTGAATCAAAGATTCAAGCTATAGCACGCATATTTACAAAATATTTACGCGTCTGACAGAGTGGTTTAAGGATTAGTACACGATATGGTCTAAAACGCATGCAAATGGCTCATCATTACTGTAGATACAACATGGTTAAACGTAAATGTGTTGCTTACCTTTTGAAAGAAGATTTTCTTGAAGATATTGTATAAAATCTAGGAAACTTATCGTAGTTGAAGGAGATTTGAAGTCGGTCAGATGCTGTGTGTCGAACGTCACGTCGATGTCACGACATATGCTCGCACACAGAACCTGTAACTGCGATTTAGCGACTTTTCCCGAACTCGCTTCATCTAGTGACTGAAAGGAATGCCTGATGCTATTAAGGACATCACTTTCTAGTTTCACTGGCGAGTTTTTTACCTTTTCTCCGTCGTTTTCCTCCATGGCTGACCTGATCAATATCTATTGACATTTCAGGAATCCCTCGATCAAGAGAGACCCTGGGTAGGAGGATGCGGGATGCGGAAACACTATGACGTCAAAATTCCGCGGGAAAATATTAACAGAGAATTTCAGGTTATGGGAAAAACTTTTACTGACTTGCCAGCAAACCAATAAACCTCACATTTACTTTATGGTATCTTTTAACTGTTTGTTTTTACACAATATACACATTTCAAAATTCAATTTTCATGGGAATAAATTTCGCCAGGAGCCATGTTTCTGCTTGACAGCCGGCGGAGCCTAGGCTCGAGAAACTTAGGGCTCTGGAGCCATAGAAAATTCCTATTTAATTCGAATTTTTTGATTGGCCGGTTTTGAAACAAAGAAATCTTGAACGGAAGTGAAAATATTGCGCATGAAAAGGTTTGAAAAAAATTTCTCGCCTAAATGGTCCATCCCTAGCCCTCTTCCTCTCTTCATGCCCCACCCCCACTCAGTCACCTTTTTGTCCTCCGTACCAGTCTCTCACTCGTGGCTTTATGTAAGAGTTGCCTGCGAGGAGGCTAGTCCATCCCTTAGGGACTGTACAATAATTATCAGGAGGAGGAGGGGGCGGTAGGGGTTGAAAATGGGCTTCATGTCGGAAAATAGTAGGTTTTTGCCATGGCCGAGCAAAACGACTCGATTTATAACCACAAATCACAGTCACATGGCTCAATATTAAATAAGCTGCAATATGTGTTTTTGTGTTTTCTATGCTTCGGTACACAGCTAACCACAACAGCGTGCCGATTCTTCAGCTTAGGCAAGCGGGTTTGACAACATTGAAACTGCAACCGCAGAACTATACAGATACCAGGAGTCGTACACATCTCTCAGACGTCGATAAATTGTTGAATAACATTACGTCCTATTGGAAATGGATATTCAATGTACTAACGTACCGATCAGAGCGAAAAAACCCACGAGTATCGCCAAAAACTGGCGGTCTTGTGGGCGCGCGGGCTGTGCCGCTCGCCAATTTTTACTTCGCGCGCCAACAAGACCACCAGCTCCCTAAACGTCGAATACGAACAACAGCACACATTCTCTCATCCAGCGTACACGAAACAAGACAGCGCGAAATCGAGGCCATGAGCTCGTACCTGTTTCCGGCCGAGCTGCCCCTGCAAAAACCGAGGGGCGGACAATTTGCGAACTTCAATCTTCGATCTTCAATCTTCACACGAAATCTCAAAATTTTCCTGGGTGTACATGCAGACGCAGAGGTCGACGACACGTGAGATTAGGATGCGTTCTCGTGATCCTCGAACGCAAATAGAATAGTCTGTTCACAGACGTTTATTTTTGACAGAAGTTCTAATCATATTAAATTCTCTAGCCTGCGAGCAGGAGCTCACAAAATAACGCACGCGCGAGCGGCGATAGCCGCGAAAATGAGCCGGCTTTCGCCCTCCCGCCGATCGCGATCGCCGGCAAGCCGGCTCATTTTCGCGCATTATTTTGTGAGCCTGCTTGCAGGCTATAAATTCTCCAATTTTTACGAGTGAATGCAATGAAACGAGTTTAGCTGTGGAAACTGATATGCAAATTTTCACTCGCTCGCTCGATGGGCTGTAAACTTTAATTAATGAATATTAATTTATGCATTAAATTATAAATTTATCTCTCTTTTTTTTCTTCTTTTTTTTAATTATTATTTTATTTAGTGATTTATTTATTTAATTTTTCGTTTGCACACTTCTGGGATTTGAACCGGCGACTCCAAAGACGAACTTTTTTTTGAAGTCCAAAATCCCTAACCAGTGGACTACTTCGACACAACGATCATTGGGCTGAAAAATTAACATAGAGATACCTTTGTGTTGTTGTTAGTACGCTGACAGAACTTTGGACTACCGTAGGCTCAAAGTTTATGGCTTGTATAAAGCTTCTTCGAATGACTCTTCAGATGGTAAAAAGAAAACTGCGAGCGAAGCGAAGGGGCGTCTTTCTCCCAGGCTTCGCGCGGCTCGCTTCGCTCGCAGTTTTCTTTTTACCCCATCCCCACCGCGGAGCCTATTCGGCTAATCGACTGCCTGCGTAGCCAACAAACTTCCGACTGTACAACGTGCACAAGCTACAGTCCATGTGCAGAAATTAGTATTATATAACATTCACGAGTTGCTCATAAGAGCTTTTGATTTGAGCAGGGGGAGGGGGGGAAGAAAGCCGGCACTTTTCTTTGAGGACAAAGCGGTGCCGGACAACAGACAAACAGAACGAATCCTGTGTCAATCAAGCCGTTGCTAAGAATGACGTCAACCAAAAACTTCATTGTTTCATTCGGGAAACTTTTTCAAGCGCGCAGCGAAGAGCTGTACGCGAAAAGCCTGCAAACGCAGCGCTGGCGGATTTTTGGTCTGATCTTTCACGCTGCCGAGAAAATATCTCGGCAGCGTGAAACAATTAACAAGCGAAAAATCCGTCTGAGCTGCATTTGCAGGCTACAGCGAGAGTCTTTCGCATACGGTTAGTAAGTGCTACTACTGGAACGGGAAGCGATTAGTCGGATGAAAATGTTTATCGTAATATACGAGGCCAAGCGAAATCAGACAACAACGAAAAGAACACGTCTTCGTTTTCGAGCGAAAATAACCATGGAAAAAACACATTTTTGTTATCATGCATACTAATTTTAGGTGTGAATTTCTTGCCTGACTAGCTTTTTTATTGTTAATAAGTTCCCGTGGAACAATCCTCTTAGCAACTAGTTGAGTGACAGAGGTTAGTGTAATGTAGATTACGAACAGTCCCTCTTAGTCCGTCGAGAGGAAAACACGCGCGTCCCTCCAGGTTAGTCCGTCGAGAGGAAAAACGCGCGCGTTCCTCCAGGTTAGTCCGTCGAGAGGAAAAACACGCGCGTCCCTCCAGGTTAGTCCGTCGAGAGGAAAACACACGGACAATTTTTTCCTCTCACATTATTTCGCTTCTCGCGGCGATGTTCTAAGGGAAATAGCGACTGCTCGTAGTCTTGTGTGATGCGTTACTGTCATTCCACGCATCTTTGTATTGTGAACCTAGCCTGTTCACAGACGTTTATTTTTTTTCCCGTAAGATAATGACGCGCGCGCGCGAGCGCGAGCGCGACAGGCGAGCGCGAAGCGCGAAGCCAGTATCTTACGAAAAAAAAATAAACGTCTGTGAACAGGCTATTGTGAACCATTTATTTCTATTCTCGTCTCGTTATCGGAATGAGTTTTGACTGACAGGTGATGACAAACATCCTCACTAATCACCAACAAAAATGCTGAACTTTACTCAGGCGAAACTTACGCAAGTTTCTCAGAAACTTACGTTATAAAAACTTGCGTTTCTCAGAAACTTGCGTCACCCAATTAAGTTTAGTCAACTGATCGGTAATACAATAGGTCATATCGTTGGACAATGCACTTGTCTCGAAATCCACCAATCACAACGATGGAATTAATGGATGGAGTTCGTGTTACTATATATATATCCGCAGTCACCGATCAGAAATCCAGTGGAGGAAGAAAATGGCACCTATACCTACACTTATCCCCAGCCCCAGCACCAGCTTGTTATCATGGAAGTACGCTTTTTCGCCCACGGATATCATGATATCGATCATCTACTGGTTCATCTACTGGTTTCTGTTCATCATGAGGATCGCTAGGTTGACCGTCGACAATGCTGTAACCTGGTTATTAAAAAAGGCGAAGAAGATTCGAAAGAAAAGGCTACCGCGAGGCTACTCAGCATCAGCTCGACTCACTCGACGCATTAATCGCCGACAATGACTAGTCCTGCTAGTCCTGTGTGATTTATCATTGTAATTGTTTATCATAATTTTAAATTGTAATTTTTACTGTAATTTTATTGTCACTGAAAAGCCCCGTAAGTGGAGTCAGACACAGACGAAGCGACGTATAAACGAAGCGACTCAAGTACGGAGTGACGCAACGAAGTGGTCAAGAAGATGGCTACTTCGAGGCTACTCGGTATCCCGACGAAATTGGCGACAGCGACTAGTCCTGCTAGTACCTGTGTGATCGGTGTATTGGTGTTTCAACCCAACGAAGAAGTGAAGAAGATGGCTACTGCGAGGCTACTCAGTATCCCGACAAAATCGGCGACAGCGACTAGTCCTGCTAGTACCTGTGTGATCGGTGTATTGGTGTTTCAACCCAACGAAGAAGTGAAGAAGATGGCTACTGCGAGGCTACTCAGTATCCCGACAAATCGGCCGAAGTAGGCTACTTCGAGGCTACTCAGTATCCCAACGAAATCGGCGACAGCGACTAGTCCTGCTAGTACCTGTGTGATCGGTGTATTGGTGTTTCAACCCAACGAAGAAGTGAAGAAGATGGCTACTGCGAGGCTACTCAGTATCCCGACGAAATCGGCGACAGCGACTAGTCCTGCTAGTACCTGTGTGATCGGTGTATTGGTGTTTCACCCAACGAAGAGGTGACGAAGATGGCTACTGCGAGGCTACTCAGTATCCCGACAAAATCGGCGACAGCGACTAGTCCTGCTAGTACCTGTGTGATCGGTGTATTGGTGTTTCGACCCAACGAAGAAGTGAAGAAGATGGCTACTGCCGGCGAGGCAGTGTGTAAGGTCATCACCACGTGGTTGTATTTTAAATAAAGGAGGCCATTTGGCTTACCAACTAAATCATGTTTGTTTTCTATAGTGTTCCTAGCCTGTTCCAGGCATTCGGTTAGTGGGGAGCGGCGCGAAAAAAGAACAGACTCGCTGAGGAAGAAAACGCGCGAGGAGAGGAAAGCGAGAGAGCGCCTGCCCGAAAGGGCGACAAAAGTCACTTCCGCCCCCGATGACCCCCCGATGATATTAGGTGACAGCGCTATATCATCTGTCAAAATTATGATTGAAACCAGATCACTAAATCCGGAAAGTTTTATACGGGTTTATTTTTTATTTTTCGAACCAGTTCAATTTCTACATAAAATTTTCCTGACTTTCCTGTTTGCTGTCCGTCATGTCCAGATCGATTCTCACAATATGAATGTGATTAACATTGGAGGCCGCCAAATTCACGTTATAATGATGACAAATTGTTGGTCCATCGCCCGGGGGGGGGGGGGGGGGTACTCCAAAAAAATGGGTGGGGGTGTCGCTGGGCTATAAAAACCCTTACCCTGTACCAGAGCACAAAACGCTAATTTGCGACCTGTTCCAGACTAAATGTTGAAAAATGATACCCTGTTCCAGAGGATTTTTAACGATTTTTTTTCTAACCCAAAGGCTAAACTACTAAGCAGCACTGCGAACGTGTAGCTGTAAAGCTTCTTTAATACTCCTACGCGTTTCGTTTCGTCTGACTAACGTAGACTTCGTCTACCCTATTCCAGAGTATAAATTACCGATCTTCGTGCCAACTTCTGGGAAACTGATACCCTGTTCCAGACAAAAAATGCCTTTTGGTATACCGTTCCAGAGCAAAATCTCAAAACCATACCTGTCCAGCGGCACGTACCTATATAGCGTATATAAGGGAGTGCCCCCTCGGGGTCCATCGCCGCTTTTGCGGATGCGTACACAATGTTAAATTTTCCACTGTGGATTTCCTCCAAACAAAGCAATTTCTCAGAAAGATTGCAGGCTGAAATTCCCATAGAATTTACCCCCAGGATTTGATTCTTGATAATACTAGAAAGCGGCGAAATTACCGTGATAATGCACGCGTAACCATTCCCTCCTTGTCTTCTCTTCCTCGCCTCTGTCATCAGCACGAACAGTTGAAAATCAAACTTTTTCCGAAGCCCAGTCGGTAAAACCGCCAGTAAATCGTTTCCCTCGAAAAGATGGCGAAATGCCGTTTGTTGCTCAACCTTCAACGAGAAATCGAAGCCCTTTTAATATCTTCAAGGGTTGACAGCACGTGAAAGTACGCATGCAGACTGCAAAAGTCTCTCTTCTCGAGATATCGTGCGCGACGCGCGAATTGCGAGGCGTGAAGCGCGAAGCGCCGATAATCCACACGCGAGCCGCAAGCGTCTCCCCAATCCCACTCGTAATTTTCACGCTCGTTCCAGATCTTTTTCGGGCCACGTTCTACGGTGTTCGAGGAGTATCACTAGAAAATTTATCACTTTTGATTTATTTTGTGTGATTTTTGATTTCTCGAGTGATGTTTTGATTTCCAAAATCTCGTCTTTTGATTTCCAAAATTTTGCAGTTTGATTTATTTTGTATGATTTTTTGATTTCTCGAGTGATATTTTGGCAAAGTGGTCCACGATAAAAAGGAGCATTCTGATTGGTTCCCTGAGCGGTCCGAATTTTGCAATACGGACCGCTAAGATCGACCGCTCACGAACTCATTTCAACAAATTCCTTTTATGAAACATCGAACAAAAGAAAACTATTTTTTAATAAGTAGAAACATTTTTCCTTATGTCCGGCGGACGATTTTGGTTAAACTTTTCGCAAAATGGGCTGAAAAATGCAAGAATATGCTTAACTTTGGCGCGCGCTTGCATTAATTTATCATAAAGTTTTAAAAAAGCCATTATAATAAAAAACTTTATCGAACTAGCTTGTTCGGTCCGTATTGGGGAATATTGGTCTCGTTCTTTTTTTGCATAAACTTGCAAAAAAAAAACTGGACCAATATTTCCCCAATACGGACCGAACAAGCTGTAATTCCTCGGGCCGTACTCAAGACCTGCCCGGTAAATAACATATATGTACATAATTACACACAGACTGATATTTTTTAGCATTTAGGATTTCATACAAACAGTTTTCTTCACTGTATCATTACAATAATGGAAAGAAACTTTATGATGGTTTAATTTAAGCTTGGTAGAAATATGGTAAAGATGTTTATTAGTCAGTGACATGAGCTACTAGGAAAAATAATTTCCAAGTTCTCCCAACACCGGTCGGACACTCTATGTCATATAACTAGGTTCAAATGTGACAAACATCCTACATACTGCTAGTTATATGTCTATATGACCTAAGCTCCCACAGGTCTCCTGTATCTCAGTTGTAGAGTGTTCGACTGGTGTGCAGATTAGGTGATGAGGTCATAGGTTTGACTCTTGTTGAGAGAACTCAGAATTTTTTCCAGAGTAGTTTGTGTCACTGACTACACGAAAACGAGACAGCGCGAAAACGAGGCCAGGAGTTTTGTACCAGTTCCCGGCCGATAACTGCCCCTAAAAAAACCGAGAGGGGCGGACAATTTGCGAACTTCAATCTTCTCACGAAATCTCAAAATGTCCTGGGTGTACATCAGTGTACACAGAGGTCGACGACACGTGAGATTAGGATGCATTCTCGTTCTTCGAACGCAATTATGTTGGTACATGTATTCGTGTCTATATTGTTGACTTCGTAGGAAAGGTGGTTCGGAGTTTTGGGCTTGATTCCTACTCCGGATTCGAGCGATGTCCGGGTAGGACACTAAACTCTCACAGCGTCCCTCACCGGCAACCCAGGCGGACGAAATGTGGCGTTGGACTACCTCAGGGTGGGGTGAGTACGGCTATACTTAAGCTAACCCAGGGGGAGTAGCAATACTCCTTCCTAGGCAGCTCGATCGTGCTACTGAGAGGCTTTCTGGGCAAAATAGTGTTGGAGGGGGTAACCTGCGATGGACTACAATTCTGGACAAAAACCTTGAAACAATTCCGCCCGCACCCCTTTTCAATGTTGGTATCAGGGGTTGTAGCATCCACCTGGGTCGATAGAGAACAGACTTAAATGAATGATTTTAAACAACAAGGGTGCAATATAAACTAAAGACAACAAAACGCAGGCAGAGTTATGGTCGTTAATTGTGTTTATTTATGCCATGAACAGGAACTTAAACAACAGATTAGCTCAGTCAGGTCTGATAAATTAACCTCTCGCTAGCAACGAGAGAACGTCAAATAACGGCGGCACGGCTTCAGAATTATTATTTCAGAGCCTGACAATGAATTGAGCTGATCTTCTTGTACAATAATAATTTAAATAACTTTCAATTTTGCATAGCGCAAGTTTTGATGATTGCAGCCAGTTTTGACAGGCACATATATATTCTTTATACTATATGGATACAATTCCAACGCAGAACCGAACAATTAAATACAGTTATAGCATCGAAACAAGTGTAATGCCTACATCCATGTTAAATTTGTAAGTGTAAAGTCTCGTTGCAAGTGGAAATGAATAGTTCTTCTTGGCGTTACTTTGCTCGCTCGTAATAAATATTCGGATCCTTTCTACTGCCTTCGGATATCTTCGGATTTCCACGAGCAACAGGACGTTACGCCTTAATTAAGTGTTCTATAGTGACAGTTCTACTAAATACAACTGCACGTACTAAACAAGGAAGTGTAGTAAAATTTTAAGAATACTTATAAACGCTTTGAACATTTCACATGTCGCATCATTTCATGAAGTAAGTTTTGTGTAATTTATACATGAAGTAGTTTCGTTTTAACAATCGTATATATAAAGTATAGTATGTGTGTCCAGTGACTAGTATTTGGGTCACGCAACGCTTCCGTGACCAACCAAGGTGACTGGTCACGCAATGCTTCCGTGACTAACCAAGGTGACTGGTCACGCAACGCTTCCATGACGACGTGAACACACGAAAAGTGGCAGAATTGATGCGAGATGTACGAGGCTCGGCAGACCAGCATGCGATAAATAAAATCCAAATATAAGCTTACAAACTCGGCGGTTTAAGTATTAGGGCCGCGAGGGCCCAAACAGAGAAATTTACAAAAATATTCTAGGGCTATCTCAAACCTTTAACAAATTTACTTTTACTTTTAGAAAATTTCAGTCGGTGCGGCCGGTAGCCTCGTTCTATATAAAATAATTTAGCAATTTCATCTTGTCAAAAGACCACTGAGGGCTACAAGTTTGACAAGTTCAAACACTCTAGGGTCTATTTTAAAGTTATTTTTAAAAAACTATTTGGCTACAAAATGCATTTTCCAAAACTTACTCTTAACAATTAACAGCTAACTCGAACCAACATTAATCGTTGAGGTAAAACGTTTTTTTTACACGAGAATGTGTTTATACTCACCACCGTTCAAGCTGAACTACACGGCCATTTAAATATTAAATTAATATTTTACATATTTACAGCTTTAAAAACCATTTAAATACCTTTGTTTGTATATTTACACGTTGGCCTCTCAACATAACCATCACCAGTAATCCTGATGCCTTTAAACAACATTTGTCTTTTATAAATAAATTATTTTCCGCCGTCATATTTTAACTTTTTGAGTTATAGAAAATTGCTTTCAAAAGCTACACTTTTTTCGTGGATACAATAAATTAACAATAGTGTATTTTTTTCATTCTATTCTTAAATGACTTATAGAAGGATACATAATTAATTAATTATAATTAATCACGAATAATTATTTTATACAATTATTTCTATTTGCGTGCTGTTCCTTTGCACTCGAAATCTCCGCCACTCATCCTTGGCGCCTTCCTCCTTAGGGGAGAGGGGTGGGGAGAGCACTTGCGGCGTAGAACACACGGATGGTGTCGAGTCGAGCAAACTCGCTCGATTGTAATCAAAGTTTCTTAGCTCGGTTGAATGTGTCGACGTGGATGCCGACGAGGACGATGCGGTTGAGTCCGTGGAGGTCTGGTTATAGTAAGTTCTAGAAGTTGTCAATGGCTTTTCGTGCGTTGTTGTTGTATTTCGCTTCTTTTTCAGTGTAGTTCTTGCAGCTAAGCGCGTTTCTCTGTTCGCTTGT
Source organism: Desmophyllum pertusum (assembly GCA_029204205.1). Classification (NCBI taxonomy): domain Eukaryota; kingdom Metazoa; phylum Cnidaria; class Anthozoa; order Scleractinia; family Caryophylliidae; genus Desmophyllum; species Desmophyllum pertusum. Next base: position 663,166 of record MU826852.1, read on the forward strand.
CGTCGCTCTCGCCATTTTCCTCTGATGCAGAGTATTAGTAGAAGAATTGCGGCCAACACAACGAGTGATGCGATTAAAGGGATGAGATAGTCCGGTGCGGCTGTTAAACAAATGAAAAAAAACAATCAGTTAACAGCTGTTACTTTAGTATACTGTACAATGTTTCTACTATCTATGCGTTCACCACAATCATTACAATTGCACGTAAAATTTGTCTCATAATATTACAGTTGATATCCAAGACAATTCACGATTTATACAATATATTCTTCACTAAAATCAAACTGACGCTCAGCGCTAGGCCAAACGAGGATGAGAGTTGCTGAGAGTTCAAACTCTCGCTCTCGTTTGGCCTGAAACTCTCATCGACTCTCATGCGCTCTCATCGAATTTGAACCTGTTCAACTTTTTTCTTGAGAGTCGTCGCGAGTTTTCTCTCGTTTGGCCCGAGGTGATGATAGTCGATGAGAGTTAAAGAAAACTCTCATGAGAACCAACTTTCATCCTCGTTTGGCCCGGGTGTTACGCATAGGTAAAGATAAGAATGCTCACCTTCTTCTTCGTGATAAGACAGGGTGACAGATCGCTCCACAGTAACTTCATCCACAGCTATGAGTACATTGTAAAGAGTGATATTGATTTCCCGGCCTTTATCAGAAGGCACAGCTCGGATGAATCTGGCGATATCCGGGGCGGCTTTTTCAGCTATTTCTGTACGTGGAGTGCTGGCCTACAGAAAAAACAACAACAACAACAACAACAAATAAGTATTGCTGCTTTAAATGACGAGGCAGGAATGTGTTAGACTAATGGTTAGTGGCTGTGTTGGACTCCGGATTAGGGAACAGTGAATTAGTGTTGAGATGGGTTTGATAGCATCCCGGGGGAGGAGAGAGTAACTGTCCTTGTCACCGTCGAGTTAACCCTTTCACTCCCAGAGTCAACCCTCGAGTCAATAAATGTGGTTGTACCTTTTAAGTCTGTGGATGAAACCGTAGTGTGTGACCATTCAAATGGAAGCTATTGAGCAGTACTTTCTTGTGATACTGTTTGTTTTTGACAATTTTGCAAAATGAAATTCAAGATTTTTTCCTCAGTTTTGAACTTGGCACTCGTGGGAGTGAAAGGGTTAAAGGAGCACGTCACGATTGGCGCATCTTGAAAAATTTCGTCGTTCTCAATCCGTCTCAATCCTTCCAATCTCAACCATCCTTGTTCCTGTTCGGTTTATTATCACCTCTTTGGTGTTTTTCAACCTTAGTAAATTATTATTTTGAGGTTTCCTTCGATTTGAAGGTAATTTTCAACATAGCAAAAAAAAATGACTAGTTCGTTTAAGCTTACCACTGATACAATGACAGTTGAGATGACGCCATCCTTGCCTCGCCCTTCACATAGCAATCGGATATTCGCTTTTCCGCCCATTTCTTCAACACCGGCAAATATCGCAACTGGTGACAGAGTTCCTCTACGAGAGTTCCCTGTTAATACGAAAATAAACAATCAGTTTAAAACATAATTTGATATCGTTGAAGGAAGAGAACGTACCTAATAATGATACGGATGCAGAGTGTCAAAAAAAAGAGGAGGGGGGAGGGGGGGGCGAAGTGAAGGTGAACCTTTTCAACGAAATAGGGGGGAAGGGGGGGGGGGGTGTCGGGGGGCCCCGGGCTCCTTCCCTTGATCCGCCACTGCGTGGATGACTACCATGTAAGGTAGCTAAGCTTTCACAGTAAATTTAACGTGGCTGTATTGACTAACCTTGGGAAGTTTGTTCAGGCTGAACACAATGTGGATCTTAGCACAGTCGCCATTTAAATTAGTACTATTTGGAAGACACACTTCGTCGTTGATTCCAGAGTCGCTCTGTGCAGAGCTCGTAGCGCCGCCTTTACACTCCGCCCCGGCCACAAGGAGGATTGAGGCATCCCACGGCTTTCTTTGGCACGCAAACGCTGCCACTGGGGCAGCCGCCAGCTCGAGTATGATTCCAGCAGTTGCGCGCACCACAGACCACCTTAGTACACGTGCGTATGCCATTCAAACACGTGCAAGTGTTGCAGTCCTCTTGCATGGTGGTGTTGTGCCGCTGAAGAAAGCCCTCATTGGGGAGTGGGCAGTGTTTCTGGTCGTGTTTGTCATCTGGAAAAAGAGAGTATCCATGTTTTAGTTACAAAAACAACAATAAATTCGCCACATGGTCACACAGCTCAATAATCTTTCCCAGTGAGAAGGAACTAAGTCCGTAAGTCAATTCAAGGACAGAGCGGTTTTCAATTGATTGTCGTAAGTAATCCGGAATTGTGTCACTGACAGAATAATATCTTTCTCATAATCCGGAATTGCTTTGTTTTTGGTTTACTACGCTTTGTGATTGGTTTAAAAAATTCGCGCCACTTACTCAACCAATCAGATGCAAATCAAAATCAATCGCGACTTGGTCGCATGCGTTTTTCCCGCGCTTGGCGTCGAGTTCAAGTTCTCATTGGTTCGTTGCGTTGTTTACGTTTGTTGTGATTGGTCATTGTAATTGCTTTGGTTTGGTTTCACGACACTCAATTGAAGACCGCTAAGCAACACGTTATAACGAATCCTACCTTGACAACGCGGTCCAAACTTTCCTGGAGGACAGATGCATTCAAAGCCGTCGATTTTATCTCGACATGTTGCACCATCACTGCAAGGTGATGAGTTGCACTCGTTGATGTTGATTTTACAAACTGGTCCCGTGAAGCCAGGCGCGCAGGAACACAGAACCCAGCCATTACCGTCAATGCATGTACCGCCATTATGACATGGATTCGACGCACAATCATCAACATCTGAACGGAACAGAGTAAAGCAAACAAAATAAGTATTAGGCTTGATGAAATGAACTACAGTCGAAGCTCTCTGAGCGGACACTCTTGTAAGCGGACAGCTCTACTTACGGCCGCCTTGACAAAACCCCGTTTGAACTCTAGCTCATACAAACTCTGTATTTACACATTTTCCTAAGCGGCCAGCTCCAGTTGCAGACACTTTTTCTGCTTCCCGAGGGTGTCCGCTTACGGGAGCTTCGACTGTAATAAGTTTGATTAAATAACTATAACAGTCGCTACAGTGGTTGCCATCCACGAAGAAAACAAACATTCTTTGACTTTTCACTTTGATTCCGTATCACTGAAATTACAGCTTTTCACTGACTGTGTTAATTAATAATGGTCAGTGAAAATTGTTTTCCTCATTATCAAAACTTGCAGCAACCTTAAAATGAAATTCCCTGACTTTGAAAAGAAAAATCCCGGACTTTTTTTAGGACCTGTGGCAACCATATATCAGGAAAGGTGTAGAGTTACACTAACAGTACAAGTGTAGTTAAATAAAACAGTATTTTCTCGCCATATAAAATAATAATACGTACTTTTTTCGCATAGATTTCCTTCCCAGACATCTGAGCACACGCATGAGAAACTGACGCCATCCGCTGAATTCAAACATGTGCCACCATTCTGACATGGGTTGGACGAGCAGGGCTTGGGTGCTAAATAAGAAAACAAATTAACGCGCACTGTTTAGACATGCGCGGAAGAAAAATCTCCAAACAAAAGCAATTTTAATTGAGGTTGCTTGCTACTTCAAGCTATGTTTGAAATTACCGATTAATTATTTCCTATCTTCATGAGCATCTTAAAAAGCTTGAAAACCTCATCAATTAGCCAGCCACAACAATAAACAACTGAAAAAATTGGCGCCCGTTTTGTCTAAAAGGTTTCCGCATATTGATGCAAGCTAAAAGTTTCAAGCAAAATAAAGTGCCCTGATATTTTCACCCCATTGTCACCTTGCTATTCTATTATTCTCTTGATTGCAGATAGAATCTAAAGAAGACAAATTTTTGCTAATTTAATGGTACAAATCCCAGGTCAAGTGCAATATATACTAAGAGATTACCATCTGAGCCGTAATTTTAATTATAAAAGTTAAGGCTAATACGCAGTGATGAAATTGAACAGGAAATGGCACGAGGCACACTTCCACCACTTGCGTCAGTGACAGGAAATTTCAAGCACAAACAATGAACACATCAAGAACTTAATAAAAGTGTGGAGACATTATCATCATAAGATGGTGCCATGATATCAATGGTACAACGTATCATTAACCATTGTGAATTCAATTACAGACGCTCGGCGTTCCTTCCGTTTTGAAATCCAAATGCCGGGCACGTTTAAGGTGCGTTCTTCATTTGCATGAGAGACGCACGCTTTGAAATATCGAAAGAAAAAAATTGTAAAATTCAGAATGGACGCCACAGTGGGATTTACAAAAGCACACACGATGTCTGTTGAGCAATAGAAGCGCACATGTCAACGCGTTTGATTTAAGATAATGACAACAATGATGCCACAAACTGAATAAAAGAGACAACAGGTGTTCATTAGCAACACAATGGTGTTCTTTGAAAGCAGAAAGAAGCGGGTACGAGCTGTTCTGTCCAAACTGATTGATTTGCACGTAATTAATTCGTTTTTCCACGGGTGGTGCTACTGTTTGTTGAGGCACAAAAAAGCAAAAGATTCAAAACACCACCAGTCTTGAAAACATGGCAATAAAATAATGAGACAAACAAGAACGCAGAAAAAAAATCAAATCAAAATAGCCAATACTTGTAGAAGAATCGCTCGGGCCTTACCTATTTGACAGATCGCTCCTGTAAACCCATTCTGGCAATCACAGTGGAAGTTGTCGCCGGTGTCAGTACATTTTCTCCATTTTGACAAGGGTCTCCATTACAATGAGACGAAGCTGTTGAAAACGAAGTCATAAATTAAATTCAAACAAAATTACCATGCAGTTTTATTGACCAAAAAAATAAAATGCTTCAATTCTCTAAATCTTCGTTACAAAAAGTAAGATACTTACTTGACTGGCAGAGCTTTCCTTTCCATGGTTCACGGCACTTGCAAATAAACCCGTTGATCAGGTCCGTGCAGTTCCCGCCATTTCGACAGTGGTTGGGGCTACACTCATTAATATCTGACACAAAGAGTAAAGCCAACATAAGCACTAATAAGACAACATTACACACAAAGTATATTATAGCAGAGTCCTTTGGCAGGCGAGGAATGATATATACACTGCAAGGATTCGATCAATTTAAACTACAAAAATTGGATAAAAAAACTCGCCCACTATAACCAAACAAGGGACAATACTATCAAGCTTTGTGTAAGACAATAGATTTTGTTTGCCATGCATACGACTGATTACACTGTAAGATTTTATAGTGCAAGACTTTACTTATAGAAATACTTTTTCTAACCTTGCCTTCAAAAAATACATTGTATGCAGCTTTGTGTAAGACAATAGTTTTTGTTTGCCAGCAAGACTTTATTTATAGAAAGACTTTTTCTAACCCTGCCTTCACAAAAATAATAAAATTTAATGAAAGCACAAATACCTTGCTCACAGAACTTGCCATCCCATCCATCAGTGCAGACACAAGTAAATGATTCAATACCGTCAAGGCAGCTTGCTCCATTTTTACACTGGGTTTGGTTCTGACAATTATCAATTTCTGAGAACAGTAAAATAATCCCACATCAGTACAGATCTTCATATTATACCTTAGGGATAATAAGGTGATATTATAACCCTGGGACAAGCTTTCAGCCAGAAGGGGGTGTCTTGTGGACACCCAGTCCTGGGAGAAAATGATGAAAAATGCACCAAAGCTTTACATGTACTTAACAAATTGATGGAGGAACATGCCTCCAGGACGCCGCCCGCTTTTCAAATTCCAGCTAAAAGCCTGCCCAGGGATATACCTGAGGTGAACAGTTTATTATTGAAACAAACACAGAGCGTACTTACTTATGTGGCAGTGGTTCCCCATGTAATCTCGGTCACACTTGCACCGATATGTTCCTGCAGAAAGAGATTCACAGGTCCCATGTGTTCCACACACTCCAGAATCCCGTAACACTGACGACCCATTAACTGAGAAGGGCTCCAAACAAGGATCAATCACTAAACAAATATAAAGGAAAAGAAATGTCAGCTCATCTCTACCCTGGAATTTAGAAGTCAGGCACGGATCCAGGCCGGTTTCACCGTCATAACTGTGATTCATTTAGTATTGAGTTATTTACCTTGTTCGCAAAAGCTTCCCTCGTTCCTGATGGACATATGCAATGGAAGCTATTATTCTTGTCCACACAGCTACCTCCATTATGGCACGGGCTTGACAGACATTCATCGATATTGACCTCACAGTGTTTTCCAGTAAATCCTGGTGGGCAGTTACAGGACGCTCTTTCCAAGCCATTGTTGCAAGTACCACCGTTAGCACAAGTGAAGTTGACACAGTAATCAATTCTTACAGCGCAGTCAGGGCGGTAAAGCCAACTGGACAAGAACAGGCATAACCAACAGTAAAACTGTGGCATGTTGCACCATTGTGGCAGGGGTTGGAGTCACACGCATTGATCTTAGTTTCGCATTTCTGTCCAGAAAAGCCAGGAAGGCAGCTGCAGGTGAACATTCCGGCTCCTTGGATACAGGTACCATTGTTGAAACAAGAATGATTGGTGCACGTATTGATGGGGAATTCACACTCAGCTCCGGTAAACTCTGGCCTGGAAAAATAGAAATAAAACCATTTCACTTAGTTGAAATTTCGTTAGGAGACAACAAAACACTGTGGATTGATTTAAACTGTAGTCAAGTGTAGAGCGTCTTTTACTACCGGTATTTATAATTTAACATTCTAAATGCATCAACTACCCTGTCTACAACATTGGTAGAGGGTTCCATGGTTCCACCCCCGGTTATGCTCTTTGACACATGAATAAAGTCAATATAATTAATTTTGACTTATGTTACTTCTCATGAAATTTTGACAGCTAAGCAAAACTAATTATTTGACATTTTATTCCAAATCTTACCTGCACTGACACTGGTATCCATTGAGCCTGTCCAAACACGTTCCTCCATTCCTACAAGGATTCAAACTGCCGCAATCATTGACGTTGTAATCACAATTCACCCAGTGTATCCCGCAGCACATACGCATTCATAACCATCCGCTTTATCAACACACGTCGCCGAGCTGTGACAAGGAGAGCTTAAACAGGAGCTCACGCTAATCTGACAAGTCGATCCCGAAAAAACTGCCGGGCAGACACATTTGAATCCATTGGCAACATCCACACATGTTCCCCGTTACTACATGTCGCAGTTAAGCACTCGTTGATGTCAGTTTCACAGAACGCCCAGTGTATCCAGGACGACAGAGGCAGGTACTTGAACCATCTGAATTCTTAACACATGAAGCTCCATGTTGGCAGGGGTATGGGTCACAAACATTTGCTGTTGCTAACACCGAACAATTTCTACCGGTATATCCCGCATTACATGTGCATTTGTAGTCGTTCAGTAAATCTGCGCAAGTACCATGAACACAAGGAGAAGGTTGGCATTCATTGACTGCGACTTGACAGTCTTTTCGGTAAATCCAGCTTGACAAACACAAGTATAGCTTTGAACTCCATCACGACACACTCCTCCATTGACACAGGGGTTGTTTTGGCAGTCATCAATGTTAGTCTTGCAATCCTTGCCTGTAAATCCACTGGGGCAGTTGCACTTGTAGTCATTCAGCAAATCTACACAAGTTCCACCATTTCTGCATTGTCCAGCACAATCATTGATACCTGAAAAAAGTTGATATAAACACATCAGTCACACAAAACCTTACATGTACCTGTCATTGGATGATCCATCATGTGAATCCAAGGAACTAAGTTACTTAGAAACATAAAGGTGTCCCTTCAAGAAGTGCGAATTAAGAATAAAAAAACTGAGTGCAAGAGTTTATGGAGCCTAGCTGATGCAAACACAAGAGTAAGTGTGGGTCAGAACTTGAAAGTTTGTGCAAATCTTGAGCGAATCTTTGAGTGAATCTCTGTCTTTTTTATCTAATTGCTCAAATTTCTGCTTTGTTTTCCAGATTTCCCATCAACTCTCTCATGGGGATGGAAAGATATATTTTACCATTAATCAAATCAACATTCGAGTATTGGATCGAGTCTTGTTTTGAATTTTCGATTTTTCATTTGAAGAGTGCATTATTGAAACGAGTAATGAAATCAAATTTGCAGTAATGAATTCATTAATTCACCCTTGGGCGGAACGCGCTGAGTATTTTGACTGTAAGTTTGTAACAAGCTATGTACACAAATGCAAATAAATTTGATGTGATGTCATAACCATGGCATGCATTGCAAAACACCTGGTAATACACTAATACTCACTCTCGTTACAGAGTCTTCCTTTCCATCCAGATTGGCATTCACATGCATAGTCATTCGCCAGATCAATACACTTCAGAGCGTTGGAACAAGGATTTGCTGCACATTCATCAACATCTGTTAAACAAGAACGACAGCTATATGAATACAACTAAACTCACATAATCACAATACCCTGTCTTGTTGTTTAGTCTAGCTTATCAGTTATTATGTTTCTGTGCTTCAGTTTTGGCAATAACAAATGCTGGAATCAAAATATTGGTTGATTGGTTAAATTGGCTTTCAAATGGCATTACCTGTAGTGTTATATGAAAAGACATCAGGAACCTGGACAATTACAGCGCGGACACTCGAACCGTGAACGCTTTGGCTTTATTTTGGCTTTATTTTGGCTTTATTTTGACTTTATTTTGTCTTTATTTTGACTTATTTTGACTTATTTTGTACTTATTTCAGAACTAGCCAATCACAGCCCGGATTCGAAGTAAAGGCTAAGACATTGACAAAATAAAGACAAAATAAAGACAATTAAAATAAAGCCAAAGCGTTCACGGTTCGAGTGTCCCGCGCTGTAACACTCCTCAGGGTTCCAGATAAGTTTTGAAGGCAACGTGTTAATGAGGAATTGCAATGGTCAATAGAGATGGACCTCACCAAATCGTCAGAGGTTTTTTCCTAAATTTGTCAGGTCAGGTAGCTTGCCCTTGTCAGGTTTTTGACCTGAGACCCCTCTCTTATCTGTAACACTGTTCCTACAGGATGCGATAGACTTACCCTGTTCACACATGTGTCCTGTCCATCCTGCAGGGCACTGACACTGATAGCCCTGGCCACTGTTACTACAGGTCCCACCATTCTGACAGGGTCGAGTCTGACAGTCCCTACCTACAAATGATAAAGTTTAGTAAAAGAGTCATTTATGCATTTTAAAGTAGTTCCAAATCAACACTGTCATAAGACAGGCAGACTTGCTAGCTTTTAATAACCTTTCACTCCCAGAGTCAAACCTTGAGTCAATAAATGTGGTTCCAAGTTTTTCTGTGGATGAAACCTGTGTGATGAAACCCTAATGTGTGTGACCATTCAATGAAAGCTATTGAGCAGTACTTTCAAATGGTACATTGTACTATTAGATTTTGAATTTTTTCAAAATGAAATTTAATATTGTTTACTCAGTTTTCAAGTCTACTTACTTGATTCACAAGTGGGCCCAGCCCAACCAGCAGGACAAGTGCAACGGAAGTCATTGGCATCGTTGTGGCATGTTCCATTGTGCTTACAGGGCGATGACGCACAGAAGTTAATGGCTATAGCAAAAACAATAAATGTCTCTTTAGTTAATATAATATATCAGACCTGTCAATGTGTAGGAACTGGGAAAGCTGGAGAGTTTTGTACAAAAAGGTAAAAGCACGTCTCTGGGTAAACCAATGAGCTATCGTGGGACGTTGATCAAAACCAGGGGTTCCCTGTCACACAAGAATGGTTTCTTAACAAGACTAACCTGTTTCGCAGTTAACTCCAGTAAATCCAGCTTGACATTCACACCTGTAGTGACCGGCACCAGTGTTGTAACATACGCCTCCATTTTGACAGGGTTTTTCTCTGCATTTGTTGAGATCTGTTAAAAATTTTTCAAGATAATCACAAAATTATTTATGAATGTTTTATGCTGCAAAGGTTAGAGTGGTTTTCATTTGAGTGTCGTAAAACCAAAACCATGATGGTTTGGTTTAGCATCTGATTGGTTGAGTAGGTGGCGCAAGTTTTTAACCAATCACAGAACGTAGTAAAGCAAAACCAATTTGGATTACTTTCGATACTCAATTGAAAATCGGTTGGTTAAGACCTTTTATACAAAGATTTATAACTACATCTCTTGACAATAGATAAACCAAAGATTAGAAGCTCTTTGTACCTGAATCACAAAGCCATCCGCCCCACTGAGGCTGACAGTTGCACTGCCACGGCTGACTACAAGTTCCATGTACACAGCCAGGATATAACTGACACTGGTCGCATAGTTCCCCTCCCCAGCCTGATTGAGGATTACATCTGAAACAGCAACAACATAATGAATTTAGACTACAGTAAGTGATTTTATGATTTGAAGTACAGATTAAGTGAAAAAAACTGTAAAACTATTGCCTCTCTCCAAAAGTTTCCCTTGGACTTGTTTCACTGTAATTTTACCCCGATTTTTTAAGTTCCCGATTTCTCGAACCAATTTTCGCTTCCTGTGGAGGTTAGAGAAATCGAAGTTCCACTGTATTACAAAGAATGAAGACTTACAAGCATTCTCCAGGAGCATTGCAGGTACCATGTACTGGATCGCAACCTGTTTTACAGATAGCTGAAAGAAATGAAATATTTGTGTATTATTAATAAAGAAAATAGACCACTCGTAAAATTCATACAAAACTACATCCGGGACCCTAGCTAGTGGCGTATTTTCCATATCCTCACTAGTGAGGATATTGGTGACGTCATTTCCTGCTTTTGCACAGTTGTTTCTTTAACTTTGAATTAATTTGTGTTTTTTGTGTAAAATAAAAATAAAATTACATGGTGGCTTGAAGATATGAATTTTATTTTCTCGTTTCACTTACTATACATGTAGCTGCGCTCGTTCATAAAAATATCGTTTTTACCACTAGGAAATAAAATTCATATCTTCTTTGCCACCGTGTAATATTCTCTATCAAATCACTTGTTCTATTAGTCTCTCGACCAACCTGTATCACAGCGAATTCCTCTCCAGCCAGGCATACAAACTTTGTTCCCATTTTCATCGCAGGTGAAATGACCAAACGTGTCATTTCGGGGTTGGCAAAATTTTGTGCAACTCTTTCCAAAGTAGTGCACGTCACAGACAACCCTCAGTCTGTAACTGATCGTTGCTGCAGGGCCATTGAATGTATGAATCTCCCAGGTCTTGTTGGTAGTAACGTACCGCGTTGCGTTGCTCTGTCGATCAGTTCACTAGTGCCTATTGGGTACAACAATGGGCAGTTTGTTTAATAAACGGTACCATTTATTCATGTAAAGTAACCAAAAATAATAATCTACAATCTCAAAAGTCCAGAAATCCTTGGAACACCTCATCCCGCACCCCTTTACAAGGTTGTCCATGATAGGGAAGAGTTTCAAGGATTTTGACTGTCCAGAATTGTAGTTTATTATCTATACTTTTAGTTAGTAAGAAAACTATCAAACATGTCATTTATTTTTCAATAACTCAAATGCAACAGATGTTCACATTTAATCGTATTCATGTAATATTTGAAGCTGAAATCTGCTGTCTAGGTTGGATGTTAATCGAAACTAAAATAGACAGAGAGGATTATAGGCTTTCACTTCATACACAAATTAAATAATAACATTTTCAAATATTAAAAATTCAATATCTGTTGGGAATTTCAAGTAAGAAATCATAGTCTTGAATGCATTTGCATGACAACTAAATGTATAGTAACAATATATTAACGCAGCTAATCCATTATGGCAACATGCACTTTAGGAGCAGGTCATGCAAGAAATAGCAAAAAAATATAAATATAAAAGAACAGCAAATAATGAATCTCACTTGAGTTATCGTCATCCCAAGCCTCCAGAACTAAGTAGTAGGTCGTCTGCAATAAAGGAAAGCAGTGTTAACTCAGTAAAACGATTGCATGACAAACAACAATTTTCATCGAGTGATGACAATGCATCAAACACAATAAAAGCTATTTTCTTCCACTTGCCACTCAGAAATTGAAACTTAACACCCATTATAATAATAAAGAGGAATTGCAGGTTATTTAATATAGAAATATAATTTAGGAAACTAAATTATCTAAGCTTCAAAGGAAGCACATAAAAAAAGTCAATTGAAATTCCACTTTTCGTCTGAAAGAGATGACTCAGTCATTCTAAAACTCATCTCAAATAGTTCAAAGAAACAGCTGTATAAAATATATTGGGTAACGCTTCAAAAATTATTTTTCCAGCTTGGTTAATTAAAAATCCATCATGCAAGCAGAGGATAATGCACATTTGGCACAAAACAAAACAACAACAGAAAAAAAACCTCACATCAAAAAAGGAATTATATTTGAAAATTATTTTCCAAATAAAATATATAAAGCAGCACTCCCCACAAAACTATATAATAAGGCATATTTATCAATGTTTTTTTAAATAAACAAACAGAACCAAATAAATTGGAATACTACTACACTGTACATGTAAGTCACATTTTTAATCCTTATAACTGCATGGTGGAGAAAATTTATTATTTATTAAATTACAGAGAAAATTTTGGCAAAAGCTATAAACTCCTTGGATAATATTGCATCTCCACTGATTCCATTTTTTTAAATACTGTACATATACACAATTCAGAATTTGAATATCAACAGTGCACGTTTCCAAAAAATATTAGTTTCAAGCCTTTTCTGGTAACCTGTACCGCCACAAAATACAAGAGGTTCTTCAAATCGTATCCATTTTTTTTTCTATTATTTCACTGATTAAAAATTTAGTATTTACCAATGTGTTATTCATCCATTCATTTTATTTGCACAAACAAAAGTTTTCATGTTACAAGATTTTCAGATGAATAGCGGTAACACAAAGCTGTTTGGGATGAACCACGGTGCACACATGTCACAAACCGCTTGGAGAACGAAAAATACTAGTACATACTGGAAGAAAATTTTAGACACTGTTTCTGAATGCAGCAATTCATTATTTATAATTCAATTCTAGTGTGTTGTGTGACAGGAAGATTCTATAAAGAAGCAAGCAGTTCATTAAATTTGGAAGCAATCTGTATCACATAAAACAACAGAGATCTCTCGCAATTAAAAATAATACATGTATGTCGGAGAATTACGACTAGGACATTGAATGTGTAAAATCCATCTCAGAAATGAACCTCAAGGCTAATCTAGAAAGTGCTGATAGTTTCCAGCAAGGTTTTCGTAATTAACACTTAAAAATAACTTACAGCTTATAGTTGTAAGCGGAAGGCTGCTAAGAAAGACAAACCACGAGAACACCTTAAATTCATGAAATATTTTGGGTCTAAAGATAATTTGGTTTGAACTGTAGCACACTTGACAAATTTTCTAAAACGAAAGTGTAAGTAATATTATCTTGTGGTACAATTTTTGTGGTTATCTTAATTGAATTTAGCGAGAATGGAGAGAATCTGTTGACACCTGTGATGTCAAACATTGCTTATGTGAGTATTAATAGTGACAAAGGCTACCCACGGATCTTAACAGAAATGTTTACAAAAAGAAGCTAAATTTGAAAGAACGCATCTAAAATTGGATGTACATCATGGCAACAGAATCCATTTATTTTAATTTATAAATAGAAAACTTCATAATTTATGGAACAGAATAAAATCCCACAGTCTGTAGAGTCGCCCGCCACATTGCTTGCTGCAGTACCGTAATAATAATAATAATGGCTTACAAAAACATGAGTAATAAAAAGCATAAAGGATCTCTTTTGTTGGAAAATGGATCTGGCTATATTTGACAGCTGAATAAATTTTTACTGTGCAAATAGGAGATACGATTGATTTTTGTTTTTTCCCAAATTGTTTACCTACGAAAACAGAAACTATTATTTCAATAAAATTAACACAAAACTTGCAGGATAAATAAGTGACTCTTTCATTTTTCTTTACAAACTTATTTTGAGAGACTTTATATTATAAAGGAAAACCTGCTTGGGGGGTAATTATTGTTTAGGAAATATTACGCAGCGAAAACTTGATCCTCGGATCAAGAAACGAACACACACCCATCTTATTCTCAAAATAACAAGCACAGTTCTCTGTTTTATTATAACGCACCTTCATATATAAAGCTTTCAACAGAAACAAGGTTGTAAAGTGAAAACCGAAACCTAAATATTAAATGAAACAATCAAATTAAATAGAGCTAAATATTGTTAGCCTTTTAGCGAGACTAATGATCTGACTTCTTATCAGGAATAAATAAAGAGGTTGTTTTTGAATTACGAGGGACATTCAATTAGCCTCGCAAAAACTTTTTAGGGTTTGAGACTTTATTTTGACTTCCTTGAAGAAACATAGCAAATATTTGAATGTAAAACTAAGTGTGTGAACTATGAGAAGAAATCAGGTGATGTTAAATATCCCAGTAGAAAGTGAAAGATTTCTCTATCAGTGATACAAGCCCACTAAATATTAAGGCAAACACAACACAAGTAACACTGTAAATGAATACTCTATTCAAAAGGAAGACAGAGAAATATCAAATTACAGATTAAGACTACATTTTGCAAGCTTTAGATAAGTTCAAAAAAGACTTGAAACACTCCAAGAACTTAATTTGTGTTTTCAACAATCACTGAAGAAATATATATTATTTTTTTGTTTCTCTCACGGTCTGACTCTATAGCACCATGTGATATTAGACATTATAAATAATGCCACAAGCAAAGTACAAAAACCACAAAGAACACAAGATTTTATGAGTTAAGGATTAATTTACTTTGAGTGGGATTTGATGTCTTTTCTTTAGCCACAATCTGGCACCATGCAGACATAAAAAAAAAAACTAATATAAAAAACACAAGATCACCCAAACAAATTTACAGTCACAGCAAACCGAGTCAACATTTCCGTAACTATTCTTTCTCATAAATCGGTAATCTATCTTTACTGTGAAGCCTTCAAAAGAAAAAAAAAAGAAATTAGAAAACCAAAATATTTTCATCAAACCTGTCATCTGGGAATTGAATTATTTCAAAACATAATTCGGCACATGTGTCATGTCTTTTCATTCAATTGAAGAGAAAAGGTGAAAACAAGTTCAATGAAATCAACAAACTGCCATGACCGCAGGTTAATCAAAAATCTTGCGTTGATCAAGAAACCCGAGATCAAACAATTAAGTCGAAGGAGTCACGACTCCCAGGGCAACCACTCATTTCACCAGAGCATGCTATCAATTGAAAGTTTAATTGCACCGTAATACTTTCAGTAGCCACAAGTAACGTCAAGAGAATTATTTATTTTCTGGCTCCATGAACGTGGGAAAGTTCAAAGTAAACAGTTTCATATTGCGTTAATTTCTTGAAATCTACATCTATGCAAGTGACAACAAGGAAATTCACAACACGTCGTTTTCATTTTGCCGCGGGTGGAGATATTGCACTGAATGAATAAATCGCGTCTCGGCCATGCGGCCTGTGCGCCAATTCTTTGATTTTTTTTCCAGTCAGTGGATATCATTGTGTTGCAAATACATCGTAACTCCTATTAATTAACATAATTCGCACAAAAGGCTGTCAAACGGGAGACACGTGGCTAAAAAACTACACTACAAGCTACGATAAACAACGTCGAAAATGTTATAAGGCGATGCACTCCAAGAAAATATGTGGTGAACAATCTCGAGCCAGCGCGGCCTGTTTAAATAACTGCAGCTGTATTTATTTGAAAGATTTTTAGCTAAGACGTGGTTGTCGATTCTGTGAAATGAACGTGCTTCTCAGAGTGGTTCCGAGAGCCAATGAGAGTTAAAGTAGAAATGCAAACTTTCAAGTGAAATGATTGTTTCGTGCAAGCGTGTTCGCAGCGGTCGCTAATACTACCCCCACGAAAAAAAATCTCTTCCAAAAAACTCCAGACCACTTCCTTACTATGCTCTGTTTTCAGGTTAAAAGCGGCTGTTAGACGCGGTTACATTAAATTTTTATTATTGAAAAATATATCCCATCTGCGTGAACGCTCGCATAAATTTAATCCACATTATTACGTTGAATTTTCGTAAGATTTTTAAAAATAACGGAACTATTCTAACAGAGCGACGAGAATACCCTCGCTGTTCTAAAATAACTTTTAAGAAGATATATAATGACTTACCAGCCATGAAAACGTGAAGCGTATAGAAATCGGGTTGCGAAAACCATTCGTCGGCGATGTAGTGTTCGGAAAGGTGATCGAACTCCCTCCTAAAACAGCAGTCGTATGCTCACCAAATGTACAAGCACCAGTAGGCGAAACAGATTGAGAGTACTGCTTGAGACAAACTCTAAGAATGTGTCGCACTCGTCCAGGCATACACTTTGTCCATGATATATTGTGCGACTCCCATCACAGCAACCACCATCCAGTTTGTCGCCTCTGATATTTTGAATTGAAACCAAATGGATTTCGAACGATCCCGCTCCGAAGGCAGTCTGCGAAAAAGGAAAACAAGTCCAATTCAAGATTTGAGTTACGAAGTCGAAAAAATTTGCAGACTACGGCAATACACCTGATCAAAACATGAGAATTCACCACTTAGCGCACGGTCTAACCTGCACATGAATGAATTGGAGTAAGGCTTCGAAAAATAAGCTTTTCAGAAGCAGGCCCGAGGCCATTGCTAAAATCACTATCTAGAATTTAGGGTAGCCTTTGGAATAGCGGCCGAAATTTGGGTCTCGTCTTCGTACGACATGAAAGTCGCCCTCTCCTCGATGCGAAACGATGCGGAGCTGAGCTCACTTGCAAATCATACGATTCTGTGTGATTATGAAAAGCAGAGACAGATGTAGTTTTGTTGGGGGTGCGGTAATCATTAATGAGCATGCGTAGATTAATTAGTGACGCAATATGATACCCATGGGTACACTTATCGCCACAATAATTGGTGTTGATTGGCTAAAGCGAAGAGTAGTGTAAACAGTTTCTACAAGGCAAATTATTTTCAGCTCTTGCAAATCTTTCGGGACTGCTCAAGATAGATAGGACTTTGATGGGATATCGCATTTCTTCAAGTTGGTCTTTTACAGCGGTCACAACGAAATTATCTTCATTTTATCTCGGCAATTAATCAGAATCTCAAGCTTGCGGATAATCCGTCGCGTAAGAGCGGTAGGTCATTGCTCTAAAGCCGGGGAAGATTTTGACATCAAATACATTTATTAATAAACGACACTATTCAAGCTATTTAAGAGCGCAAGGCAGTGAGGAAAAAGGCTGCGCGAGATTTTAATATCTACAAAATAAATCCACCTGCAAGACTCAGACAATTTAGTAATACTTGCGCGGCAAAACAAATCATTGTCTAAGATTTTAATATGTTTTTACTTTCAAGTTCCAAGCGGCATGTTACAATGCGACGAAAGGATTTGAAATGTTTACAGGAAAAGGCCAAACTAAATAATGTGGTTTGCATTTAACAAATGGTAATAAGGGACACAGTGTAAACAATAGACCCGGCGCGTGCCACTAAGCTGCGAGAAGAATGGTACGCGTTTCGCTTGTTTTATGGGCAATAGACGCCAAGCGAGTCTCTAGAGGAAAACACACATAGGCTACACCTGGGTTAAACAAGGGAAGCTGATCAGGGAATAATCAAAGTTTTGTGAATAGCGCTATTTAGTATTTGATCGCATTTGGCAGGATTCTTATAAAGGGGCCACCCACATGGAACCTGCCGCAACTTGTGCGCGATCAACAGATCGATGATATAAATGCATACATGACATTGTCTGACACAGGTCGGCCACAAGAATAATAAGATCAAGAATTTATTAAGATAACGACCGCTGCAGAACTTTTCCACTCACTGACAAGTCGATGTTGCGAAAAAAGAGACCGCATTTCGTAACACGTACGACTTGAATAGGGTTTAATGAGCTTGGCGCGTGTCATAAACAGAATATGAATTTAATTGCTGTTAATTACAAGCTGCTTAAAAATGCTCTAGGTCCAGTTCTAACTCCTGGATACGACAAAAACAAGTACGTGAGGCGCATATTGAAAGCTCCAAATAATTCATGGTGACGAGCAATGCGTGGAAAAACTCAAGGAATGCGTGGAAAATTCAGAAATCTGCAGCGCGTGCAAGCGTGATGTGGCGGATCAGCTCACGGGCCTCATATGCTCGTAGAACTCTACGTTCAGAACAGTTTGCAAACATTGATGCACGAAACAGATATAACTGCGGTTCGCACTCGTCTCTTCTACGTGGTATGTTAATAATGTGAACAAATAATCGACTCGATCGAGAAGTGGTGACCTGACCTTTTGGTGGATTTTCTGCTGTTTTAGTCAGATTAGATCACATCTCGCTAAAGAGAAGATTATAAAGGAAATATCCAAGATGCTTTGACGACATTTAGCTGTCATGAAGACAATTTGTGATAACCTTGACTGAGAATGGCTTTAACACGGCGGTTTGGCTGTAAAATCGCCCCACAGCCACAAGAGGCTGAGGAACACACGGACAAAGCGCATGGAGTTTTTAGCACAAGTTCATCGCATGATCGACATCAAGTCATCGCCTCCTAAGCCTTACGCTTTACATGACAAAATGTGTTTTTTTTTAACTTAGTTTTCCAATGTGCGTTTTTAGGCGAGCTACATCAATTAAGCATAATATAGCGGCACGCTTTTAAGGCCTTATAAAATAAGCTTCTCAATTTCATTTGTCACCGAAAACCGAGCGCGTGTCACGATCAACTCTTGACACTCTTTCACCACGCGCCAACTCCGTTATCTATTGTAAAAAGGCGGGAAAACATTCAAGACAGAAAAACGCGTGCTCAACACCGCGAAATGCGAGTCTATTTACTCTCTGGAGTATAAATGAACTGCATGTATTTAGCTTCAAATACTGCCTGGGGGAATTAAGTGGAGCGTAACCATGACACGGAAACTCCAAGCGCACCAAATGTTATTAAATTCATAACGATATTAGCTGAACTAAAACTCATCCAGACAACTTTCCGGTGTGTGTTATAAGATCAAGACGAGACGGCAGAAAAGCAATGTTTTGAAGAAAATACCCTAAGTAGATAAAACCGACGCGTCTTGACGGCGCATCAGGCGGAAAAAAAAATGAAAAGATTCGGGTTATTTGGTTAGTATTGAAGTTGCGGTGGACATTTGTAAAGAGAAACCCTCGACTACGGCTGCCTCATTAAGAAAAACGTTTTATAGACAACGAGATGGAATATCTAGCGTCGATTTTGCAATAACAAACAGAAAGAAAAGCAGTTTTTAAGTAGCGTGGTCTCCAGAAGATAAATTAGCATTTCCAGTTCATTAAGAGTTGTTTGAATTTGCATATAAAAGGAAAGCCATCAATACTAATATTCTGTCCATTAGGTGCAAACAAAAGCGCACACATGGCTTTTAAAACAATGGATATGTGCCTAAAGACACGCAAAGTTATCGGCTCGCGTTTCGTTTTACGACAGGTCTGACGCCATTCAGGCCTCTCGGATATCGGCGCAGATTGCAAACACACAAAAAAGGCGCCAAATCAGTCATGCACACGACTAAACTTTGCGCGCAAAACAAACTACGTAGACATTACACTGACATTAGAAGATTGGCTTGTATAAGGACGCCGTAAGGTATTAGAACGGCACGTGTATTATAACACAGCGTGCGGACACATACACAATATCTGCTGTGTCCAAAAAAAAAAATTGTCTATCCGCGTATATGACAATTTTAATGAATTGTTTCCTCTTGCAAATTGGCAACACACTTGTTTCTGGTCAGAATTTTCATCAGCGAATATCTGTTGTAAAACGACACGCGCTCGTTAACAAAGTCAAACAAAACTAGCGGCGGAATGCGACGACGGACGTGCTACCACGTGCCACAGCTGCTCCAGAACAAAAGATCGGAGCGTGCCACCAAGTAGAGCGAAATTGTTATGCAAAGCAAGCCTTAACGAACACCTGTGGAAGGAGGAGTCCTTACAATACTATTGTACAGCTGACAATCGATTGCAAAACCACTGCGTGGCGTGTTAAGGAGATTTTAAAGCGCGCTTTTTACACACAATGCTAAGCACGGGCGTCAGTGGCTTGGCTTGCCTCATTTGAGTGCCTATCTACGCAGTGGTAGGTAGTATACAGTGGTCTGATGCCACCGTACCTTTCTATGCGTCAGTCAGGTCACCAGGGTAACTACCAGCTGTCGATAAATGAATGCTGCCGGCGCTTATATTGTTGAGATTACATCCATTTGAATGTCTCTGATGGCATGCATTTGTATGCTGAACACAAATATCTTAAGAGCAGACACTCAAGCTCTTAAAACGTCTATTGAAAATCACCCAGGCGTTCAATAACAAAATTATAGTTGATCGAATACAGTTGATAGTATTTTTTTCAACAAAGCAAATCTTGTCATGGCAAAAAAATTGAATCGAAGCCGTCATGGCTTGGCCATTTGAAAAGTTAACAGACCAGAACTGCACCTTTAAATGAACAACATACAAATAACGCCATGTGCCAGAAGATCAAAAACAAAAGAATTCCGATACAACATGTACACTGAATATAACCAATGAATTAATCAGTGAAATCGAGCCAGCTGTATGCGGGTTTGTTATGACTCGCCATGATCGGAATACGAAGTTTTTAAGTATTTTATACACATGAGGCGCGGTGCACAGTGGTTCAGAGCGTTGGACTCTGGGACTCTGGATCGAGCGGTCCGGGTTCGAGCGCGAGCCGGGGTCACTGTGTTGTGTTCTTGGGCAAGATGGAGTATAAATGGGTACCGGAGAATTCTTATAAAGTGAACTCTCTCTAAGACGGACACCATCGGGACCGGCACAAACTGTCCGTCTTAGAGAGGTGTCCGGCTTATAGAGCGTTTAGATACAGTAAAATGACTGAAAAACGATGCGCAGGGACTAAAACCAGGTGTCCGTCTTATAGAGGTGTCCGTTAAGAGAGAGTTGACTGTGGACTTCTTAGGGTTAGGACAACCTGACAAAATGCTGGGGTAACCCGCAAGTTGGCTAAAAATGTGATTGCTCTCTCGTATGAACTGTTTCTACAACAAGGCTCTGTGGCAACATGAAGATAAATCAGCCACATAGAGAATAACTGGGTACCGGGCAAATGGCTTGTCCCTACATTCTGTTCGCGCGTTTTGTGTACGGCTAAAAATGTCTTGTAAATGCGACAGAAAGTACAACCCAATCATATATGACATCTTATCAATTCTCTGCTGATCCGATTGTAATTTCTTCCACGAAAGTGCACGACCCCACCAGCTCTGCTGATTGATTTATCGTGTTTAAATAAAGTGATTGATTGATTGATTGATTTTCAATGTGACCATTTTTTTTCGAGGCTCAAAAACAAGCAAGAGGCCATGTCAGAGTTCCTTTATTGTAATTATTCGATTTAGCGCCAAGGACGCTTATTTTATTTTGGGAGCTCAAATGAGGCGCTCATATTAGAGCTCGAGACAAGAGAGTCGCTGATTAGGGACAAGGCAATTATTTCTTTTTTGACATAAACATCTAAGTGCGTAAAACGAAACTTCAATAAATGGATATGGAGACACTTAGAAGAAGACCATTTCCTTTGCAATGTGGTAACTGATTATGTGACCAATTAAAAGAAGATGAACCACAGTTAACTTCAATGTACTCTGACGGTGCTAGAGGGTCGCTTATTGGAATAGGGGCGCATACATAACAGGGGCGCTTATGGGTATACAGTCAACTCTCTCTTACGGGACACCTCTATAAGACGGACACCTGGTGTTGGTCCCTGTGCACCGTTTTTCAGTCATTTTACTGCATCTACACTCTCTATAAGCCGGACGCCTCTCTGAGACGGACAGTTGGTGCCGGCCCCGAAAGTGTCTGTCTTAGACAGAGTTGTGTTCTGCCACTGACTGGTGGCACTAATTAGAATAGGGGCGCTTATTAACAAAAATACATTCAAAGTGGGGCACTTATTGGAAGAGGCGCTAAATCGAAACATTACGATACCTCGGTTTCAAGACGAGTCCAAGTGCAAAGCCTTTCATTTAAAATGAGTTTTACTCACATGTTCATTTTCATGCAAATCCAACTAATCCAAATCCAACAACTGGTCGCACCAGGACTCGATTTGAAGCAGAGGCAAAAAGCAACTCGGAATTGTCAAGGATAAATTGAGTTCTCTGATGATTCTTACTCATTCCATTGTGTAAGCTATAAGGGGTCAACGAGTCAGATCTTTCTCGGGAATCTTCAAAGGGCTTCGGAAGTGTTCGGAAATTGATCGGTAACATTCTGACGACCTTTAAATAAGAAAAAGTTCGTGAATCATCGGGAATTTTACGAAAATGGTCGGAAATCTTCGGTTTATGTTCGTAAGAATTGTCGATCACTTTGAAAGTCCTTGTGAAGAATAACTGGAAACCTTCTGTAGCCTATTGGAAATCTACTGTGGAGATCTTCGTAGAACTCGAAGCAAAAACATGTAACCGATGTCAAGCGCGGGAAAACATGTAATCAGTGCCAAGCGCGGGAGCATGGTGTTAAATTCATTTCGGTGTTATTTCGTTTGTCTGCTGAACTCTGCAACCCAATCACAATCAAAGGTGTTGTGTTCTCGGCAAAACATGTTCAAAACCTTAAGAACTGGCCAATCCCACGCTTGGCACCGATTACATCATGTTTTCTCGCGCTAGCCACTAGTTACACTGATTTCCCGCGCCTGAAACCGGCTAGATCTAGTGCATTCTGTCTGCCAGTACACTAAAGTTTATACAGGTGACATATGAGGAATGCAGCGTGCACCCGCAGTTTTTCAAAGCAATGCAAATAACAAGCTAGATCAATAGTGCTAACGTAAAACTAAACTTTACTCGATAAGAACACAGAAAAGGTTGATAACAAATGAGTACCGCTTATACTTCTGGCCGATTATTTACGGCTCATCCAAGTTGCACAGCCTCAGCCTAGTCGTAGTCTGTCTATAAGCCAGGTGGCTATCAGGCCGGCGCTTTACCTCCGCTACCCCCCCCCCCCCCCCCCCCACCTTCCCCCGCCCCTAGCAATTTTGACTGGTTGCGCAGACAATTCGCTGGTATCCATTTATACTCCTAGGTGGAGAGAGGCAATGGGAAAGTAAAGTGTCTTGCCCAAGAACACAACACAACGACCCCGACCCTGGCCAGTGCTCGAACGCGGACCGCTCGAGTGGAGTCCAACGCGCTAACCATTAGGGTCCCATGCAAACAAGAGAGCACTACACAAAATATGAGCTTTGCTGTCGGTGTTGATTCAAATGATTATGCATGTAAATTATACAAGTCGTTCACTACTGTGAGTAAAACGTACACTAAGCGGTTACGGGTGAACGATGGAATGCAGTTTCTTTGTTTTTGAACAAAACGATTATAATTGAACAATACAAGCAAAAATTTTAAAAGCTCCTTCCCGAATATAGGATTTGAATTGCTGAGTAGTGCATTATTTAATGTCTAGTCCATTCGGTTCGGTCCATAAACTTGCACAAAAAGAACTCGACAATACGGTAGTGCTTTCAAATAAAGTGGGTAAAATGGAATACTGACCCTCAGTAGTTGGGTTCACACTATTTCTAATGATAATAGTCGTGGGAATTTGGCTGTACTGTCCAAAATAGTCACACAACGCTCACTGAGGTGTGACCCCAGTTACACTACAGAGGGAAGTTTGCTAGAGTTCAAGAAACGCAGGCAAAAGACACGTTAAAACATCTACCTAAAGCTTGAAGCAACCCAAGAAATATTACAGAATCAGTAGAGCGCTTTTATAACCCTAATACATTAGATCTATCTTGCCAACCATGAAAAAATCTGAAAAATGTTCATGCATAAAATTAATTTCCAAAAATGTCAGTTCCTTCGCTGAAAATCGTTGTAACAAACGTGATTATTTCTCAAGTTAACTCCAATCATTGTAAACTGGTTGGAAAGGTGGCACGTGAGCGGATCTATGCTATGACAGGCAAAATCCAGGGTTTAAGTGAGTGACGTTTAGTTATCTTTAAGTAAAGATGATCAAATTTATTGGTTGTCAATAATTTTAGTTCGGATTCCACTCGTACGAAACGAAAAGCTCAGAGCAGACCGAGCCCAGATAGGCCTATGAAGGGATTATAAGGTTGGATATATTCGCTATTTGTTATTTTAGCTTTGTAAAATTCACCAATAAATGGGTTTTAAAGAGATCACTGACAAGTTACCTTCTCTTAATCCGTTGATTGCTCGGCGAGGGTGAGCTTTTGCCCATGTTTGACGCGGCTTTAACTGCAGGAGTAGGGAACAATTGTGGCGTTGGTTCAACTCTCCCACTTGGTGTTAAGTCTTTCCAGTTCTCCGTCGACAAAAGCTCGTCTCGGATGAAGCGCTATTAGCCATCTCGCTGAAAAGCTGACGATCTAATTACGTTCACCGTGTCACGATGGCGAAATTGACTTTAAAAATATGTTAATCAAGACGTATTAGTACTTTAATTGCAGTGCCGAAATGTTTGTTTGTTAAGCTTGTTGATATTGATGGAACATGTCAAGCGTAGAGCTTGGGAGAAGAGAAAAAAGGCTGAGAAATGAAGCGACTACTGGAAGATCAGCACTGCATCATCATAATCTGATTCTCACTTATGAAATGCGAGAAAGAAAAATTCTGATAAAAAGAACCTCTGCTATTCTATAATGCAGTGATATCAAGCAAAATATCAGTTCTAGGTTAAAACTGGAATTAACTCGTCTGACTTGTATATATAGACAGCAAGTCGGGAAGAGCCGGGTTGCATATCTTTTAAACTCTAATCCGATATTGATCACTATAATGCATGGTAAATGCCTGGTATGTCCATCATACAATCACACACAAAAAGCAGCTTAACGTGTCCCAAGTTAATCTGTTAATTGACGATAAGTTCAGCTATGGACAGTAAAAAAAGTACTTAGAGCTAAGTATAATTGCAATCATTTGCTCGCTCTTTCTAGTTAATGAAAACGTTGTCTTGTTTTCATAAGTCACAGCCTACATGATTGTACTACAGCAAAGACAACGAGTTGATACCAAACTTTACTTTTGGCCATGGGTTACACTGTAAATATTATGCATCGGAATTTATACCACGCTTTAATAGTTTAGGACTAATAGTCCCTTCAGAGTGGCAAAGTGACGTCACACACAAATTTTCAAATTATTTTTTATCAAGCCTCAAAATCCCATCATTACTGAGATAAAGATTGCTGCTGTATGATCAGCCACAAAATTTCAACTTGTTAGCTCGAATATAACAGAAGATATAGAGGTTCAAAGTTTGGTACAGTCCCATACAAACCTCTCTAATTTTGCGTCTGTTCTAAACTGAAGGCACAGACATTGGGCAAGACGCAGCGGCAAAATGAGTGCGCATGCTCGGCTATTTTGGCGCTATGACGTCCCCTGGGGACGAGAATGACGAAAACATAGCTCAAAGAGTTCATGTTTCATTGGCAAGGCAAATTATTCTCACAATACCCTCTCTACACCCTGCAGGACCCAGTAGTTCATCAGTGCGATCTCATCGAATTTGAGCCTGGTCAATTTTCATGGGAGTGGACGAGAGTTCAAACTGTCGCTCTCGTTTGATCTAAACTCTCATGGACGCTCATCGACTCGTGCGCTCTCGTCGAATTTACTGAAACTGCTCAAATTTTCAAGAGAGTCACCGACCAAAGTTTTTGCATTGTATCAGAGGTCTATAACTATAGTTATAGACCTCTGATTGTATTTGACCCGATGGGCAAATGATGTCAACTCCCACGTATTCTCAGCTCGTTTTTGACCGTGCGCTGATGATAGACGATGAGAGTTGAAGACAATTATCATCCCTCAACTGTTGTCACTCTCGTTCTAATTTGATTCCTGCTTTAACCCTTTCACTCCTAAGAGTGCTAAATTCAAAGCTGAGGAAGAAATCTTGAATTTCATTTTGCAAAATTCTCAAAAACAAACAGCACCACATGAAAGTACTTCTCAATAGCTTGCATTTGAATGGTCACACACTAGGGTTTCATCCACAGATTTAAAAGTTAGAACCACATTTATTGACTCGAGGTTTGACTCTGGGAGTGAAAGGGTTAAGGAGTTTTAAGAGTTTTTATATTGAGAAAAATCAACCTACCTCCTCTCCTGTTGGGGACTTTGTGTGAGAAAGATCTTTGTTTAACATCCGATATGCTGGCCACACCTGGCGGGGAGAGAATAAAACCAGTTAAAATAAAAGACTTCCCACCTACCTTTACCGACGAATTGCTGCTTAGAGCAGGTTTTTCAACTGACTGTCGTAAAACCAAAACCAAAGCAATCACGCTGGCCAATCACAGTAAACATACACAACAAAAAGAACCAATGAGAACTCGAACCAAATACATGTAACAGGCGCAAAGCGCGGGAAAACGCGTGCGACGTCGAAATTGGTTTTGGTTTGGCATATGATTGGTCAAGAAATCTAGTGAGAAATCAGGCTGTTTAGCTTCTTAAATAGGTTCTTATTTACTGCTTACTGCTGGCCATAAAAGTAATTCAATATGGGTGTATCCCCTTTTAGCTTCAATCTATTTCATAAAGTAAAACATTGATCTTCAGGCCCAATTATTAACAAATTATTCATGTACATTGTGATTATATGGACCTCCAAAGTTTTAGTCTAAGCCTGTGTTTTATGAGTTTTATTAATTTTTTTTTAACAAAAACCTCCTTCATTTGTCAGGCTGAAGTGGTTCTTGTATATTCGGAGTTTAATTTGCCAATTTCAGCCTGCAGGTTCTTACGAGTGAATCCACAGTTTCTTATACGCGGGTTTTTCCATCCAAGAAATGTCAGTCGCTGGCTACAGCAAACGTTTACCATTACTAGTGTCGAAACGTCTGGACGACGTTTTGAAGACCAACATCCATTAATCAAATCCTCAATAATTAAATTATACTTCTTTTTTCCTTACATTTTATTAAAACCTATGAGTTGTATTGAGAGATATCGCCATGGCAACAAGTGCTCCCCTAGCTACGAAAAATGCGCGAACAATAGACACTTAGGGATATACAAAACCAAAACCAGTCGCACTGCAGGGTTACGAAGAGTTGGACAACTGCCATGCTCGCAACATGCAGTGAAAGTGCAGAGGATGAGAGTTGTTGAGAGTTCAAACTCTCACTCTCGTTTGGCCTGAAACTCTCATGCGCTCTAAGCGACTCGTCGAATTTGAACCTGCTTATCTTGAGAGTCGTCGAGAGTTTTCTATCGTTTGGCCCACGCTTGATGATTGTCGGGGAGAGTCGAAAAAAGCTCTCATGAAAGCCAGCCAACTCTCAAAAACTCTCAACAATCCAGAAGAAAACTATGAAGACAGAAATGACAGTTACACAAACGATTGAGTTAGAACTTGACTTGTTTCTTAAAGGAGCTACGTCACGGATGGCGCATCTTGAAATATTTTTTTTTCAAGTTCGCCGTTCGCAATCCGTCTTAATCTTCTCCATCCTAAACCATCCTTGTTCCTGTTTGGTTTATTATCACCTCTTTGGTGTTTTCCTACCTTAGTAAACTATTGTTTTGAGGCTTTCTTCAGTTTGAAGGTGATTTTGGCACTTTCGCAAAAATGACTTAAAATATTATGACATAGCTCCTTTAAATTCCGCCTAGAATCCCCTCAGTGGTATGTTAGGGGTTTTAGAAGGGAGTGGGGAGGAAGGGAGGGTTTGTACTTGTAAGCGATACCGTAGAATTCCGATAATAACGGGCCCCCCGAAAGTAACGGCTACCCGAAAGTAACGTTAACTTTTTACCTTGCTATTAAACCCCCGAAAGTAACGGGCCCCCCCCCCCCCGAAAGTAACGGGGCCCCCGATAATAGCGGCCCCTTAAAAAATACAGTTTACTTTGTTTACATGGATAATGAATAACCAGCATGCAACCTGAATGACCCTTTTTTATGTCTGTTATGCGTCCTCTTTGTGTAAAACCACTGCTGAATTACAAACGTTTTCTAAGCATCCGAAAGTAACGGCTACCCGAAAATAACGGCTACCCGAAAGTAACGGGCCCCTTTGGCCTGCTAAATCCGAAAATAACGGGGGCCGTTATTATCGGAATTCTACGGTATTTTACGGTAATGACAGACAGTAATGCCCGAGCCAAAAGAACAAAAGCCAAGTATAATGAAATTACGTTCAGATAACTGACGTTTCTTGACAAATTGATGACAAAACCGCAACACTTCACACTAATTAAAAGTGACATCTAATTATCATTAACCTGATTCCAGATTGAAGTTTACCTTCTTATCAACGCGAATCAGTAATATTGAACAACCAAGCGTCTAGAAGGAGGGAGGGGAGGGAGAAACAGCCAAATACGGTCAAATAAACCAGAGAGGAGGAAGAAACGGCCGGAAAAAACAAGGGAGCTATGTCACGATATTTCAAGTCATTTTTGCGAAGTACAAAATCACCTTCAAATTGAAGAAAGCCTCAAAATAATAGATTACTAAGGTAGAAAAACACCAGAGGTGATAATAAATCAAACAGGAACAAGGATGGTTGAGGATGGAGAAGATTAAGACGGATTGCGAATGGTGAACTTGAAAAAAATTGGCCAATTTTTTCAAGATGCGCCATCCGTTACGTAGCTCCTTTAAAAATAGGGAGATGCAGGGGGGGGGGGGGGGGGGGCTAGCAGCGAGGCCTGGGACCTAGTATATATGATTGCACATTTTAGAAAATTTGGCCGAGCGAGACTAAGTACTGGTTTGTTAAAAAATAAACATGGCGGACGATGGCTGACATGACGTGCGTTTGTGTTCGTTCAGAAATATTTTGGCGATTCCACGTCCAAACATCCATGGGAACGATTCGGTCGCTGTTTAAACTGAACTTTGGTTCATTGTGGGACACCATGGATGAAAATTCCTTTGCAAACTCCCGTAGAGGTACGTTTCTCGAATGATTGACAGATTTCTTTACTTGTGCGATCATGTATTGCAGAAAAGCGGCAAGATCAAAGGGCGCTGCCTGCTCCCCTGGGGAGATGGGATATTTAACTGTCTGTTCTAGTCCCTCTAGAAGCGTGTCGGAGCTCTCCGTTGGCGGGCCTCGGTTTCCCGAGGAAAGTAGCGAGAAAACCTCTGGGACCAGGTAAAAGGAAAGTAGAGAAAAAATGTCTGGGACCAGGGTAAATTATCATTGACGCGAAGAATGAAAAAAAAAAAAAAAAAAAAACCAGACTTCCATCTAGGTCTCATCGTGAAGTTGCTGATGTTTATTTAAGCTTCTTGTATGCCAGAAATTAGTGGAAAATAAACAAGAACCACGGGGGTATCGAGCGTTGGATACCTGCCATGCTGATGACAATTCTAACAGTGATAGCGTAACTAACAACAGACCCAAAGTAAAACAATTTAGTGGCATGAAGACAAGTATGGAAGTTGCAAAGATTTTATATCAGGAATCATTAGATAGCTTCTCTTTCCTTTTGCTTTCTTTCAAAGCCCATTTCGCGAACAATTACAGGACACAATGTTAAAAACACCCAAGGTACCTGCATCTGGGTGAGAGCAAAGAAGTTGTCAGCACGTTCACTACAATCTGTAAATGAAGGCTGTCAGGTACCACTAGTAAACTGATTTTTCTTGACAAAACTGATGAACCTATATTTTATACAGGAACTAATGGAAAAAACAATTGACACCTTTTTCAAGTCGGCTAACGGTAGAGACGAAGTATGACTCATAATTCCGCTATCGCCCAAATCGGCAAAACAGCTGAATAATTGATGAGTGATTGTTACACTGTGCTAATTTGTTTAAAAAGTTGATAATTAGTTTGGTTAGTCCCAAAAAACATCTCTACACTGAAAATCTAACTGGTGGAGTGAAGTACCTATAAAATACCTATAAAATGAACGCAGCTAACAAAATGTTTAAACGATTGATGGCTGCGGTTATAAGCGCCAAAAGAACATAGAAACAGTTTCACGAGCTAGTATATCAAAAGCAAAATGTTCACAAAAAGCAACTTTTTCATCAAGCAGTAGCCGAGTTAGATTGTGGATTCCACTGCTTACATGTTATAATACTGAAACACAATCTGATTGAGGCTTTTGTATCAACGCCAAACAAACATAGCACGTGTTGTTAGTGTATAGAGCCACCGGGTTTTTCGGCTTCAGTCAAAGCGACCACGAGGTATTTCCCCGTTTCTAAGCTCGCTACCAGCAGTAGGCGCACAAGCGCAGACATTAAGGTACACAATATGAAATGGTAATACAAAATGTTACGCCGATTGTCTGCCACTGTTTACGAATACCTTCACACAAAGTGGCATGTATCCTGACCGTCATAACAGAGGTACAATAAAAACGAAAAAAAAAGAAAGAAAGAAAATAAAAAAAAGTTTCTTGTGTGTGTTGTCAAATGGGAGATGAATGAAAGAGATGGCGTATGTCATCTCTTCAACTTAAAATAACACCAAGAGTCGTATAAACCCCGACGTTTCAGTAAAATAAAGCAGAAATGTCAGTTTTTAAAGTGGAGAAGAGTTGATGAATCGTTAAACAATTTCTTGAAGTCACGTATACATACTCCAAGGTGGGATATCCGATAAACTCAATAGTAACACATTGCTACTTCCCAGGATATGTCGGTTATTGCTAGTCTGTTCTTGCCGGAACTTCCTAACCGTCTTATCAAGAAATAAAATTAGCTAAGTTCTTCAATGGCTTGCCTCTCAAGTATTATTTATCGGTATCTGTCTGTAGTACTACTCTGACACGTAGCAGACAAAAACTGAGCAGAGAAATTGTTCACGGAAACCGGCGACACATGCTAGTAACTGCATGAACCTGTTACCAAGCAGGATTGACACATACGAAAACCAACAACACAAATACATCACAGCAACGGAGAACCTTTTGAAAGGAAATCATTTAGGCGTTTCGCAGTTAGGCCTGACACGCGCAGTTAACGGATTACTGAAGATTATTCGTGGTAAAAACTGAACACAGTCTTTTAATTTACTGCCAGTATTTGACAAAAATTGCAATACACTCACCTGCTATAAGCGAAATACTGCTAACCAAAACAATTGCCTGCTTCACTGTTAAACATCTTAGAAGCATCTTTACGAAGAGGATATCAACTCAAACTGCGAAAAAAAAAAAGAGGAAAATTCTATTCCGTAAGACGCTATACGCCGTTAGGAAATGCGACGGAATTTACTCCGCACGTCGTACAGGCAAAAGTGAACAACTAAAAGCAAAAGGGCACAGACACCTCGTGTAATGGCCTGTGAAACACAAAACAAACACATCAGACACTAGACATAATAATAATAACGATTGCATTATATGTTAGATTATATTCGACGAATAAATACTACGTGCGTGGGCCGAGGAGATATTCCGCGAAATATTGCGTTAGACCATAACGCTCCATATTAACTAAAGCAAAGCAAGGAGCCCACGTTTTACTTGAATGATATGCGTACTCCACTCGACTACATCCAAGCTGGTCTTTACACTTCACTGACATACGCAGCAGAATCACTTTACGAATCCAGCAAGGTCTTAAACGTAGTACGTAGAACTTGGCTCAGCGTTAAGCTTACATCCATACGACGATCATATTCAAGTGTAACCGATGCCACGAGAAAAGAAACGTTCTCCGAGAAAGTGAAATCAAAATCGTGCTGGTTTTTGCCAACAGGCCATGACTGACAACAATTAATGCCGGCGTTCTTACCAGTAATTCTGAGGAGCGAATTTTCCATTGGGCTACATAGATCGCTCCTTGTTACATTGTAACACGTTTATACAAACCGTGTGAGAAGCTCTTGGCATTTGGTTAAAACAATGTTGTTTTATTACGCAAGGCGTTAATATTTGATGATGCCCCAGGGGTATGAGCACCTGCGCGAGCGAGGATACGTTGATTCAAATGTAGGATGGTACAATAGAAGCTTGAGTTGGCTGGCGCGTATCACTCCATATTGTTTCTACTGTCATCATCAACGAAACAATAACAAATACAACCTGGAACCTGACCAGCTTTGAGCTTAAAGAACATTCTATGCAAACACTCTATAAACTACTTTTTTTTATGTCAACCGTAAAGAATTTGTTTGCATGCAGTCTCAAGTCCGTTTATCCAAACTTTAAAAACATGATACAATAAACGTGGATACAATAAACGTGAAATGGCCTGAGGTATTCCTACATCCTTATAAATGTTAAGTGGGGACCTATGGCGCAAATCGTTAGCGGTTTTACGGTTATCGAAATGGTAATGCCTTATGGACTTCAGACCCATATAGGTTCTAGTTTCGAATCTGGCCTGCACCGTCCTTATGTTGTGTTCATGGGCAAGATACTTTGGCTTTCTCCATCCAGGTGTACACATGTGTGTACCGGAAAATTGTTGGGGCAACCTGACAAAATGCTGGAGGGTAACCTGCGATCGATTAGCATCCCATTAGGGCCAGTAGCCATATTCCTCGTCTCTCGTCGTGCAAAGCGGGAAACCGGAGTTAAGCGGCCGGCCTGATTATCCATTATTTCAACCAATAGGAAAAAGGAAGACTTTGCAACATTCACCATAGTTACACTAATATTTGTCTACCAATGATTTAAAAAGAGGCCGCTTATGGGCACCTTTGAGGATGAGAATAAAAATCGCGGAAGAGAGATAATTGTTACTTCACAATTACTGCCGCTCATAAGCCGCTACAAAATAGTGAACAGACTTCTGTTTACGAGCGGCCATGTTCTCGTTTCCACGTCTCACACGGACGGCGATCCATGAGGCACAAGACAGGGGAATACTCGCAGTCTATCCATAAAAAGACGATTAAAAGAGCTTTTCTCCACTGACAATAAGTTAATAATTAAAGAACTTGACGATGACCTTGGAAAAATCTTAGTCATCTCACATGGGAGTTTGTTTTGTCAATATTAATTACCTGCAGGAATATTGTCAATGCTCGTTACAATTCATTTGACATAAGGCGATATGGGGTAATCACATTTTGACATATAATTTTTTCTCAGCGGACCACCAGTAAAGGAGAACGGTAGACCTGTGGTGATGCGCAACTGGTGAAAGGGAACTCGAAGATTGTAGAATATTGTAAAGTTTAATACTGTTATAAGCACATCAATCCGGTGACAAATGAAATACAGTATACAGTCAAACCTGCGGACACCCTCGGGAATGCTCTAGTCACGACATATTAAGTCTTTTTTCCGATGTTCGGGGGGAGGGGGGGGGGGTTACTCTCCAAAAATTTGGGTGGGGGTGCGCGGCACGCTTCTTGAAACCCTTACCCTATTTCAGACCGAAATATGTGATTTTCCCTACCCCA
Organism: Desmophyllum pertusum; assembly: GCA_029204205.1. NCBI lineage: Eukaryota > Metazoa > Cnidaria > Anthozoa > Scleractinia > Caryophylliidae > Desmophyllum > Desmophyllum pertusum. Next base: position 696,627 of record MU826852.1, read on the forward strand.
TTTCAGACCTGACCCTTAAAATTTCGGGGAAAAGTTCCCCCAAAATGGCAAAAATCTATACCCTATTTCAGACCAGTAGGCAAAACATACCCTATTTCAGACAAAATGGTCAAAATCTATACCCGTTTTCGGACCAAAACGGCTCAAAACCCATACCCTTTGGCGCCGCACATACCTATATAGCTTATACAAGGGAGTACCTCCTCCGGGAGGAAACCATAAAATAATAGTTTTATTCTAAGGAAGAAACACACCAAAGAGATAATAATAAACCAAATAGCCGGATAGTGGGGAGCGGCGCGCGAGCGCGAAGAGCGGAGAGGGGATTGGGGAAAGGGGGCGCCTCTCCCCAATCCCCTCGCCTTCTTTTTCAATCGCCGCTCATCGCGCTCACGCGCGGTTCTTCGCGTCGCTCCTCACTATCCGAACGCCTGGAACAGTCCAACGCGCTAATCACAGCAGTGCAACATTTGTCTGTACAAACCTGCGTCAGACGAGAGAACTTCAGATCACTTCCGGAAAAACAACAGCTTATCCCACAGAATCACTGACCCACAGGACACTGCGCTCCAATCGACAAGATACAACGTCTTTTCATGAGCTGTGAATGAATAGAAGAAAAAAAAAAGGTAAATAAGAAGGTTTCTTCCTCTCCCGCCAAGAACTCTGCAAACTCTCCTGTCCTAAAGACTAAGTGCTCCTCGATATCTCATGGAAAAAAAGAAGATTATTTTTCAACTTCATGGACTTCAAGTAGACACTAATTGATGGCTTTCATTTATCTGCATATACAGTCGAAGTTCTCTGAGCGGACACTCTCGTAAGCAGACAGAACTCACGGCCGCCTTGACAAAACCCCGTTTGAACTCTAGCTCATACAAACTCTGTACAGTTTACGCATTCCCGGAAGCGGCCAGCTCCAGTTGCGACGGGAGCTTCAACTATAGTGCTATTTTCTCGCGGGTTTGTCGCAACATTAAATCACCGTGCTTGAACTGTAAGTCACGAGCTAAATTCATACATACATTGTAGAGAGAGATTGGAGGTTTCTGTGCGCCGCTTTGAATTCACTCAGGCTGAAGGAAGGTCCATGCACAAATGGACTCACATATCTCGTGATACGGATTTACATATCATTTTTATTCAACACAGTTGTACTTTGGAACAGTACCAGGAAGTCTCTCTTACAGATACTGTCGTTATAATTAAGGATTTAAGGGAGGTGCTGTGGTCAAGTGGTTTAGGGCGCAAATCTTCCACCCTGCCACTAGCTGGATTTGTTCTCGGTACTCCCGAGTTCAACTCGTCGATCGCGCTCTGTAAAGTAGCCATCTGGCCGCCTGCCCGCCAGTTGGGATTCTTAACAAGTTTATGTTCAATTTACAATATTTGTTTGTTGATTTACAGTGTCCACAATTAGCACAACAGATGAGTGCTAAATCAACCGACACTTAAATATTTAAACGCAATCTCACAAGAGGCACTTTCTTATCTATGTCAGTGAAAGTGGGTGAAAAGGTTATCAAAACATGACAGAAGTAAACTATTGTTCCTTAGCATAACCCACTGACCGACTATCAGGTAAACACGTAATCTGATTGGCTACATAGGGGTGTCTAATTATCGATAGACGGCAGTTTTTTCAGCGCGCGCGAAGTAGCATGCATCATTGCACAAATGTATCAAACTTTTTTTGTTTGATAGATCGGTCAGTGGGTTATGCTATTAGACGACTCGCTATCGGTTCGGACTTTGATAGTTGGCTCAAAGTTTCTATCAGCCGATAGAAACCTCGAGCTTGCCGTCTAATTGTTAATTAATGGACCAAGATCAAGAAGATAGTCACAAACAAAGGATTTTGACAACTAACTTTAGTACACACCGATTAATCCATTACGATAAACTCCCCGGTTATACTCCCCTCCCCCGATTATAAGCCCTTTAGTCTGGTTATAAAAACCGAATACTCCGTCTATATCCCCCCTGGATATAACCTCCCCTCTCAACATTCAATATTATATAAACTCTATACAGTTACATTGATTTTCATTTGAGTGTCGTAAAACGAAAACCAAAGCAATCACAAGAAACGCAAACAGCACGATGAACCAATGAGACACGTAACCGGCGCCAAGCGCGGGAAAACGGATATGACGAAGTCGCGATTGGGTTTGGTTTTGCACCTGATTAGTTGAGTAGGTGGCGCGAGTTTTTTTTAAACCAATCATAGAGCGTAGTATAGCAAGCCCAAGGCAATTCCGGATTACTTTCGATACACAATTGAAAACCGCTCTAGAGTTACAGTTAAAGTTGAATATAAATTGGTTGAATTGACTTCTCTGTAATGTTATTCTTGATGTCCATGTAATTCTTTGAGAGAAGACTACAGTTGTCATTTTAAAACGTTTTTCGATACCGGTTATAATATGCCTCCCTTCATATATAAGCCCTTATAAACATATTGATAGACCCAGGGCTTATAGCGAAGTCACGGGTGATAAGTAATTTGGCTTTCCATATAGCTTTCCCTATAGCTACTATTCTTTCTTCGTTAGACACTAATTTGTAAAGATGCATTTAGTGTTTTAGACGCCGGATCTATCAAGAAGTCCTAGCCGGATTCCTTGTGTTGTGTTCATGAGCAAGACACTATACTCTCACAGTGCCTCTCTCCACCCAGGAGTATAAATTAGTACAAGCGAATTGTTAGGGCAACCTGACAAAATGCTGGGTAAACCTGTGATGGAATATATAGTATCCCATCCAGGGAGAGTACAGTGGAACCCCGATATAACGAACCCCTTTATAACGAAGTTCCCGCTATAACGAACGATACTCTTCAGCCCGCCCGGCCAAAGTTACAGTAAAATGTATGGAACAGAACCCCGATATAACGAACCCCCATTATAACGAACACATTTACCCGGTCCCTCGGCACTTCGTTATATCGGGGATCCACTGTAGCAATATTCCTAGTCGCTTCATACTACGAAAACCGGAGTTAAAGGAACTATGTCACGGATGACACATCTTGAAAAAAATGACCATTTTTTTCAAGTTCGCCATTCGCAATCCGTTTTAATCTTTTCCATCCTCAACCATCCTTGTTCCTGTTTGGTTTATTGATTTTTTTCTACATTAGTAAACTATTATTTTGAGGCTTTCTTCGATTTGAAGGTGATTTTGCACTTCGCAAAATTGCCTTAAAATATCGTGACATAGCTCCTTTAGGTAAACCACTTAGGCTTGTAGAAAGACTTTACCTTTTATCTTAAAAATGCACGGTCACGCGCGAGCGAACGTGCTTTAAAACAAAACAAACACTCGCCCACGAGGGCAAGACTTTGAACAAGTTTTCACTTAATAAAATAAACACAATACCTTTCTGAAAATACACGCAATGGAACGGAACAGCGCTGGTTTATTTACCATAACAATGCACGATTTTAAAGGAGCTACGTTACGGATGATCACGGATGGCGCATCTTGAAAAAATTGGCCAATTTTTACAAGTTCGCCATTCACAATCCGTCTTATGTAATCAGTTCTCCATCCTAAACCATCCTTGTTCCTGTTTGATTTATTATCACCTCTGGTGTTTTTCTACCTTAGTAAACTATTATTTTGAGGTTTTCTTAAGTTTGAAGGCGATTTTGCACTTCGCAAAAATGAATTAGAATATATGAAACTCGTTCTGTGACATAGCTCCTTTAACTTTTCACTGGGACAAGATTTCCGCGAAGGGGATCGCTGCACTGTACTCTGTTGTTGTACTCCGTCTCGGTAAATAACTGAAACGTACGCCTTCAATTTACGAGTCAATAAAACCGCTCGTGAGGTCGAGGTTAGACTCGCTAAATTTACATCACACTGAAAGTTTACATTTCAATAAAAACATCATGATAAATAGTTTGTAACTAGGAGGAAAATTTCACGTTTTAATCCTTGTTGTTTGAAATATTTTTTGTTGTTTTTTCGTATAAAAAGACTTTAACGATACTGTCATCTGTACCACATAAGCTACAATGAGTACAACTACTAGTTGTAATTATAATAAAGACATACATTAGACGCGTGGTATCAATTTGCGCGAGAAGGATAAGTATTATGAATGAAATTCGGCATCGAAAAGTCAGCTGGTAAGCACACAATGCATTATAAACGTACCTGTGATTATGCTGTTACTAAGTCAAAATGTTTCACAAGGTGCTCTGCTATAAAAGCATTGAACAGCAGGGGGTGTAAACCGCAACCCGTGATCGCTACAGGTGAATTTAGCGGCGCTTCGTAAGTAAGATCCGCTTCTACACATGTGCACTCGGTATAATTGATATCATGACTACGTCAGTGTTAAAAGCCTCAGATATCACTACAAACTACGTTTTATCCTGTTGAACTCCTGGGTAACATGAGCCCTTAATGCATCTATGGTCTTCATTTCAATTAAGTTAGTGTCTGTCCATAAACGTCTAATTTTCAGCTTTAAAATAAAATGACGGTCGTGGCCCTCACAGTAAAATATAATGTTTGCTTCCTTTATAAAGTTTATAAAGAGTTTTTTTAACCATTATTGTTTAATATTTAGTAATTTATCCAACTAAACCTTCGGCTCATTTGCAAGTTTTATCTCTCAGACAAGCCAAATGGAACTGAATCACGTCTATTTATGATTCCGGATGTTGAAACTACTCGTAGACCATTGACAACGTAAATGTATTGTAGCCTGACTGGCAGGCTTTTTCGTTATAGCTTGTTTTCGTTATAGCCTGACTCGCAACTTCAAAAAACGATGTTTTGGCTTACTTTTACTAAACTATAGCCTACCGATTTCTTCATTCTTGAAACAACATTCAAATTAGAGGAAATAAACTAGAAGGGGAAAAATATACATCAATAATACTCAATATATTCAGACGCGAGACATGGTGGTGACATGAATGAATGTAAAAAGACTTCATCTTTTGATGTAGTTTAGACTCGAAGTGACACGACGCTCCTTTTATGGAAATATATCAGCACAATACGCGTTTTGGTGATGATGAATATATGAAATAATTCATATATGTGAACTGCGGTGGAAAGAACGAAATAGAATGAGATCTTCGCAGTTATATATCAAGCTCCAACGGGATTCGAACCCATGACCTTTGCGATTTTCCGGTGCCACTGAGCTATGAAGCCACTGGGAGCTGGTCAAGTGTTTTGTAACCTGTACACCTTGAGAGAAACGCAGAAAAATAAAAAAAAACAATTTCTGCCATCTCCAGCTCACACGTACCTCGCCTTTCAGCCTCGCATGATCTCTGTGTTCTAACGATGACCTCCCAAAAACGCCTGTTACAGCTACACACGAAATGGCATCACATGCATATACACAACACACCATTTGATAACGCTCATTTCAAGAAAATTATTCACTACCCTTAAGCAAGAAATAAATTTCCAATTTTCTTGTCAGGAAAATCGTGTTTCCAATTAAGCTCACAAAAGCAGTATAAATAAGTGGCTGCGCTGCGAATTAAGTAATATTCACTTAGATCACTACCACGAAGAAGATTACAATAATGAGATTACGAAATTCGAGAAATCTTTTGTCCTGAACACACGCGTGATAAAGATTACACTCTTCGCCCAAGGAGGCTTTTTTTTTTTTTTTTTTACTGAACGCTTTTCCGTTTAAAGCACAACCTCTGCAATGATGTTTAGTGGTTCTATACAGCAATACGGCGCGTGTGTGTTACAATGGCAAAAAGAAACGGCTACTTATTTCCAGGGGGGGGGGGGGGGGGGGGACTCTCCCATATAAAAAAGACGGGGGTGATCGTCGTACCTTTTAGGGGTTAAAAATCGTGGTTTGATACCGCTTATAGGTTCGGGCCAAACATGGAACTTTTCATGTGTCGAACTATTAAAATTCAGTGAATTAAGTTCACGAGAAGTTCGAAGTTTGTATTAATTAAGTACGACTTATTTTATTTGGATTGACGCACACGTTCTTTCCGTCTGAAGCAGACGCAAAGAGGACGACGACTGAATTAAATTCGACGTTTGACTCCACAGACGAAATAAAATAATTGGGATCGACCTTAAAGGACCTATGTCACGATATTTTAAGTCATTTTTGCGAAGTGCAAAGTCACCTTCAAATTGAAGAAAGCCTTAAAATAATAGTTTACTAATGTAGAAAAACACGAACGAGGTGATAATAAACCAAACAGGAACGAGGGTGGTTGAGGATGGAGAAGATTAAGACGGATTGCGAACGGCGAACGGTTCTTTTCAAAATTTCCGACGATCGCCCCCGCCGGTCACTTTTATATGGGAGTCCCCTCCGGGACTTCTTTCAGACTAAGTAAACGGCTTCAAAAGAGCGACACTGTCATTCCATAAACTGTTTATTCTGTACAAAGTGCAGCAAATGTTGTAATTTAAACATTTATGGCATTGTCAAGTGCCACAAAACACTCTCAAACCTTAGCAGAATGAACGGTTAAGGTTAAACGAATGAAATTCCGGCTCAGCTGCACAACTCTGGCACCTTTGAAAAATAAATTCACTTTGTGTGAAACATTGGCTTATCTGGAACTTTTGTAAAGACTCTTTGTGTAGGGTTAATTCAGTTATATAGTATGTGTGATAATACACCAGAAGCCGCCTAAGGCTATATTTTAAGACAGTGGAAAAGAATGCGTAAGACGAACAGAATATGAGCTTAGAAATCAACACACAATCACATGCAGCTGCGACAGGCTGCGTTGTATTTAGACGAAAAATTTAATAAATAAATGCAAAACATTATCCTATACAGCGCGCTTGTTTTTCACCAGCAAAACGCCGACTAGGAATTAAACTCCATTCACTTCAGATTTAAACCTTAAATGGAACTAATTTGTCCTAATTCACGCTAGATTAACATGTGCCATGGGTTCATGAGATCGCCTTGGTCCGCGAGCAAGCGTCCGGCCGGCCAGTGGCTGCAGATGGTGTGAGAGCAGCGCGCGCCAAGTCACCCAAGCACTCACAAACCTGCGATATATATCGCCGCATAATTCACCACTTTTGAAGCAATGAATTAGGTGTCTTTATGCATATATCTCTCTGCAATCTTTTTCGTGTTTTCCAATTCTGGACGTCTCGGTTGTGGCTTTAAAAACGATACACTTTTGAAAACACCCATTATTGTGGTTAAAAATAACAACAGACACCAGCCGACACCTTTTAAAAAAAATCGAAAAGGAGCAGAATCTTCTCCGCTGAAAACATGACGCTTGTATTAAGCTAGCCTAAAATCTAAGTGATAATTATACGGACGCGCGCGGCAGTCAAAGAAAATGAACGTTAAATTCGTGTACTTTAAAAATCACTATTAGAATCAGTACTCAAAAAACATAATTATAACCGCACTGTAAAAATGTTTGAATGAAAAAATCAAATCACGTTTTCTGATGAGAACACCCTCTTTCTACAAAGGCCAAACGCGCAGGTTCGCATATACATACAGCATACGCTACCCAATGAATTGATTCTTCACTATTTCTAACTATAGGAGGTAGTTTTTCTAAAGGAATTTCTCGCAATGGTTTTTGCTATCATTTTTTCGATTGCGAATAATCAGAAAACGTTTCATTTATTAAGAATTCTACAGATAACACTAATTTGATTTGACTTGAACGCCACCTTTTCAGAGAATCCGTTTGTTTTATTCAAAGGAAGGACGCGAAAAAGTTCCTGTGGAAATGTTGGAGCCACTGAACAAAACGATCGTATCGTTCGGTCGACGTTTGCATCTGATCGAGAAGATGTCGAACGTCAGGGTTTACGTTGTTTCGCTAAATTCAATTAATGATTCATGATGGCTCACATAAATTCGAATTACATTCATTTAACGAAAAAACAAGCCGATAGAACGAGGCTTCAAACCACCATTCTTCCACTGTTTGCCTTGATTTGCCCAAGCTAAAAAATCTCACCACAACATTGTGAACGTTATCCTCAGTCGTAAAAATCAGAACCCACCTTCTTTTTGTAGCGCGCGGCGATTCCAGCAGGCCTTCTTCCAATAGGAGTTGTGTTCCGGAAATTACGAAACCTTTCACAACTTCTCTCCACGAATTTTCCAATTATGAAAACGCGTTCAGCTTCCCTCGCGGCACAGAATAACAGGAAACACGTTAATGCTTTGGACGATTCATTCAAGAGAATTTGTTTCTTCTTATGTCCCTTTGGAACAAACCGCTACTTCTATTGTGGACCGTCTTGTGAAGGTGAACGTGATAGGGCTGCCCAACAATACTAATTGAACCGGGCCATTGTATAGAGGCTTATTTCACTTGCAAATCTTGCAGGTGCATAAGGGAGCTGCGAGAAATGGTTTTTCCTTGGAGTCTAATTGACAGTCGTAATTATTTTCATCAACCAAATTAACGTGTTTATTGGTTTAGACTGTCAAAAACAATTCAAATATCTCCTACTTGTCACTGCCTAAAACGACCGTTCATCAATATCGAAACGTATGGTCGCAGACAATTTCCACCCGAATAGGAATCTAGCTTGCAGAGGAGACGCAATCAAAATTGTTAATTAGAGTAATTACCAAAGTTGTTTAAAGTTGGTTCGCCGCTCACATGAATTATAACCATGATTTCGATCGCGACTAATTTGGAAGTTAAGAGTGTTTGCGGAATTTATTCCTCGCTAAATTCTACAATATGCCGATCAGCGAGGAAGTTAAATTAATTCGTTTGTTGATCTAGTTTTCATTACGGCGACTCTTCTTACGGCGAACAAAGAGGAACAAAGATTGTCTTTAAGAAAAGCTTGTCTTCGCGGCGCAAAGCTCATAACGCCTTTGGCCGGACTAAAGACAGACGAGTCTTCTTTGAAGCCGGGAAACTGTGAGTGCTGATAGTTCACAACTGAATAACAGAGGCTCTTGTAAACTAAACCACGTGCCATGGACAGCAAAATATTCATAATGAATTGGCTTAATTTACTCAGTTGAAAAACTCATTCTTTTAACCGAACAAAGAGAGCTAAACTGAGTGTGGAATCCCGAGGCGATATACAAACACTTGTTTAGATATAACCGCCACGATACCAAAGGCTTGTTATGGGAAACAATTTCGTTGCTTTGTCGAACTGCTTCGAAGAGATAATTACAAGTTTCACTGCGGACTATGGATTGATACCAAAGCACCGCGCACCGACGACGTCACGAATCACTACATGTTCAGAAATTTGTGGAATTCACCATTTTCTGCCGGTAAATATCGCAAAACCACGCGCATTATAAATCGAATTAGGGTCATCGAGATTTCGCGAGCAATTTGAAATAGACACGTTTGGAAGATGAAGATAAACCGAGCGCGCCGTGAGCGCAAACACACAAAGCGATCTTAGCCTAAACATTATACGCTTTCAAAAACAGCAATAAAACGGCATCAAATTTTAATTTCTCTTTGAAGGATTCGAGACGGATTGTATAATGTAACGAATGCTCTAAAAATATACACGAAGATTTCTTCATATCTTTTTTATAAAGAAAAAACAGGGTAATGTTACTTTGCAGCTGCTATACCGTCGCCACATTAGAGAGCTTCAGCGCGCAAAGTCATGGCACACTCGGCTCATAAAACGACCGTAATGAAAAAGAAACAAGAAAAATTAAGACAAGTAAACACTTTGCAGATGGCGCAATTTCTTCATGAAAATGATAATTTCTTCCGGCGACGATTTCATTGTTAGTAGAAAACGGCCACGCACCACTCACTAGCCACTGAGAGATTCCGCCTTTCCGCGGTGAATCGTCGACGAGTTTGAAGCGCAAAATGCGAGAGAGATTTAAAAATGCCCCCGAGGGCAATTCCTTTTGCGTTTTTCGCTTCAAGCTTCCCACAAGGGAGAAAAGGAATCGCTCGCCATCTCACATGGACAAACAGTCTGGATGCGAAACGTCCACTCTTGAACAAAGTGCTTAATGGAGATTACCATCATCATCATGGTAATTACAATAATGGTGGTGAAGCGCGCGTGTGTGGCGCTTTCCGCACGGAACCTGTTGTACACATGTTTTCAGCCAAATAAAAGACTATTGTCAATGAATCTAGTTCACTGACAAGTCGATAATAGTATCGTTCTGAAATCCAAACAAAAGGGCACGAGCAGACACGGTCTCATGGCTATAATAACTCGCCCAATATCGCTCGCTCCTGTTCTTTTCCTTTAAGGGTTTCTTTTTGTCTGTTTTCTTATGGCATTTTTTTTATCAGCGCGGATGAGATTTTTTCCTGAAGATTTTTTTTAACTCTCTTGTAAATCAGTTGAGATATCGAGTCAGTCCGTGAATGAGACATTTATATTTAAAATCCATGACACACAAGGAGAAAGCATGAATTGTTTTACGTTGATGTTTGCTACTTCTTCATTTCTAGTGTCTTTCGAAAATTACAACAACAACAAAAACATGTTTGAGTCGAGAAAAATAGCAAGAGGTGAAAAGTCGCAGTTGTAACCGAGCGCATAGAGAGCTTTACCTAGTTGGTCAGTTGATATTAAAGTTAATAAGTTTCAGCGACTTTTGCATCTGCCATAGCAAAATGAAACTTGTTACATTTAGAGATTATCAATACTTACTTAGATTTGATTGGCAGAAAAAACCCATCAAACTTCTAGCTTTCCTTCTTAGTGGTGTACCTCAAAATAACTTGTTCCACGAACAACGAAACACGATAAACGAGGTGATAGAAAAGTGTTGAAAAGTGCATGTTCGCTACCTTACTTAACCGACCAATATAAGCTAATTAAAGAGATTCTGCTCTCATTACAATCATTGGTTGTAATTTAAGTCAAGAGAAGGTCCAGCAATTAGTATTTTGGCTGTGCTCCATAGTCAAGTTTCTTAGTTTTAATCCGGCGGAAGCTCGAGCTGCGCACGCGAGCCCGTACCACGTGGTTTATTGTCCCGCGTCAACTTGTCAATAAGTGTGAATGGATTTATCCATCTGCCGGTGTGTTCCTACTGCGCAGAATCCATCCAGTTTCAGGTGGCCATTTTTTTTTTGTTTCTTTTATTATGTCTCCGCGGTGTTTCTGAGTGCAATTTTTTTAATGCCTTCAGCGCACTGCATACCTGCTTTTTAACAAAAAACTAGGGTATAATTGTAAAAACCACCGCGTTTTTCACCTGTTGCGGCAGCGATAGGTTTTTAAGGTAATGGATACACGAATATTACACCAAACAAAAGAAATCAAATAAGAAATCAGTTCAATGAGTCGCTGTGATTCGAGCCACGCTGCAACACTTTGTTACTGAACTCGCACCTTCATGTTATAGCTTAATTAGAACTAATTGACAATCGTAAAAGATTCATGGCTAGCCCTGGCATTCTTACTCTGGGTACCAGAGGTTTTTTATCCTTTGCGCGAACTGTTAGCGGCGAAACCGGCTTTCCCCTTTCGCCGCTCCTCTTGCGAAGAAGAAAAACCTCTGGCACCCAGGGTAAGGCATTCTTGGGTTTTTAATAATGAATCATTTTATTTCTGATTCACGCAGGCCATGTCGTCAAAAGTAAAGCGCAAACATTACAAGAGAAGTCACATCTAGGATTGACAAATCGGCGTATACAATATGCAAAGGTCTTACAGAGGAAGGCGGAAGAGTGAACATTAACCCTTTCACTCCCAAGAGTGCTAAGTCCAAAACTAAGGAAAAAATCTTGAATTTCGTTTTGTACAATTGTCAAAAACAAACAGTACCACATGAAAGTACTGCTCAATAGCTTTCATTTGAATGGTCACTCGCTAGATTTTCATCCACAGACTCAAAAGTTAGAGCCACATTTATTGACTCAAGGTTTGATTCTGGGAGTGAAAGGGTTAAACGTGTTACTCAGTTAGAGTGCTTTTCATTTTGAAGTAATTCCTCAAACTTCGATGAGTGAACGAAGGCCCCTGGGGTGCGTCAATGAAGGCGAAAAAATAATAATTTACTTAATTGTTATGATTCATGAGGAATTCCTCGCAAAGTCGTATAGAAAGCTAAGCGAAGTAAACCTTTCTCTCCTTGGCTTCCGTAAGAGAGAGTGAGCACACGAACGGTACAAAGTGCAAAGGGAATTAAATCACAAGGTGTACGTTTTTGTGTTACATTGGACTGTGTTACAAGGGTAAACTAGAACAGCTGCTACATGAAACAGTGGAGATTTACAATACTGAGTTGAGAGCTTCACAAAAACGCTAGATTACCTCTTGGACGAGCCGTCTGTACTCTATCTTCCGTGCACTGCGTTGACGGATGTGCTCTGCTTGCAGGGGTATAGAACAAGTGAACAACCTCATGTGTGCACCTGGTGATGATTATTAAGAGAAAAACACTCATTTATCTGAGCGGTAAACCAGTTTGTACCTGCTCATAACGACAGCCCCTTATTCCGGCCTTTGTTCTAAAGTTGATTAAACATCTGCATGGCCATTTTAACAGCAAACCGTGCCACTGGTGCTGCTAGTTATGAAAGCGTTGAGATATTTGCATTGTAGATAAGGCAGAGCTATGAACTGTGTGCTGTGTTTTTGTGAAGAACAAGTGAACCAGTTGTAGTTGTATATTTACTTAACAAACATCTTTGTGTAGCAAGATGTTTTTTTTTTTCATGACAAGAAAAGGGGTGAGTACCTTATACATGTATGTCTTTAGGAAACTAAGATTTCCCTAAACTCAAAAGAGCAACCGAAAATCACATCTCATTTAGTCAATTTGACTCAATTAGAGCGGCCAGATGTGTCTTATGAATGATATATGCATTGACCGGCGTTGACCGGCGTATAAAAGGTACTCGTATTTGTATAGACTTCAAAGAGGCGGAGTTTATATGAATTTTGGACTCCCCACGACCAAGTGATAACTAGGTGTCCATAAATGTTTCATAGCGGAAGGTGAATGTTCTAATGAGTACTAATAAACTTACTTGTATGCCTCAGTTTCCTCTGTAGTACGGATCTGTATTATTCTGTACTGTACTACACAAGCCAACGTATCTCAGCGAAGAATTCACAGTATTATAAGCCAACTTGACTGCTAGCCTAACCTAAGTACAAACAAACGTCTCTCTTCATGCTCCGACGAAGGACTAACGCTCGAAACGTCAGCTTCTAGAAATTCGCTACGGCGGTTAATTTACCTTTATCAACTCCGAGTTGATAATCAACATAGTGTCTCTCTTCATGCGACCAATTGGCTCTTTGCAGAAACCCTGTCACGTGAAATTGTCAATCATAAAATAATAGGTGGTAATACAAAATGAGTACCAGAAATGGAAACACCATGATAAAAATAAATGAGTGAGGTTGCCAATTTCGAGTCCGCTAACGTGAGATTTTATGGCGGTTTGATAGTTTGAACAATTTAGAGGATTTATACAAATAACAACTTTTTCCCTAAATTTTTCAAACTTTCGAATCACCATAAAATTCCACACCAAGAGAGGTTGATCTAAGAGAAGGATTCCCCGTGCTCCATGATTTTTTTCTTGAGATCTATTAATGGTTTCGCGCCATGCTGTGAAAGTTATTTTTATTTCCTTCTGATGAAGCTCCGACAGGCTCGATTTCCGCCGCTCTCTGCCTCGTCCCCAGGCGCCGTTGCGAGCGGGAAAACAAGGAGCGCGGGGCTTGATGGTGCGCCTTCTCGCCTGCATCAATCCCACAACTCCACGCGCGCGCTTAAATCAATCCCACAACTCCATGCACACCGCGCTCAAACAAGGAGCGACGCCTGGGGACGAGGCAGCGTCGGCAGCGCCGCTCTCTCGAGTCCGATCTTCGTGCCTTGGGGATGAGCGTGGACTCATTTTCCCGAACAGCGGCTGGTAATCGAGCCTAGCTCCGACATCACGTTACTCGAACTGACCAATCAGGTAGCGTTCTGAAAATAGCTCAGCTATGGATTGAAAGTTAAAAATAGATTTTTTTAAAATATCATTGGAAAAGACCGATGTATGGAGGAATTCTTCTCTTCGAATCATCCTCTCTTGACCAACACGGTCTCAAAATTGACAACCTTACTAATTTCATCACGCCCTTTTAATTTCTGGTACCCATTTTGTATTACTATTTTTATGATTGACAAGGTCCCCCGGCGGGAGAGAGAGGTGGGGAATTTTTCGGGTCAATCAGGCGTCTTTCCCAGCTCCGGGAGAGAATTGAACGCGAAGAGAAGACGTCTGTTTACTCAGGCTCAGGAAGCGTGTACAGTAGTGCACCACAAGATCCTCATTACTACCGAGAAGAAAACACAAGAAAAAGATGAATTTCAGACAGAATTTTCTTTATCTCGCCTTGTATCGCCCGTTTTTGCGTTCATAAACGTGACATCACTTACATCATAAGGTTCGATTGCGTGACGACCCAAATACAAACGGCTGCGAAGGAGACTATCAATGCATTTATCCCAGACTGCACACAGAGTGTCTACCAGTTATCAACTGCAGTACGTCCAGGGCCGGTCTTCCTTTCCCCTTCGGAGGAAGAGCGTGGGCTCATTTTCCCGAACAGCGGCTGGTAATCGAGAGCCAGGCATGCAAACCGTCAACCGTTCCTCCCCTTTGCTACAATGGTCCCAGAGGTTTTCTCTGGGCGACTCCCAGGGTACCTTAGGCTCGATTTCCGCCGCTCTCTCGAGTCCGGCAGCGGATTTCACAGGGAGCAGAGGAGCTAAATTTAACTTGTGGCGAGCTTCGATCTAAATGCTTTATACGTGACCTTTGGCGAGTTTCGATCTGTTTGCTTTATACGCGGTGTATTGCGTTACGTTTATTCGATCTTTTTGTTTTCGTTTTGTCGTCCCAGCGGGTAATCGGTCGCTTTTCCGGTCGTTGCCCGAAGGGCAACGACCGGAAGCGAAAGCTTTCCGAGCGAGGCACGAAGTGCCGAGAAGAAATAACGACAAGTCTCTCTTCTTACAGCGTAACGATCTTGTGTGGCATGTGACCTAAGGAATTCCCGCTGGACGAAAAAACGAAAAAAAAAGATCGAATAACGCAGTAACGCAATACACCGCGTATGAAAGCAAACAGATCGAAACTCGCAAAGGTCACGTACGTATAAAGCATTTGGATCGAAACTGGCACAAGTCAAATTTAGCTCCTCTGCCTCCCTGTGCGGATTTACCACTTTCTCTGCAGAAAAATTACTGAAAGTACAGTCTCCTTCGCTTCTGCATGATGACCGACCGAAATAACGGCAGGAAGAGGGAGACCACTAAATTTTAGCTTATTCTCTTACGCCGACATGGCCAAAATGTCTTGTCTTCGTAGATTTTTGGTTTTACAGTCATTCTTGATCTGGGGCAAAATTAACTGGTCGTTCAGGGTTGTGTTGGCGCGTCACACAATCTTTCCTCGCAACAAATTGTGTGACAAGTAGACGTTACAGAGCCGGTAAATTCAGAAAAAAATATGTTACTTATTCTTATTCTTGCCAGTTGGGCCTGTAAAAGAAGTTGAAGACTTTGTCTTTACGTCCTTGTAGTTTCTACGGTAGAAATGTACTTTCAAGCGTTCCGATGTCCTGCCTGTCGATTTGTAAATCGTTTCTGGTCTCGATCCGCATATTTGATCATACACGGGTCACAGTATTCCGTCACATTTCGCCGAGAAGCGACAATTTCACGTCGCTATCAATTTTTAAAAATTAAATTCGCTTTGTAAAAGATGGAAACTAAAACTTACCGGTTTTGTATGTCTGTGAACTTCCTTCGTCTTTTAGGATGCAAAAATCGAGGAATAAAACACAGTCGAACAACAACTGTACGCATGGGAAGCGCCATCAGTAAGCTTATATTTTTTTACGCTTACGGCGGAGTTCGGCTCAATGATCCTTTCGATTAACTGTTATTCCAGTTGGAAAACACTACACAGGAAGAAAACTGCCGAGACAGTTCCACATATCTTAAACCCGCTTAAACCAAATTGAAGCGAACTGAACAGGGCTGAAAACGACCAAAACGACGAAGCCGCCATAACTCGAGTTCACAATGGTAATATAATACGATGCAAGTGTTGACAGACGTAAAACGGCTACGGTACGCTACCGCAGTTTTCCCGCTCAATTTTCCCGCCTTTTTTGTGCAGTTGACAGCGTTTTGTTTGGCGTTGGCTGTCCATGAAGAAACTGTGAAGAAGAGGTCGAAGAGTTTTCGATTCTCTCTGAACTTGCTGAATGAACAAATGGTTCGACTTCATACTCGCTGAGCAAGGCGCGGGGCCGGGGCCGGCGGTTTTCGTCAGGCTTTTCTTGTACTAAACAAATCGCACCCGATTTTCTCCGACCACAAAGGCTACATTGGTTTTCGAAACAATTTTTGCTTTACTAGTGATTGGTTAAACTGAACAAATAAGGCAGTATGGTACATATTTTAATTTCAGTGGGAACCAATCAGATTGTCCAAATTTCACATATCCTGTAATAATGTAATAAATTTCACACATAATTAGATCACGACAGATCTGTTATATGACTCCCCAATATTAGGGACCAGATTGAGGCACGAGTACGAGAACGAGTACGACTTTTTAAAACTATTGCACATCCTCAAGATCGTCATGTGTCACGCCAATTCGTTCCAGAACCTACACTTCTACTGGTCAGTGACAGGGAAGAGCGAGAGCCCTGGGAACAAGATTGGTTTTGAAAGTAAAAAGTCGTAACTCGTACTAGTACCTCAATCTGAAGGTCACTAATAATGAAAGTCAGCCTTCAAAGCTAGTATGATGTACAAAGGATAACTGAACAACACAAAATACAAAATAAGTTTACTGTTGATAAACATAATTTAATTTCGATTATTCTTTTATATACTCTGCAATACATTTTCACTACATAAAAATACAACCTACGCGGAAATATAGTATAGATAATATCATAACTTATATTATTATACGAATTTTAATTTTCCTAAAAATAGTCTTCTCGTGGGCGCGAGATTTCCACGCGCTTCGCGCGCGCGCTCACCCCCTCGATCTGAGAAAAATTAGGGACTTCTCGTAGTCTAGAGACCATGTAGCCATTCCACGTTGTATTGCAGAGGACGCTACTACCCTCTTCTTCTATGACAAAAGTGGCGACAAAATATAATTATATCAGCCACGTGAAATGTTCTCACAACGCCGTTGCATGTACAATTGCGCTGAAAATTAAAAAAAAAAAAAAAGGAACTTTATACAAATAGTTTTTATACTTTATACCACTCTGGCCTATTGCACCTCGCGGAAATATAACTACATAAAATTAATCTCTGGGTTTAACATGCAACCTCCTCCATTTCATGCGCTTAACTTTACTCTGTAGCATTTTAAATGCAAAGAGGAATCAAAATAGTATCAACGCGCAGACGAACAAGCTGAGAGTACGCGAGAGTTGAAATCATCAGTCGGGGGAACAAGTGCCGTTTTGGCAAATCTTCGTGCAACCACTCGAAGAGTTTCCGAATCTTATTATCCAATCAGAAACTAGCGCGAGCACTCACGAGTACTCCGACAGCAATCACGCCAGCAAATACGTCATGTTGCTTAGCAACTTCGTGTACGACCACCGCGGGCTCAGTCCCGTCTCGGAGGCGGGATTTCGCCATCAACTGGTACTGTACTTGTTCCCCCGAATGTAATCTGTCTGTGAAATGAATGGAAACTCGCGTCGACTCCCATGAAAATATGAGCAGGTTCAAATTCGGTGAGGGCTCGAGTTAAAAACAAAAACGAAAACGAGAGTTTAAAGGGAGTGTTTCACGGTTCAGCGCATGTGCCGGCTTATGAAAATTTCAACGGATTACACCGAGAATAAATCCTTCGGGCCAACACTTTATTCTGGTAATTTATTCTGGTAGTTAATGTCGACATTCTGGGTGTAATCCGTTGAAATTTGGTCATTTGTCATTTTTCTTGGACTAATTATAGTATGTGATAACTGAAGTATCGAGAAGTACATCTGAGTGGGTTTTTTTTAAACGGATGAAGTTGATAAGCCTGAACATGCGCCGAACCGTGAAACACTCCCTTTATATTCTCTCTCGTCGATTCTCGTTCACATTTGATTCTGGCCATAAGTTATTTTTACATCTTTTACTTCTTTTAGAATGTTGCAAACTATGACGCGTTCCCGTTTAAGAATCCATCTTCGTCCATTTTCGGACAGAAATTCTCTTTGCGGTATGGCACGCAATCGATGTACTTACACCACGAACAGAACTGGGAATCTTTTACCAAGAAGAACGCAACAGACATCACAACGATCAGGGTGAAAAGGACCACGAACGAAATGCCTTTGAAACAGGAATAAAGCGCCAAGTTATGGCAGCGAAAGTTCCTTCGGGGAAGAAACGCTAACGAGGCGAACACACCAAACAAAAAACCTCCGATGTGTACAAAGTTTCCAATGTAGGGTAATGTCCCCAACGCTGAAACGAAGATTAGAATAAGAATATTAGTTTATTGCGAAATGTGCACAGATTTATTGTGAGGGAAGAGGGCAACCTCGTTCTCAGGGTCTCTCTTCTTCCCGCCAAAAGCATCAGAAAAGAGACGGTCTCTTTTCTGATGCTTTTGGCGGGAAGAAGAGAGACCCTGGGAACGAGGTTGGGAAGAGGGATGATTTAGGGAAGAGGAAGAAACGACTGAAAAAATTAGGAAGGATGGAAAAATGGCGTACAGGGAAGACGGAGAAACGACTAAAAAAACTAGGGTTATAGTCTGTCGTTCCTGTCCTATCTCTAAGTATTGTAATGGCACTATTTAAAGGGGCAGTATCACGAGAATTCTCCCAAGTTTTCGTGTAAACTACGCTTGAATTATGAAGGTACACTGATGCACAAAATGGCTCCTGAACAACAAGAGAAAGACATCAATTCATTTTCCTGAGGTGGAAACAAACCGCAGGATCATGGATTTTGAGCTATTTTTCCCAAGAACACCGTAAAACTTGAAAACGTCGGCCCGACTTTTTCAAGTTTCATTTCACTCCCTTCCTACCCGTCCTCTGTACTAGTATAGTAACTTTTAGCGAGACCAGGCCACTATTAGTAGATTTCCATTGATACATGTACAAACACTTCTGCTAGGATGTTTATAAAGTAGTACTAAATCTTGGTGACACTGCCCCTTTAAGAATCACTGCATGTGCCACCTAGCCACTGATAGGATAGATGAGCACGACTTACCAAAACTGACCAACACCACACCCAACAAAACAAGAGCCTCCAAACACGGTCGCTTGACTTCGTGCCGCAATTGTAGTAGTTTAATTATCAGTAAAGCGACAAGACCGAACAGTGCGCCCGAAGCACCGGCCTGTGAAGAGAAACAAAACAACTTCAATAACATTTAGAAAGATTACATGTAAGCATCACGTTTGTTTGTCCCGCGAATGGCAAAAATCCCACTTGCCATTTGTACGTTAGCCTGCGAATACAGCCACCTTCCATCACGCCCCACCTGCAGCGTCCCCAACCTCGTTCCCAGGGTCTCTCATCTTCCCGCCCCCTGGAGCGGGAAGATGAGAGACCCTGGGAACGAGGTTGCAGCGTCCCGCGAGAACTCTCTCGTGTTTCGCCCGTAGCGGCGGGGAGCGATGAGAGGCGGCTGTATTCGCAGGCTATCTGTACGTAAAATGAGTAGTTTCGCGGTTGTCGTTAGCGTGTGAATTACTTTCTATTTTCCTGATGGATTTATTTTTTAAATAATCTGAGAAAAAGAAAACAGAATCCAAGGCAAGCTGACGTTTGCCGTTTGCTGTTTTAATTGTCAAGTGTCCAACACTCAGGGGCACCCAACGACAAAATGTTCTTGTAGGTGTCGGAACGTCGTTTTTACGTTATAATTGTGCTTTTTGTGCAGTTTAATGGCTTATTTTTAAACGCTAAGAAAAATGTATCTGTTCGGATACGTTAGCTGAACTTTCAAACTTCAGAAAATTTTACGGATTGAAATCTTATTACCCGAATTTATGAGCTGAATTTTCTTTCCGAAAATCTTAGCCGACCTATTTTTGTACCCAAAACGACATTTTTATCTCTCCGAAAACAAAAGGCATTAATTTTCCCATATTAAGAAAGTTTGAGATGACATTTCCCTAACCGAATATCTGAGGCGATTATAGGCCTTCCGAAGAGATATTCCACCGAAACGATCCGTTGGGTGCAATAACTGCCGCTCTTCCAGTTCCGGTGTACAGACCAGTACAGACCAGCCTCCAGAACTAACTATGGCCTTGCAAGATTTAGAGTAACGGCATCAAAGATTTGGGAAACAATACCAATTGAGATTAAGTGTCTGCCTCATAACGCTTTTAAGAATGAATATAAACTCTTCCTTCTTGGCAGTCAGACATAAATAAGTTATAAATGCTGTAAATAGTTATATTTGTCACTTTAATTATATCTTTGTAATATCGACTAGAGCCTTATTTGTATGAATTTTATTTCCTCTCTTTGTAACTGCACTGTGGTAGTGGCCAACTCGAAAGCTTTGCTCCTTTGGCCACTACACACTTCCCCCTTAAAAAATGTTATTTCATACTTGCTCTGTCCTTTTTCTATTTTTTTCCTTCTTCTTATGATTGTTAATAATTTATTGTAATCGAAACAAGTGTGAATAAAAATGAACTGAACTGAACTGTGTTCAAAATGTAAATCCTCCTTACAGATTTCCATATATATTTCTCTTAAAGTCAGTTGTGAGAATCTGGCGTTACATAACATCTGTACACTTACCTGTGGTGTAAGTGGAGTAAAAAGTCCACAAAACAAATTTCCACCAATGCCACTTATCATGTATACCAAGGCCATCCGCACAGTTCTAAAAGCAAATAAAAATCATGTTTTAACTTTTTAAAGTTGTTACTGTTTCATTGTGGAAGATGTGGTGGACTAATGATTAGTGCGTTGGACTCCGAGGTCATCGTGTTGTGTTTCTTGGGAAAGACAGTTTACTCTCACAGTGTCTCACTCCACCCAGGAGTATAAATGGGTACCGGCGGACAAATGCTAGGGGGGGTGGGGGGTAACCTGCGATGGACTAGCATTCCATCCAGGGGGAGTATCAATATCAATACATGTACTCCTAAGTCGGCTTCATGCTATGGAAAGTAGTAGTAGTAGTAGTAGTAAAACTTTATTTAAACACGGTGTCAATTCACAATACATGCTCTTCCATCGAGCCGTGTATTAAATTAATTACAATAATAAATGATTACAATAATAAATCGGGATAGCTCTGACAGTGTGGGCCAGATTGGCTTGAGTGTGGCTTTATCTTTTACAGTTTCATGAGTTGATCAGTAGTTTGTGCAGCAGTAAAGTATGACGTAGAAATGTCGTTGAGCGTTCACATCTGTGCGCTAAACAAAACTCTCACTGTATAGTGTACTCTGCAGGCTAGACTAGCAATTGGCTGCCGGGTAGATCTCAGGACGGGAGGCCGTGAAACTGCAGTGGAATTGCTCTATATAGTGAAACAGTGTCTACTGTCTCTTGAACTGATCTTGTGGCATCCATTATAGAGACCTACCCTATCTCCCTCTCAATTAAGATTCCCACAGGAAGCTGGAAGCAGAGATTCGTAAACAGATGAATGACACCTGCAATAGAAAGAAATATGTAATACACTCAGTTATCGGAGTTCTTCACTACTACGGCTACGACATGCCCTCCCCTAAGGGGGTGGGGGTTAACTCTGTGCTTGGGCCAACGTAGGCCACATTGCCAGAACTTATCCCGGTCTCTGCAACATTGCTACACCCCCTGGATGGGACGCTAGTCCATCGCAGGTTAACTGCCAGCATTTTGTCAGGTGTTTTTGTGTGTGTTGCGGGGAGGGGGTAACAGGGGGGGAGGGGATAGAGGATAATGGGGGGTGGGGTGACTCCCATATTTAAAGTGACAGATGATGGTTGGAAATTTTAAAACTCCTTGAAACTCCAGAATTTTGTATTTGGGCATGACTCAATATTGCATAGAGGAATGTTGCCATAGGTTTTCCTGCATTGTGTGGTACGTTACTTAGTCCATTGTAGTACTTGTGCTGGTTTAAAGTGCCAATTTAATAAACTACGATATGGACACTTGAAACTGAACCCATATTGTGGAAGCACTATTAAGAAGAGCTTTATTCAGTAATATCTTTAACTTCACATAAAATAATAAATATCCATCAAACTTACCAAGGTGCAAAAATATTGGCGTGATCAATCTGTACCACTGGTGTCCGCCTGTCTTGTTTTTGACTCCACTCATTGCACAAATGTCATCAAGACAATTCACTTCACTACAGAGTATCTATTACATTTTGACAACAACAGGAAATAAATAAAAAAATATTTTTAATAATGCTGAATAAGTTCATAAAAGAAGACATTTTTTCAAGTGCCACACCCATGGAGAATGTCCACAGTGGGTGAGAGAATCTGACGAAAATTATCCCAGCCCATGATTCAAGGTAAGAAATATTGATGCCAAACCAGATATGATCAAATTCTTTTACTTAGTCTAAAAGTCCACAGTGGTTTAAATGCAAAAAAATTAGTAATTAACAAAGACTAGGGCAGAAAGTCAATGAATGTGGGAGAAGAGAGGGCGGGAAGCGTGATTCTCAAGGTGGCAGAAACCGGGAGAAAAAAGACAATTTATTGTGCAATATTTTTCAATAGAAAAAGCACAAAGAGGCACAACCACAGCGGAAAGGGTTGGAACCAGGGCCGGGTTGTTCAAAGGATGATTAAGCTAATCCAGGATTAGCGCGTATTTTTATTTCAGTTTTGTAACTTTTGAGCTAGGTTTGACTAATCTCAAGCTTTACAAAACATTAGCAGAGAAAAACACTTTTATACAAGATAAATTAAAAGTTTGATTAACTTTTAATCCTGGATTAGCGTTAATCGGCTTTCGAACAACCGGGCCCAGGAGTACATGGTATGGGAAGCAGGAACTTCAGACTCCCCTGTCCTCCCCTCCTTACACCCCACCCCCCACCCCCCCCCCCCCCCCCCGCCGCCCCCCCCCGCCCCTTACTTAAATATTTAGTACAAAAACAATCCACTGGCATTATTTGACTACTGTAGAAATTAACTAGTATGTACCTTGTCTTTGTACCAATGACCTCCCTGAAATGTACAGTATTGCTCAGACGTCACTTCACACTGAGAGTGGAGTCCAAGACAGCAGGGTCTCAGGGTAACACCATGTGTACAATTCAGACTACTGGCACTACAGTTCCTGTAATCAATGCTAACACCTGGGCAACTAACACAAGCATGTCAAAGTATTAATATCTACACCTGAATGACTAACCCTTAATTAGCAATGCCACAATAAGTTTTAACCAACAAAAAATTAGATGGATCCAAGGAGGAGCAACCTGCTATGAGAAGTGTAGGGCATCAAATGACAAATGACTCCTTAGAAAATAGGAAAATAAGAATTGCACTATGCAAAATATCAAAAATATGAAGAAATAGTAAAGGTAAGAACTTGATGTCTGGAAGTTGTTTGCACTTGTCTATTAAAATGTTCAGATTGAGGAGCATGCCCCAGGACCACCATAGCTAGGGACGCTCATCTAAAGTTTTCAGAAAACCCTGAATTTGCCCCTGTAGATATTTGCACCTCTCCATCTCTTTCTTCCTCAAGAACCCCTTCAACCACCCCTGCCTCCCCGCCCCCCCCCCCCCCATCCCATTGCAACCTTGCAAGCATTGATTATTTTTATTTCACCATATTAGAACGATTTCGCATAAGCCGATTTTTATATGCTAATTAGTATCATTACATGCTAATTTACAGGAACAATAGAAAATTCCATGGGCTGAAATAAACTATTGTGTAAAATTCGAATTTTTTGTAGATACCAGCGTGAAATATACGTTTGGTGCGTGTGGTACGTACAGAAATTCGAATTTTAAACAATAGTTTATTTCAGCGCACGTAATGTTCTATTGTTCTTCTACATTAGCATTTAATGGTACTCATTAGCATATAAAAATCGACTTATGCGAAATCGTTCTATTATACCATACCTTGTATTTTTCATCATACCACACTCCCCATTGAAGGAACAGCACACAAAATCGGCTTCCTTCTTTGTTATATTGTCAATTCTTTTTTCTACGATGGTCAATTTTTTCATACACTGAAAGGACAACAATATTTATTAAGCCACTCATAAAAATATTATTTTTATTTTAAAATATTTAGTGTAAAATTTTAAAGTGTAAAATTATTAAATAAATATTAATTATTATTAATCACGCAATCCTAATTACACAAATCATAATTTTGATATTTTTATTAAATATTTCGACCTAATTAAATAATAATTTTATTATTATTTTTATTTTATATTGTTATATCATAATCTTCCAAACAATCTTCAAATCACTTTGAACAAATACCGATTATATTATGAGGTTGATCTCATTTTTGAATAGCGATATATTAAGTAAACTAAAGATGCAGTTATAAATAGAGGTTATTCAGCGGAAAGTTGTGTAATACGGCTGGGTATTTTTAAGAGTCAGTTTTTATTTTTTCGAGCCTTTAGGCGAGAAAAAATAAACACTGACGAGTAAAAATGCCCCAGCCGTATTACACAACTTTCGCTGAATAAATTGTTTATTATACGACATAATATCTTTC
Source organism: Desmophyllum pertusum (assembly GCA_029204205.1). Classification (NCBI taxonomy): domain Eukaryota; kingdom Metazoa; phylum Cnidaria; class Anthozoa; order Scleractinia; family Caryophylliidae; genus Desmophyllum; species Desmophyllum pertusum. The sequence continues at coordinate 721,300 of MU826852.1, forward strand.
CTAAAATATAGGCTTTCAACAGTGTTTTCCGTAGCGCGCGGTCAGGGGGACTGAGACCCGTGTAATACAGTCTCATATCTGATCTCGTCTTTGTGCGTATTCGCACTCTAAAATGCCATGTCGTATAATAAATTGCCATACAAAGAATATTTTATTTTCAAACTTACCGGTCCCAAATTTAGCTCCTACTTGAACCAGAAAGGGAGGAATTTGGGCCAATGAACCAATTGACTCCCACGTATCTAGAAATGTCTTGCTTATGCACTGAACCATTTTCATTCAATCCTATGTACCCAAATGTATTAATTGATTTGTTTTCTAACTTGGGTCTAAAACCAATGGTCTCAACTCCACCAGCAATACAGATATAGATGAGGAGTCCAAACGTGGGCAAGCGTCACAAGACATGTAAAAAACTCCCCCGATGAAATCTCCTTGGTGGTTCGTCAACACTAACTTGGGGACTCAACAGTGATTGAGGCGTGGTTTGCGTCTGTCTGGTGGGATGAGATAATTATCACCAGAGTAACTGTACACAGAGTTTTCTAAAGTATCATCACTGCTTGGTAGTTTAGAATAACGTCGACCTGTAAAAAGATCAAGATGGTAATCATAAATATATATCCAGAAAATATCCATACCCCACCACGGTGGCATCAATATTTCCCTCCCCCCTCCCGCCTTGCCTTCAGAAATTCCAAAATGCTCTAACCACCCCATGCCCTCGGTCTGAATTCCATAATCATTAGCCCTGCTCCTCCTCTTCGGAATTTCCAAATTGGCATGAAGTACAAATCTGTCAGGCATTTCCATTTGGTAACAAGAGACTGGTGCAATTTTTCCCTATTTATCGTGTGAGCGGTAAGAAACGTGGATTTTTTTATAATTTATTGATTTATTAATTATTAATTAATTCATTCATTCATTCATTGAACTTCGGTAATAAACAACTCACTTTGAGCACCAAAGTTTGCATAACAGGTACCCTGGTCCCAGAGGTTTTCTTTCTTATCTTTCTTCTCAACTCGATCAAAGCGATCGAAGCTTCACGGCTAATGTTTTCGCTGCTCAAGATTGAGAAAAACAAAACTTCTGGGCCCAGGGTACATAACAAACTGCAAATGTTCGATGACGATTAAACATGTCATGCAGATACCAAATTAATTAGGTCATGTTTTTATGTGACATGCGACAGTATAAGCAAAATTGAAAATGGGACTTCCGGGTACATCAAAATTAAGTTTTTCTGGCATGGTGCAGCTCAAATTTGATCAGCAAGATTATAGACTGAATTAATATTTCGAAGAACAAATTTTTACCGAAAAGTATTTCACATGAAATTCTCATACACTGCATTTTGCTCCACGTTTGGAATGGCAGAAAACACAGGAAGAGTTCTGGATGTGCTGAATTTAATGGAAAATGACACCTAAAACTATTCAAATTCATAATCAGTTTCCAGCTTTTGAGGGCTGTTGATAGTTGATAAGAGCCCAGAATTAGGTGGAAATGAAAGAAAACGAATTAGACTTTTCGTTTTCTCTTTGATTAATAAAATTATTCTTCGTCTTGTTAGTCCAATCAATACATATGCTACATTTGGTTGGGTGACAGCTTATTTATTCGGTTCCAATTAAAGGGGCAGTGTCACGGTAGACTACGAGTAGTCCCTAATTTTTCTCAGATCGAGTGGGCGGAAAGTCTAGTGTCACGGGGATTTTGACCTTTTTGGTCAAAACTGTGCTTCGGTACCTTTTTTATTTACAAAATAATTCTAGAACACCAAGAAAAAGAAATCAACCAAATTCTTAAAAGAGGAACAAATATATTATGGTCTGTTCTAATGCATTTTGGAAACGAAAATGCGAGAAATTGAAAACCTGTTAGCCTAGCATGTTTTCAAATTGCGATCCATTCCAGCCCAGTTTCCATGGCCAGAGACACTTATTGACAGTTTTAGTACACTAGGATGGTAATTAAGCGGGCCCATGCGCAGCGGCCGCTTCAAGAAATGCACTTTTTTTTTCGTGTCGCTAGCCTTAGTCCTCTTCACGGTTGACATGATCTTATCGCATCTCGGTCTGAAATTAGCCAGTAGAGAATTTCTCTTTCCACATTCTTTCTGTAGTGTCGTGTAAGTGCGTAGATGTATTTAGTTTATTACAGTAATCACATTGGAAAAAGCAAAGACAAATGGTCCCATAGCAGTGAACAGTGGTGCTGTTGCTAAATGTGCTAAATTTTGTTTTGTGACCTTTTCTCGTTATTCGATCCTACGGTTGACATGACGCAATCTCTGGTCATGTAAAGATGATGCAATAGAGGTATTGTGCTATGGGGCATGAAGCAATCCGCATTGGGATTTCTCTTCCTGATCGCAGTTACGATACCCCGTGGTATATGTTTTTGTAAACGTGATTAGTGTCCTTGGATTAGTGGTATTAAGATAAATTAAGGTATGTTTTCAAATGACTATTTGTCATTAGTTGATGGCATTTAGATATATATTTCAGTTTCTACACAGTAATCTTAAATTTAACCTATGAAGTCTGGAATAAGCTTATTAATCGTTTGTCGTGAAAGGTTTTAACATTCACACTCTTCCTACAAGAGATGAATAATTCAAATACTTTCTGTCTAGAAATCAAAAATGTGTGCATAAGAAAAGTGATTATTTTTTATACTAATCTGTGAAGCTGAGCATCTTAAAGTTAACCTATGAAGTCAGGAATAAGCTTATTAATCGTCTTTTCCTACAAGAGATGAATAATTCAAATACTTGCGGTGGAGAAATCAAAAATATGTGCATAAGAACAGTGATTCTTTTTAATACTAATCTGTGAAGCTGATCATGTATGTGCTGATGCAGAGTTTCAGAATGTAGTTGGATAACAAACAAAAAGTCGTCTTTCTTACTTCAGCAGAAATGAAACTTGATGACTTGAAATGACACAGGGAGCAGAGGAGTCGAATTGCGTTACTGCGTTATTCGATCTTGTTATTGTTTTCTCTTTGTCGTCCCAGCGGGTACTTAATGATCGAATAATGTAGTAACGCAATACACCGCGTATAAAGCCGAATAGATCGACTCACAAAGGTCATCGTATAAAGCATATAAATCGAAACTCGAAAAAGTCCAATTTTGATCCTCTACTGCCTGTGGAAAATATTGAAAATGTTTACATACGGTAGCTTCCTGATCTCAGTCTTTACATATGGATGGAAACGAATTCAAAAAAGCACCACACACGACATAAACTTTGTTGAATCATAGAAATCAAGATTACTCTTTAATCAGTAGTAGTGGACCAAGTCATCTTGAAACATGGACTACTTAAACACAGGATTATCTGTCTGTGATCTTTCTTGAGCTTGTCACAAAGTTCCCTTTTGTTGTTTGAATCGGAAGTGAGCTATATCAAAATAATCATTGATAAAAACAACTGTTTTATCAACTGCCACGTATTTGAGTTGTATTTTAACTAATCAATCATTTTTTGTTCAATTTATTAAGCGGCCGATGCCCTATATGGGCATCGAGCCGCTTAAAGAAATGGACGTTTTTTTTTCATGTCGCTAGCCCTACCTCATTAAACGAACGATAAAACTCGGTCCCAAAAACATAACAGTTTTTCTTACACAATTCCACAGCATATATGTCATTCACAATTTATTTTCACGTTGAGCGAAAACACATCTGTGCCCTTGTTGATTATGATGCAATTGACATTAGCTAAAGTTTTCTACACAGTAAACTTGACCTAAGCTCAAACTTACGCTAGCCAAAATATTGCATCACCCAGTCACGTTTTTCGTCACGCAGGTTCGAAGTTGACTCTTAGATTTGGCGGGAGAAACCTCAGAGTAAACTGACCGAGGGGGTGGAGGGGTGCATTGTTCTTTCTCCCCTCAAGGTGAAATTGCCCGGGGGGGTTCTCCCAAAAAATTTGGGTGGGGGTGTGCCGCTGGGCTATAACAACCCTAATTTTGCGAACCTGTTCCAGACTAAGGGCCTGTTTACATGGAGGGAGGGTGACCCGGGTTCCCGGGTCACCCTCCCTCCATGTAAACAGGCCCTAAATGTTGAAAAAAGATACCCTATTCCGGACGATTCTTAACGATTTTCTTTCTAACCCAAAAGGCTAAACTACTAAGCAGCACTGCGAGTTGTAGTTGAAAAGCTTTTTTAACACTCCTACGCGTTTCTTTTCGTCTGACTACTTCATCTACCCTATGCCAGAGTATCAATTACCGATCTTCATGCCAACTCCTGGGAAACTGATACCCTGATACCCAAAAATGCCTTTTGGTATACCCTGTTCCAGACCAAAATGCTCAAAAACCATACCCTGTCCAGCTGCACGTTCCTATATAGCGAAACTAAGGGAGTGCCCCCCCCCCCCCCCCCGGGAAATCGGCCGCTTGTAATCCCTTCAGGGGTTCTTGTTTATAACAAAATTTGACCATTATTTTTAGTTTTCTGTAAATACAAAAACGTTTTTTGGTTTTTGAAATGACATCAAATCCTCGTGACACTGCCCCTTTAACTCATAAACATGTGATCGGACCGAACTGTAAAATCGAAAGTCATTGTACTCCACAAAAATATGCAAACGTAATCATCATGTTTTGATCACGAGACACTAGTCACGCAAACACAGGCGAATATTATTTTTTGGAATTGAGGGACATAAAAATTACCTACAAGTAAATAATCTTTTGTTTTTCTTCGTTGAATACAATAAAACTCACAGAACGATAATTTCCTACTCATGCCTGACAATAATGTCTCGTTAATCCTGCAAACAAGGGGTACTGTATTCGATTCTTCAAAGGTGCAGATAAATAAGCTTAATAGTGATTTTGATTAGCTAGTGTCGCATAATTTAGTGCGCGCATCGTTCAAAGTAGCTAAAAGTGGTTCTCATAAAACGAATCTCTCTTATTTTCAGCTTTGCAAAATAAGCAGTTAGTTTTCGTGTCACTCCATAAAAATTTCCAAGCCAAGTTCTTAGCTGGTTAGCGATAATAAAGTTTCGCTTTTTACTGCTTTTTTATAAGAAAGCTTACCAGAAGAATCACAACTCATACCCCGGACTCATACCTGCTTTTTTGCCTCCAAGAAGTGGTTGTCTCTCCATTTATTAAATGTATTCTCTTCCACTCTACATACAAATTCACTTTCCTCCTGCTTTCTTGCGATGTCAAGCCAAAAACTGAAAAAATATAAATGCCCGCGATTTTATACTTTCGGTTTCAATTCAGCGCGTTTCAAGGAACTGGGACTTGCTTTGTCTTTCCAACAGTACAGAGAAGATGTAATCTAATCTCAAAGGAGTAAATTATATCGACTATTTTATCAGCTCTTTGTAGAGCAAAAAGAAACATAAGGTTATATATGACAAAATTTATTATAATTTGTTTATTTTACTATTTATGTGTATTTTCTTGGATATTAAAGCAGTTTGCTCACTCGCAAATCAAAGATAGAAATGAACATGATGAAATTCTTCCAATTTCCAGACAAGTCCAAATTCCACAGTGAGTATCCGTTTTGGGGAGGGGGAGAGGGTTTAGTATAAATCTCTTTTTAAAATGTCAAAACCTGATAGATAAGTTCAGTTAAGCTAAAAAAAAAAATCTATGGAATTTCAACATTTATCTATCACGTATAAGACTGCCACTGATTTATAACAGTGCTTTTTTTGCACAGTACGATTGCTGTCATTTACCTACCCCTCCCTAAAACTAAATATATGCTGCCCTCTGCTCTTGTGTCCGGTCTCTCCGGGCTGGCGATCTGTTGTCTTGATAACGGTGTCCTGTTCAGAAGTTTGTGCGTGGTTGTGGTGGAATTTTGCTCTTTACAGACCCACGTTTCGCCGTTCGTTTCGTCTGTTTGACTCGCAGAGCTTAACAAGCAATGATAGAACTAAATTTGGTAAGTAACCACCAATTTTAATGAAAGTTTCGTCGGATAAGTAGAGTTTTAGACTGTTGTTTAATTTAATTTCCCGCCATGTTGATATTTGTAAACGGTTCTGCTAGCTTAATTAAGAGTTATCCTGATGTTCTGCGCAGCATGCAGCTAATAAAAAATTCTGCCGTGAGGGTTTTGATTTTCGTTTTGGTCAAGCAAGTGTAATACAGTTCTCCTGTGCTTTAATAATTTTGATACAGTACAATTTTCTAATTAAGAAAAATCAATTATTTAGCTTACACTTCAATTTTGAATTTTGTGATCAAATATGGTGAAGGATCTGTGAACACAAGCTGAAGCAGAAGGAAAACAAAACCTTTTGAATTTTTCATTGCCAGGTGCTGCCGCCTTCACTAACAACTGTGGGTTTTTTATGGTCAGGTATAGAAAATCACATGTTGGTCTGAAATAGGAAGGTTCCAACACCTTTTTCATTTTCATTGGGACAGATACTTTACTAGCTAACAACTGACATTTTGGGGTCAGGTCTGAGATTACGGTGTTCGAGGAGTATCACTAGAAAATTTATCACTTTTGATTTATTTTGTGTCATTTTTTATTTATTTTGTGTCATTTTTTATTTCTTGAGTCACAGTCACACACCGACTGGACCCCCATCAAAAATTTTGGAGAGTCACTGGGAGAGTAAAGTGTCTTGCCTAAGAACACAACACAATGAGCCTGGTCAGAGCTATACCATTTAAAACCATGTACTATATTATACCATTAGACCTGACTGCACCTGTCACACAGGCTAATTGATGCAAACAAAGAAAGAGAAAATGTGCAAAATTCTGCTCCATTTACTCGGAAAGCATCATCATCGTCATAGCTCCTCGTACCAGTAGGCGCATAAGGCCACAACATTCTGTTTCCATGCCACCCTGTCTCAGGCGTTCCATTATTCCTGCCTGCCATCTCTCTACTTCCACTGTTGCTCAAGCTATATGTCACAGATCATAAGTGTTTTTTGGTGTTTTGGTGTAATAATTTTATTGGTGACTAGTGATTGAGAATCTGAAGTCTATTTTTTTTCAGGTTATAAAATAGATGTTTCACAGCAACACTCAAGAAACAGCTGGTTTGTCGTCACAAATGCTAATCTCATCTACATGAAAAATGATTACAAGGGTTGTGATTGCTACCTTTTTCATATGGAGTAGTTTTCTCAAGGTAATGAAACATTGCTTTATTATAATACACACTGCATGTTTACAATATTGACTCAATAAAGACAGTGTGTGATGTATTAGTGTGGTAAATATGTGGGCAAGTAGATTTGCAATTTGTTGCTAGCCCATCAACTAAAGAGGTGTTCTATAGAAAAGGAGAAAAATATTACCTGCTGGCAGAGTGCAGACAGAACCCTTTTGAAATAAGGAATATTTTCAGGAACATCTCTCTTATCTGGACTTTAATTTTCAGTTAAATTAGGTAATACTTGGTGCATTTCCAGGGGATTTTTATTAATCATTAATCATTTATATTTTGTATTTTTTTAGGGTTACGACAATACCTGTTTATCAAGTTCCTGTCTCAATGGAGGAACCTGTGTCACATCTGGCAGTGGACAGCATTCATGTCACTGTGCTGTAGGGTATACCGGAGGCAGCTGTTCAGTCAATATCAATGAATGTGCTGCATACCCTTGCCGCAACAATGGAACATGCATTGACAAGGTACTTGGAGTCTTAACTAATAGTCTGTCGTGAGTAACCAGGTATCTCTCTTCACGTACTCAATTCTTTCTCCTGCTCAGGAGACATCCGAGATTCGACCCGAAAAATTCCATACTGATGACGTAGCTCAACAGAGATACGTGTAGTGTCTCTGATTGGTTGTTGATCAATTTTGAATTTTCACAGTCAAGTTAATCAACCAAGCAGATAGAGACACTTTTTTTTTGGGGGGGGGGGGGGGGGTGGGGTGGGGGTGGTTTGAATCTTGGTCAACTCGCGGAAGAGAAACATCTGTTTACTCAGATTAGTCTTCACTGTACTTCACTTGAAAAAAGTGCTGTCAGTAGTTGAATGATATTTGTGCAACAAAACATAATAAACTGTTGTTGTTGAATTTTCAGGTGAACTCATTTCGCTGTGAATGTCACAGAGGATACAGCGGAATCATCTGTGAGACAAACATTGACGACTGTCAAGGCAACCCATGCAGAAACGGCGCAACTTGTCAAGACCGTGTCTCTGATTTCCATTGCTATTGCCAACCTGGCTTTGCGGGAAAGTCCTGTGAGATTGACGTTGATGACTGCGCTGGTTTACCTTGTCGTCATGGTAGCACATGCACTGACAGGGTGAACGGGTTCTCGTGCACCTGCCTGCCAGGTTATACAGGGAGTTTGTGTGAAGTCAACTACAATGAATGCGGCAGTAATCCTTGCCAAAATGGAGGAATTTGTGCTGATGGAGTGAATGCTTACCTTTGCGTGTGTAAGTCTGGTTTCTCTGGGAAGGATTGTGAAGTGGACATTGATGAATGTAAACAAGCACCTTGTAAAAATGGAGGTAAGAAGACTGTTTAGTTTACTCTATGTTTTGCTATTGGAATGGATGCTTTACATGAGAATAAGTCTTATTTCATACAGTTAAACCTCTACTAAGTAAGAGATGCCTTCAGGCTTCTGCCGTACTCAGGCCAAACTTAGTGGCCCACACTGCCGGAGATTATCCCGTTTTTTCACAAGCGATGCCTTATTGACATCTGGGCCAATCACAAAAACACTACATTGTACATTTTTAGCCTCCTGCACTCTCCTACATTGTAAGCAGACATACAGGACTAGTGGTTTGACTACAGTTTGTTCATTGAAAATTTATCGGTAAATCTTGGTCTCAGTATGTTTTTATCATTTTGTGAGCTGAATGTTGAACATATTTCAAGTTTGTTGTTTTCTGTTAGGAACTTGTCAAGATCTCGTCAATGATTTCCGTTGCGATTGTGCAGTGGGCTTCCAAGGAGCCACCTGTGAAGCAAACATTGATGACTGCTTACCCGCTCCATGTGACAACAATGCTACATGTGTTGACTTAGTCAATGGATTTTCCTGTTCGTGCTTACCAGGGTTTACTGGACACAGATGTGAGATAAATATAGATGAATGCAGAGACCACAAGTGTATGCCACAACTCTGCCTGCATTGATGGGACAAACTTGTACAGGTGTGTCTGCAAGCTGGGTTTCACGGGTCAGTTCTGTGAAGTGGACATCGATGATTGTGTCGCTCAGCCGTGTAAGAACCAAGGAGTGTGTGTGGATGCTGTCAATGACTTCAGATGTGTATGTCGCACCGGGTTTACAGGAAAAGACTGTGCAGTTTAACATTGACGACTGTACAAATGATCCTTGCCAACATAATGCAACATGCGTAGATCTGGTGAATGATTACAACTGCACTTGTATAACAGGTTATACTGGCAAGGATTGTCATGTCAATATTGACGAGTGTGTAAATCAACCTTGTCGGAATGGGGGAACTTGTATCAACAGGGAAGATGGACTAGGATATGATTGCCTTTGTCGCAATGGATTCACGAATGCGACCTGTTTGGTTGATGTTAACGACTGCTCGCCTAATCCTTGCCATAGCGGGAAATGTATTGATTTAGTTTGACAACTTTAAATGCAACTGCCCTAGCAACATAACAGGACGAACCTGCGCTGGTTCAGTAAATGTATGCAATACATTCTCATGCCGCAATGGAGGGACATGTATGTCCACTAATTCCTCGTATAAATGCATTTGCCCTGAAGGAATTACTGGTACAGACTGCGAGGTTGATATTAACCATTGCCAATCACACAGCTGTAAAAATAATGCCACTTGTCTGGATGGCGTAAACAACTATACTTGCATCTGCTTGAAGGGATACGCCGGAAGTCACTGTGAAACGGAAGTTAACGAATGCCTTGGCTATCCTTGCAACAATGGAGCAACCTGCGTAGATTTGATTAACGACTTCAAATGCTTATGTGCTCTGGGTTTCAAAGGACGCACATGTTCTGTGGACATCAACGAGTGTTACTCATTTCCTTGTCATAATGATGGGATTTGCACAGATTTGGTGAATGGCTTCAACTGTACTTGCAGGCCAGGGTTTACAGGGAAGAAATGTGAGACCAACATTATTGACTGCAAGCCACTGAGTTGTTTAAATGGAGGCTATTGTATGGATGGCATCAGCAAGTTTGAATGTCTATGCAGTCCTGGGTTCGGCGGCAGGCATTGTGAAATAAACATTGACGACTGTGCACGACAGCCCTGTAAAAATGCTGGCAACTGTACCGATTATGTAAATAACTTCAAGTGTACATGCTCGCCAGGTTACACGGGAAAACAATGCGATGTTGACATTGATGATTGTGTCAATCAACCATGCCGCCATGGTGGCTCGTGCATTGACCTAGTGAATGGTTTCATTTGTAAATGTCCTCTGGGTTACACAGGTGTCCACTGCGAGACGGACATAGATGAGTGTCACCCGCAGCCGTGTGTCAATGGAACATGCCTGGATAAACAAGGTAGATTTGAGTGCATCTGCCAAGTTGGTTTTACTGGAAGTCGTTGTGAAGTGAATATAGACGATTGCGCCAATTTTCCTTGTCAAAATGGGGGCAGCTGTTTTGATATGGTAGACAACTTTCACTGTCTGTGTCCTCTTGGATTCAAAGGAAGAACGTGTGGAGTGAACATCGATGATTGTTCCACACAGCCTTGTCTACGTAACGGCAGCAGATGTGTGGATGGCGTGAATACGTTTAGCTGTGTGTGTGCCCCTGGTTATACAGGCGTCAACTGTTCTGATGATGTTAATGAGTGTACGTCATCACCTTGTCAGAATAACGGTACTTGCACTAATGACATATCTGGCTTCAAATGCTGGTGCCCATCAGGCTTCACAGGTGAGAAACTTGACGTATTACATGGGGCTATAAATTTTGGGTGTTACTGTCTCCAATAATATTTACATTAAGCACTTTCCCGTGTTAGGGAACTTATTTCGGGATGGAGCTTGTACTTGCCCAAACTTTTTCATTAAAATGGCTGAAACTTTTGGGATGAATATCCTGGCTTGTTGTGGAGAGGTGGCCGAGTGTAAGTAGTACTCTGAGTGTTATATCTATTTGTTAATTATTGTAATAGAGGCACATATTACAATAGCATGCGCTGGAGTAAAATGAAGCGCAAACTCACGCTCTTCTCCACGCAGCGCCTGCGTCAAGGCTAATATTACAAAAGCAACCTGTCACGGGGCGGAGGGCTCTTATTGGAAGGGTGTGCCAAATTTTAAGTACCACTCGGACGCGACTCCCTGCCAGTAATAAGATCTGTCGGGGAAACAAGTGCCGTTTCTGGCAAATCTTCGTTGAAGCACTCAAAGAGTTTCCGATTGTTATTACCCAATCAAGAAACATTGTGAGCACTCGCGAATACTCCAAAAATTTTCACGCGCCAGCATAGTGCACTGAGGAGGTCATGTTGCTTACTAGCAACTTTGTTATAAAAATTGCGGGCTCAGTCCTGTCTCGGAGAAGGGATTTCACCATCAACTGATACTTGTTTGTTCCCCTGACTGAAGACTTGGAACTTAGTTGGTATTATTTTGAAACCTTAGATCTATTATACTGTAGATGCTTTAATTCATTAAAATAAATTTTAACATCAGGTCGCCATTGTGAGGTGAAGGAAAGTAACTGTGATTCATCTCCATGCCGACGTGGCGGAACATGTACTGACATCCCAGGAGGTTTCCAGTGCGCCTGTTCAACAGGTTTTACCGGAGGTACATGTAACATTACAACAGGCTCAGATGATTGTGATAACATGATTTGCTTAAATGGTGGGAAGTGTCACCATGTTGGAAATCAAAGCGTGTGCGTATGCTCTGAGGGGTACCATGGCGACCACTGTGAAATAAAGAGTGACAGATGTCAATCATCTACTTGTCGTAATGGAGGCACTTGTGTTGACAATGGCGAATTGCTGTTCTGTAAGTGCGCTGTAGGGTTTATTGGAAAACGCTGTGAAAAAGGTGAGCCTGAGATATGACTGACTGTAAAATACAGATGTTAGCAACGCATATACAGTTAGACACTCTGCTATTAAACATGCACCTTCTATAATGGTAATGAATTTATGCACCAGTCAATATTGTAAACCCTCGGAGAATAGTGGGGGGAAGGAAAATCGAGGATGGCCAGAGGTCGTGATTCTTGGACTCAAATAATGGTGCTGATCAAAAGGCCGAATTGTGGCCTTAAGGTGATTCCTCAGAAATAAAAGCAGTCGAACGATTTTTTGAAACTTTCCCTGAATGTTCCCTACCAAGCAGTGTTTCGAAAAATACAATAAAAAAGATAGGTCACCGTGCTCGCAAAAGAGATATGATGGACCAATGTTACCCCCATTTATGCCTGTACTGGTACTAAGGGACTGTGCAATAATTATCAGGAGGGGGGGGATGGTTGGAAAATGGGCTTCATGTAGCCAAAATATTAGGTAATACCCCCCTCTTAAAGGAGTGAATTTTAGTTATTGCCCCCCCCCCCCTCTAATCAGTCAGAAATTATGTACGCCCCCCCCCCCCCCCTCACAGTTATACACACACCTTTATACAAGTACCCTACATTTTCTCTACACGCACCTGTGGATTAAAATCTTAAATCTTATAACAGAAAGAAGAGTTTCTACTACATGTTTAATTGTTGGACATCCGTCGTCTGGAACAACATCACCTCCGTAGCAATGTTCAACAGAACCATATGGTAGCAGAAGGAAAATTTTCGGTTCCATCTTATAAATAGGTATGGATTCACTGATGTAATATGTACTTGAAATAAAATGTTAAGCCCCCTCTCGAGTGACTTATTTTACCTTGAGCCCCCCCCCCTATCCTTGCTTTGATTTTACTTTATGCCCCCCCCCCCCCCCTCTGTTTCCCAACCCCCCTCCTTGCACAGTCCCTAATCACGCGCGTAGTTATTTCATCGGTTCACGTACATTTCGCGGTAGCCTAGAAGCAAAGTTTAAAAGTAATACTTGATAAGTTCAAAGTCTCGACCATATGGAAGCAATTTAATATATAATTTGTGGAAAAAAATCACACAAATTCAAACGCCATCGACTCAAAACGTTCCTCGCATCGATGTTTTCAAGGTCATAAACCTGCACCCACGAGTAAACGTTTTGTGCACGCTTTTAGCGATATTTTTTTTCCTTCCGAAAATGTTTTTATTTTATTTTTTAACTTAAAGAGGATAATTTGAACATCAAAATTATGCAATAAAAAATATAGGTCACCGTGCTCGTTTACGAGGAAACGTTTATTTACCTCCCTGGCGAGGCATAGCCACAAACAAAGCCTCCATGTTTTTAATGTGCGCGCGCTAATTTACGCGCGAATTATATGCGCAGTAAGGATGCGCAGCGCAATACTGAGGAATCACCTTAATAGGGGCAAGAATACATTATATCCCCTACTTAATGATGCTTTCATTTATTTTTGTCACCTAATGGCAACGTATCCTTGATATCTAATTTGAACTGTCTTCATTGTTACGGACTAATGATTATTTCCCAATATTTTATTGCTTTTGCTTTGCAATGTGTTTGCAGTTTTTAAAACCACTGCATTGTTCGAGTGGCTGATAGCAACCTAACATTTCCATCCGACATCTGTGGACCACACGGAGCATGCGTAAGTCGCCGCACCGGCTTCTTGTGCACGTGTCATCCGGGATACTCAGGACTTCTCTGTCAGTACGGTAAGTGGAGGGAAAAGGGATTTCATAGCTGAAGCATGACACATGACATTCTTTTGAATCGTCACGCAATCTTTCCCGAAACGTGCGGGTTCCCATCCTCACCCCCCCCCCCCCCCCCCCCCCCCCCCCCCCCCCCTCCCTACCAGGCTTGTCGACCCGTCTTTGAATTGAGCTCTGTATGTTCTTTCTTGTTTCTAGAAATAAACGAATGTTTGTCGAGTCCTTGCACTGAAGACATGAACTGTATTGATGGAATAAACACGTTCACTTGTGAGCATCTTAGTGCAAACAATATGGCTACCAATACACCGTTGTCAGGTAAGGGTGACGATTAAATTTTATGTTTTTCTAGGACGATTATTGATTAATTGCCGGCAGGCAGAATAAGCCAATTTACGAGCAGAATTATCCAAGTGCCATAGCGCGAATTTATCCGGTGCCATTAGCGCGGGAAAACATGTAACCGATCGCAAGGGCGGGAAAAGTTGGGAGGGTTTTTATTTTTTATTTCTTTTTTTGGGGGGGGTGGGGGGGGGGGGGGGTGGGGGGAATTGGGAGTATATTACCTAAGACCTAATACAGACGTACGCTTTTGAAACATAAGCTTGCGAGTTAGAATCTCCCTTTCAGTTTGTTGCTAGACAAGTCCGTATGAATGCGGGCCCCACTATCTTTCTAGCCTGAATGCGAGCAGTCGTTTTTTTTTTAACTCGTGAATGCGAAAGCAGTGAACGGGTTATAGCATTTGGTGGACAAATTTCACTCGCTCGGTCGATGGGCTGTTAACTTTAATCGCGCTATTAATGTATGCATATTGATTTATTAATTCACGAGTTGGCTCATAGAAATAATCCATACTGATGACGTAGCTCTATACAGTGATCGGAATAGTGTCTCTGATTGGCTGTTACTTGCACGTGAAAATTCAAACTCGAAACCTTATTTATATTATAAATGGAGTTTAGATGAACCTAACGCTTGGTCTTGAAGTTTCCCTGATTCTCCAGGAGACAAAAAGTTCTGTTTCCCTCAAGTTAAGGTTGAACTCTGTTTTATGTTTGATACATTCAGGTTCCTCTGCCATGTCTTCGTATGTAGTTCGGTTGTCGTGGCAACAGTCGCGTTCGTGGTATTTGCTGCAATTGGCGTGTTTGTATTTAAAACGAGATTCCAGAGGCAGAGGAATGGACGAATGAAGCTCACAGAGAATCATGCTGACACACTTCCCCATCCCTACCCTGAGGAAAAAAACGTTTGAGAACCCGATATACCAGGTATGTTAGCGCCTGTAATGGAAATGCATCCCATCCTTGAAAAGGGGGGGGGGGGGGGGGTAGCAACACTCCCAGCCGCTTCATGCTACGGAGACTGGAGATAAGCGCGCCGGCCTATCGAGCCACTTCTTGATTGTTTCGTTTTTACGCAAATAAAACTTCATGTTATCATGTACGCCTGCCCTAACAGTTCACCGGTGGAGAGATGCACTGTGATCCTGGTCCTGGCCAGGACTCGAACTCAGACCGCTAACAAATAAAATATTCCGGTTATAAACCCCCCCCCCCCCCCCCCCCCGATATAAGCCCCCTACTTCTCCGTATTTCTTTACTATAAATGTCCTCACAGAAATTGTTGAACTTTAGACCATATTAATTTTCTTTCTTCCATTTCATTATGTCCTCCCAGATTTGGTTTTTTGTTCCCAATATCAAGTTGACTGACGTAAAGGACTTAAAGACCAGTAAATGGATAACGTATCTTATTGCTGCATCAATTTGTTTCTCATCAGCTCATTTCGAAACTTTCTTTTTAAGTCCGCTTATAAGTCCTCCGTTTATAAGCCCATCCAAAAACCCTTTACGAAGTTGTATAAGCCCAGGGCTTATAAGCGGCAGTTTACGGTATTAGGGCCACCAATGACGGTACAAACAAACTGTTTTTCTTTTGTTTTCTTGTAGCCTTGTGACAAGGTAATTGCTGTGGAATGCCGTGATGACATTGACGCTTTACAAGCTCTGAGAATACAGATCGACCAAGAGCTTCTCGACCTCTCCTTCTTAAGCGACGGAGAAAGCATAGGGCGAAGAGAACTCACAAAAAGCACGTCGGCCCCAGATCTCCGCAACTTACACCTTACCGTCACGGATATGGAAAGCAGCAGCGTGTGCTCAGTGGGATGACCTATCCCAGGGATCCGCGGGAGCAGTGCGGGTTTCTCGGAACAAGCACAAGTAGCAGTGAGAATCGAAATGGTTTTGTGATCGTGGACGTAAAAACGCTCCAAGGAATGGCTTGATACTTATCTTTTAAAATGCAATAAACTGAAAAAGACCACATTACATGAAGTCGTGGAAACTTTAACCTTACACTCCAAGAGTGCCAAAAAAATCTTGAATTTCATTTTGCAAAATTGTCAAAAACAAACAGCACCACATGAAAGTACTGCTCAATAGCTTTCATTTGAATGGTCACACACTAGGGTTTCATATACAACGTAATAAACAGCACCACATGAAAGTACTGCTCAATAGCTTTCATTTGAATGGTCCGGCTGGGAATGAAAGGGTTAAGTATTTTTTCAGTCGGAATCACGATAGGTTTTCATGTTTTATTGCATGAATCTCTTCTTATTGTCTCTAGATCTTGAAATGTGTTTTTTGTTTTCTTGTTACCTGTGCGGCAATGTATTGTTGACATTGTACGTATATTTCATCACTTGGGAAATTTAATTATGTGAACATCATGTAAATATAAGATAGTCGTTTTTTGGCCTAAAACATATACGCCGACTAACTTATTCAGTATTCAGTATGCTTGGATATATATAGATTATTTATTGAGCTGACACAGCATTTAATATATTTATTATCATACATCGAGAATAGGCCTTCGCAGTAACCAAACCACACGCGTTATTGAGGCCTGAAATTAATGCGAAATGAAGCTACTAGAATATATTTAATAAATGTTGAGTATAATTATGTAAAGTATTTAATAATCGGCTGCTATTTATAATAGTATAAGAATCCAGATTTATTACGTTTTGTTAAATAAAAATTAATCGATTTCTAAGAAAATAAATTATAAATTATATTGATTTAATCGGAAAGTGATAATGAAATATAGAAAACAGGTAAAGAAAGTTTGAAGTGAGAACGAAAATAAGAGAAATTAAATGTTATTATAATTATTATTAATATAATTTTTCTGCCAACTAATAATTGCGTTAAAAAATTGAGATATACTAATAGTTAAAATAGCATTGTGTTTATAATTAAAGTTTTGTGAATAAATAGAGGAATTCAAATGTTTACATGGTTCTGATGCTTATATTTATCTTGTTCGTGTATGACTGAAATAACTTGTTACATGTAAAGAAAATCAACTGAAGTTGCTCTATAGACTTTAAAATTCGGGGGCTGGCTGAAGAGAAATGATGGTATAAGAAAAAACGGAAATTTTTTTCAGTGGAATAATGGCCTTGGTTTTTCTGGAATAACGGAATAACGACGTTTCCTTTGGAATAATCATCGACAGTAACATTTCCCTGGAATAATGTAATTTTGGATAAGGGGTCAAATAAAGCATTTAGGGCATTCGAAAGAACATTTGCGACCATACCGTCAAATGTATTGTCTCCCATGAGATCCCGCGTGAGATCCCGCAAGATTGGTTCAGATCATTGTCAATAAAAACTGGAATAATGAGATTTTAAAATTGTCAAACGGAATAAATGATCAGTTTTCTTAACTGGAATAATGGCAATTTTAGAGCAGGAATGACTGATCGGGAGTAATGAACAATCCATGATTCTTCTTCAGCCCCCAAGGTTTAAAGGGACACTGTCCTCATTTTAGCATGATTTTGGGAAGGCCAGAAACATCTAGATCATAGGAAGTTGAACAATAATGGTTTGATTCTGTAGAATAGCACTCGAGAAATGACAGGAACCCATTAGGAAGTGAGGATGACTAATGACAGCGAGGATGGAAATGGATTACAATATGGATTTTGAAAAAACGACAGGATGTCAGTTTTTCAAAGTTTCAAGTTTGGCTCGGAAATCTATGAAATTTTGCAAAAATTGTGTTGCAAGATGGAATTTCTCCATTTCGTGCATTTATAACAGTTTTCAGCAAATACGTCGGGACAGTGTCCCTTTAAATGTGGGGTCGATTGTGTACAGTGTTAAATAAGTTCGTGACAATCGAGAACGAGTGAGTTGGAAGGATCCACGAGAGTTTTCTTCAACTCTCATCGACTATCTTCCGCCCGTCCCAAACGAGAGAAACTCACTCATTTATCAAAGGTCTCAGTTTAGTTTGATTCTTTCCTAGTACATCATAAACGTTATCTCCACACCTTTGAAACTCAAGCTGGAGGTAATTTCAGTGTAATTTCGTAACAATTTGAGCCCGTGCATTCAACCGCTGAACTGTAGCAGATTTCTGCCCATACTCTCGACGACTCTCCTCTAAAATTTGAGCAGGTTCAAAAATTCGATGAGTCACCGAGAGCGCATGAGAGTTTCAGGTCAAACGAGAGTGAGAGTTTGAACTTTTGTCAACACTTCCCGGGCTAGACTACGAGTTTCGTTTTCTCGGTATTTTATTTCGCGCGAGATGAAAGCGAATTGTCGTCCCCTCGTCGTTTTTGCCGTTGATTTGCATGATTACAGAGACATTTTATAGCACCAAGGTTGTTTGCAGTAAATTTGCGGTCTTTTCGTTTCTCAACGCAACACTGTAAGTTACAAATGCCCTAGCAGGGTTTTAACCCAGAGAGAGAGGTCGATTCTTTAATTTGTGAGTTTTCTCAGGGAGAGAAAAAAATCAAAAAACGGGAGGAAAGTCTAACCAAAACCTGATGAGACTGTGCTACCCGCACGTTATCCTGCGTAGCAAGCTCTCTCGGGGAGGGGTGGGGTGGGTAACTGGGTATGGAAGGGGAAGGAAAGAGAGCTTGCAAGGACGCCTCAGCCGAATGCCGCCTCTCAAAACGCAGGCTACGTTCGAGGATCGGGGGGGGGGGGGGGGGGGGGGCTATATAAAAAAAGACGGGGGTGATCGCCGTACCTTTCAGGGTTTAAAAATTCGTGGTTTGGTACCGCGCTTAGTTAGGGTATAAAAATTTAAAATGACCACTATTATAAGCCGGAAAAAATAGGATAGAAACTAGTTTTACTTTAGAATCGGTAGGTAGCGAGGAGTTTCCTTCACTGTGGACAGCGGTTTCCACTGTAAATACAATACTCGACAATGAACTGGGCACTAATGCGCAGGAGACTGGACACTAAAAAACAAAAACAAGATGGATTCCATTGTTTGTGGGGAGTGAAACTGTATTTGCTTTTTATCCCTTATATCTCTGATTGCAAAGGATCTTTTACTGCAATACATCCATAAGGAAACTGTATGATTTAAGAATGAGTGCAGGTATGGGTTTGGATTCCTCGAAGCCAGACGAAACAGACCTACAGGCGAGAGAACTTTCCCTTTGCACATCAACGTATCGGCCATTTCTTCCCGATGGCCAGGCAATTCCTCCTCCGTTTACAGTCCTCAAGGAACTAAAACATTCGGGTCCTTTAGGACTCGATCAAGTCATGAAGGTGACAGCTTGCGCTTTTCCGCCGAACGACGATACAAGTTTATTGACGCTGACCACATTTGCTGGTCTCCCTCTCAGACATTTCCGAGCGGGATTTGTTCAATGTTGGGATTTTGAGAGCATCGATGAAAGCCACGATGACAGCCTGTTCACATATTCACCGCGTCCCGTGTGTTGTTTTTCTCCAAACGGCGAGATCGTATCGTTTATATTTAAACACAGGAAACGGACATATCATTTTGGCCGAGCGAATCGAGGACTGCACCCTTGAGCCGTTTAAAATTGACTGTGACACAGGTGGATACGGTGACAGAAGTCTTCTGTCAAGAGCTTTATGTTGTGTGTTTTCACCTGATGGCCTAAAGCCGTGACTGTAAGCAATGTGACATTAGAATCTCACCGAGGTATTGAAACAAATGAAATCTGCCTATGGCAGGTGAAATCCAAGAAAAAGCTGAAGAGCCTTTGGAGAGTGAGTTGTGAGGTCGTTATGCCTCAATTCACTGGTCATTTGATGAGCTGTGTGTTTTCTCCCGATAGCTCCCTTCTTGCATTCTCCAGCTCATTGAGTCAGCTATACGTTTTGAAGAGTGATAATTTAGAGTTGCTTTCGGCAATAAGGACTGACATCGTTACAGGCAACACTTGTAGCTGTGCATTTGATCCAACTTTTCCATATCAAAAGCTCGCAGCCTGCTATGAAGACGGTCTGTTTCAAGTCTGGTATATTCAAGATAGCGAAGCTAAATGTGTAAAAGAATTGCAGCTTGTGACAGCCCCAACTAAGTTGACTGCATTCTCGTACAGCCCTGATGGCTCAATGCTGGCGTTCGGCACATCACAAGGAAAAGTTATAATAACTGAAACAGAATTCTTGCAAACTCTATATGAGTTAGATGCTACTCATAACATTGGACAAGAATCAGTTCCTAATGAATCAAGTGTAACAGTTATCTGTTCTGTCGCTTTTACAAAGAGTTGCCACGAGCTGGCTGTTGGACAGAGTGACGGCTTCGTTCGGATCTGGCAGCTTCCTTTAAAGTTTGAGCTGCGGCATATGTGTCGACTGGTGATCAACAAGCTGGTTCCACCAAACCAAATAGAGTGCCTTCCATTACCAAGGAACTTGAAGGCATATCTACTGTACTCTCACCTTACTCTAGGGGAGAGGGTTAGTTAGTGCTCTTAAAGTTAAAGGAGTAAGTCGTGACATTTGACGAATACTCATCCTAACTATGTTGCGTTGTTACGGCTGTAAACCAACTAGAGACCATATTACATGAAGCAACAAACATTGCATTGCCAGCAGCTGCCAAAAAAAATTCACGTGTCACATCCCATTTTGCAACTGCAATGCAACAAAAATGTTGCATTGTGAGTTGCAAGAAAAGTGGAGCTATCCTGTACTTTTCGCAAAGTTGCAAGACAAGTTGCTGCGTGTGACACGTCAATCGCAACTTGCAACGCAATTTTGTTTAAATGAGCCGATCAGAGTACGTCCTTCGCTTGCGGGAGATTTTAAGATGGCGGGCGCAAATGTGCGACACCCGCTCTGTAACTTGCAATGTTTTTCAGTCATCTGCGTTGCAAGTTGCAAGGAAAATTGGCATGTGTAACATGGCCTTTAGGGACAGATAATTTTATTTGTGAGGAGGGGGGGGGGGGGGGGGGGGGTGGTGGGTAAATACCCCCAAAATGCCGAGCCTCTAGATTTCCAAATTTTCAGGGGGAGCATGCCCCCAGACCCACCTCAAGAGGCTCGCGCCTCCTGCGCCCGCTTTAGAGCCCCACATCATCATGATCTCGAGCGGTAATGGGCTCCTGTCTCGGGCTTAAGGTAGTAGACCTGACTTTACAACTCCATTTTGGAACCAAATAACTTTAATTTATCCATATTTACACCTTAAGGGGAAAAGGGGCTGGCTACGCCCCTGGAAGTAATGTCGTGCCCCTAACTTTCCTTCGCCTTCTGATCTCATCACTTGCTTTGTTCACGCCTGTGAATTCTTGGATTTGAAATATGGCAACTGCAAATTCGCGAAATTAACGTGTCGCAAAAATGTCATGTAATAAGTGATCTACGGTGGCTCTGAGGTGACATGCTTATTGACTTTTACTACGCGCTCGTGTTCCTTGACATTTTACATGTGACTGACTGGTCAGTTGAATAGTTGCAGGGGTGGGTGGATACAGGATTTTTGAAGGGGGGTGGCTGCTTGCAAATATTATAATTGTCATTATATTTTTGGCTAAAAACAATAATATTTTTTACACAAGGTGTTTCACCCATGATTTGGTTATGGTCATGATAAATCACGACAAGAGACATTTTTCATTATAATCACAACTTTATTTTGATCACTCAATAAAATACGTTGAAACGAAATTACATGTTACGAAATTCCGCGCGATTTCGCAGAATAATTGTTTTCGCGCCAAATGGAGGTTATTGTTTATATACATCATATAGATACCATATTTTATTCGAATAGAGAGCCAATCAAATTGTTACCAGAAAATGCAATATCATGTGGGTGAGTATATAACAATAAATTTGAATAAGGAGCAAAAACCATGGACAAAGATCCTGCTGGTTGCACGTTAAATTAAATCTCAAAGGATATCTAATCAGCTAAACCTGATAAATTAGTAGAGAAAAGTCAGGGCTACTGCAAGGCTGATACAACGGGTATTATATATGATCACTAGCCTAATGAAATCCTTGCAACGGTGAACTAGACAGACCTAACGCCCTTGAATCTTAACAAACAGTGTGAAAACAAGAGACAATATCAACTCCAGTCGGGGACTAAATATCGAGGCTGAGGCCGTTGGATTGCCAGTGGGAGGCAACGAACACATGGCGTCAAAATCACAGCTCTCCACAGTCTCCTTAAAACACGACAGAAACTCGTTAAGACCACAGGTTACGTTTCCATGGCAACATGGCAGAGCAACAGGTTTCTCATTCACTAACACCTGTAGCTTGTGCTCTCGTTTTCCCGCCTTTTCTGTTGAGTTACACGCGTACATGACGACCGCGATGTTGGCAGACATGGGCACCATGTTAGACACCGTGAACTGTCGCTTGTTCTGTTGCTGATAATTGTCGGCCCGCAATGGTACAGAATCTTTGAACAGCCCGAGTATTGTCAGCAACGAAATTAACGTGCCCGACGAAGTGAATCGAAATACGCCACGAAGATCAGTCTTTCCCTGCGAGAAATCTCGCAGATTTTGTGCGATATCGGAGAGAAGTGTGCATTCTATCTTTTGATTGAGTTGGTTCCCGTAGGAATGTTCATAATAGTTTTCTAAATCACCTTGATATTCCAGTACCTTGATATCTTCATCCTCTAGCAGAGCACACCAGCTATTGTCCCCGCGATTCATGACCCCAAAGGTACAAAGCCTAAAAATCTTTTCGACGAAGTCCAAATTCAGTGACAGCTTTCCAGTTATCTGAAGTCGCTCTTCAAGTCGTTTTGTCAAGTTCCTTAATTCCGGACCTTTTATGAACTTCTCTACCTCTTCAACCCCATGTTCTTCACATCGATCTCATATCTGGGACACCATTTGTAAGAAGACAACAGTTTATCGTTTTCGCGGCCAGAAAACGTTATAGCAACGGGTTGGAATTTTGATGTGGTCACAGGTCCTCGAGCTTCAAAGAGTCCGAATGCAAACGACATGGCACTTTGAGCGGTGCGCATCTTGTCCGATGAAACGAACTTATAATACTTGTTCCAGTAGTTCTTCACAAAGACTTCAGGAAAACGTGATCGAAATCTCTTGGCGATATTGTATTGTTCATTCTCTCCTACAGATGTCAACTCGCTTGGCTCAGCATCACTCCATGCACGCGGTTTGTCCCACGGTATGGTAAGGTTTTGGTAACGAAATGGCTTATTGACGGTGTAGATTTTGTTTAGGCTCGTTAGAAGCTCGTCTATTTCTTCTCTGTCTCCGCCGCTTGGGTAGCGCGATCCGTGACGTAACACCATGTTGATGTGAACTGGTTGACAACCTTCAGGGAATGTCAGCGAGGTATTGTCGAAGTGGTAAGCTGTTTTTGTTCCGAATCGAAAGAGTTCCGATTGCTTGGATTCTTGTAGATGTAACAGCAGCAGTACAACAGTTGTTAATAAAAGTAGTCTCCAGGCCATGTTGAAAGAACTACAACAACCACAACAATAAATATCTCGCCAATGTTCATATATTGGCACTAGCTGTTAATCCACATTGACAGTTTACAAATGAAAATCTGATTACAAGCAAGTATAATGGCGTTTTATGCATGCCGATGCAGTCATGCAGTGAGAGCATAGCCTGCGTGCAGAGACGTCCAGACAATCTCGTCCTCAGAGCCTGCGATTCTTTTGGTCAGCACCGCTAAAGGATCGCGGGCTCTCGCGACGAGATTGGCGTGCAGACGTCTGATCTCCAATCTCGTACCCAGAGTCAAACGGTCTCCTCGGTCAGCGGGTCGTCGCCAGGTTAGACTCTGGGGGAATGGAATAAATATCGAATTTTTTGATTGGCTGTCTCGTGTAACAAACAATGGCCATTACACCAGATTTCTGGTATTCAAAATTCCATTCCCCCAGAGTCTAACCTGGCGACGACCCGCTGACCGAGGAGACCGTTGACTCTGGGTACGAGATTGTCTGATCTCTAGTCTGAGGCTTAGCACAAATGTCACGCTCAATGTGTCACGCAATACTTTTCTGCACTGTTGCGTGACAACACAGAGAGCTTAGCAACCTAGCCAGACGGCCGTTTTGTCGGCCCAATTACCGTCGATTTCACTGCTACGCGACCTTCGAAATCAAAACTCCTCTGAGCGGTTTTGCAAAAGATTTCCGTCAATGATACATGTCATACCTTATATGGAAGTGTTCGAAGTAAACACCTTCCATAAAAGGTAAGATATGGATGATTGACGGAAATCTTTTGCAAACCCAGAGGATTTTTGATTTCGAAGGTCGCGTAGCAGTGAAATTGACGGTAACTAAACTAAAAGTACCGGACAGTACAGAGATCGAGAGGACTGCCTCGTTCCCAGGCGTCGCTCCTAATGGTCTCAACCGGACGGAGCGAGCAACGATAAACAATGAACATATTACTATTTTTTATATATCATATCTTATATCACTGTAATTGTATACTACATCATATGTTATGTCAGTTAGATTAGCCACTCACATGCTTCAGGAGCCCATCACTAGGAGCGAGCAACTGGACTGCATTCGTGTCACAGCATTTTTACAGACCAGGTTATTTTTAGATTCGCTTTTCCCGCGAATTCGTATTCCCGCCAGACAATCAAACGTTTTTCCTTTGTAATCATTAATTGGCGTTACCGCGTAACAAAGGCCGCAATTAGGTCGCCATCTTTTTATTTTCTTTTATTTCATTTCATATTACACATGGGACCAGAAACACATTTTCCCGGGAAAAAGGAATCTAAAAATAAACCGGTCTGTAAAAACGCTGTGACATAGGCGTAGTGTCGGAGTTGTTCGCTCCGGCTAATGGGCTCCTGTATGCTTATATTTTAAATTCAAATCTAAGGAGCCGTTATATTTTCTTTCACTCCAGCTCTGGCCCTGTAGAAGACTAGTTCTACTAGTCGAAATATTGGCCATTAAACCTGCCCTTTGAAAATGGCCGTAGTACTAGCCTTACATTTTAAATTGTCGCTCCTTGGTCACTGGCGCGGTGCGCGCGGAGACGCGGTACTGATGCAGAGCTAACCTTCAATCACCGCGCACCCTGTTTTCCCGCTCTTTACCGACTGAAATGCAACAACACTTGGAAACGAGGCAGCAGAGAGGGTAGACTGAGAGTAGTTTATAACTGAAGACATGGAGGATAATCTCACTAGGAATTACGAAGAGCCACAGACAGCAACGCCAGGTAATGGTTTTAGCTGTTATTTAGCTATTATATTATTGTAAGAGTCTTTAAAATGTACTAGATCTTCAGCATTCAGGCTTTTACCTTTGTATAAAAAAATTATCGATATCAGCAAGAGAAAATAATTATTTTTCTCCCGATATCAGTCAATTATATCCCAGTTATCTTACAGTGCGTTAAATAACAGCACTCTGATTTCGTTATTAAGAAATAACAAAAAGATATGTTTTAGAAAGGCAAGCCTACTCTGGTATCAAAGATATCTGAAACACTTAAAAAAAATTATAGAGATTTAATATGAAAATAATATGTCAGTATTTACACGAGACATGTATGCTACCACGAACTATATAATCTTTTTTGTCTATGACCTAATGTTTTAGCTAGACGCGGTTGCAATTTATTTCTTTTAGTTTTTCGTTATTGCTTGTTCATCTTATACTGAAAGCATAAGAAAAGAAACATCGCGAAACATTTAATATTTTCCCTCTCTGGAGGTCAATAACAAAAAACACGAGTTTTACAGCGGAAGTAGATAGTTTGACATCATACTGTGTCTGGGGCCCATTACTGACTACGCGTCGTAAAAACAGCTTATGTCCGTATATGCACATGTCAAGCGCGTTTTAATTTCAAGCTCAAATATAAGAGGCCTCGACAATTAAACACAGGAAAAGTTTTGAGCAGTATTGTTCAATGTTTATAACTCTTATTTCAAAATTCCGCAAAATGGCCTCAGCTCGGAAAAAATATTTAATACATTGAAGTTTTGTTTTCCCGTGACGTTATCCACAGTTTACCACGCACTGTGCTAAATGTTTTTCAAGGAAGTCAAACATGCACGAGTAGACCATTGTATAATTGTTTTTGTTTTGAGATATTCTGTATTATATTAATAAGCTATTTTCGTTTTTGCCTTTTGGGCATGGAAAGCAGATGAACTTTACCGAAGGACGTGACTACACGCGTTCTATACCTCAGGCTATAACATGAATGTTTATGTCTTGAAAAACAAAAATCTCAAATAAAAATTAAGCCCTGAAATATAACACGAATAAAACAGAATTTCTACAGTTTCACTGCTGAAAAGCATCTCCGTTTCATGTAGAGACTGTAGAAGACATATTTTTGCGGCCTACGTAGTCGCCTACGTAGCAGACGGCAGCATTTATAACGATATCAAAATAATATTTTGACATCGTTATAAATGCTGTTGACTGCTATGGAGTTAATTTGTAATTAAAATGTGTTTATTCACTGTGCGTGCTTGATTCAAAAAGGAGAATATGTTTTTGTTGGACCACGTCTTCGTTACATGCATTATTTTAAAGGAGTAACATGACACGATATATTTTGTCACTTTTTCCGATATGTACAAAATCACCTTCAAAGCGAAGGAAACCGTGAAATAACAGGTAACTAAGGTATGGAATAAGAAACCAAATAAGCAAGCAACGAACTTGAAAAATGTGGGCTAAGTTTTTCAAAATGCACGAACCGTGACGTAGCTCCTAAACTCCAACCACTTTCAATAATGCTTAGGAGAAAACTGGAGGGAGAGAAAAACGTTTATTTCGCCAACCCCCCCCCCCCCCCCTCCCCTTCACGTTCATAGCTTACTTTCTCATGACTCGCTCCAATTCTCCAGCTGAATCAGTGATCGCTCGTCAAGACATAAAGAAACGAGATAAGGCGAGACTAGGCGGGACGGGACGGGACGAGGCGGGACGGGACGGGACGAGACGAGGCGGGACGGGACGGGACGGGACGAGGCGGACGGGGCGGGACGGGGCGGGACGAGGCGGGACGGGACGGGACGGGATTGTATCACAACCCCGAGTACAAAATGTGAGTACCTCATAAACGTTACATCAATTACCCTCTTGCAGACAACATACTTTCGGTCATACTTTCCTCTCGCGAGGAGCCCTGGGAAAAATTAGGGACTACTCGTAATCTAGAAAAGGCGTTAAACGACGAAAATTGTCTCACGGTTTATTTATTACCTTTTCAAATTTATAAATAACTAGGAAGAAATCACTGCTTAAGTCGTGTCGTCCACTGGTACAGCTTTTATTGTGTTCTTAAAGATCCTTTGACAGTTCGGGCCATATCCAGTTCTGGAAACCTTTTTCCTGTGATGTGATTGGCTGAGAAAAAACCAAAACAAAGCAAATTTGACCGCGAGAAACTGGGCCCGAGTAAAGGTCTTGGATATATTTTCTAGTTTGAACAGAGCCTTGAGAATCAGAAACAGGGCAAGACAGAGCGGGAAACGCTGTTACATTCGATTACAATGTGATATGCATCTTCAATTGACTACTTTAGCGGCAGCTAAACAATGATTTGGTTTTCCCAGTTTAGCGGTTGCTTAATTTAGCGATTTCTTCGACGGATTTTTGGGGATATCGTCTAAAACTTAATCTAAACACTCTTAGCAACTAGCGAGTACAAGCGATTTTTTTAGCGATTATTTTTCATGAAATCGCTTAATTGGCTAAATTAAGTTGCCGCTAAAAATAGTAATCTTAAGGTATTTTTAGAAGTCTTCGGATTCGCTCAAAATTAAACATTGGAATCGTTTCGAGACGTTGAATGACGACCGTTTGAAGTGTTTTTAAACCTATCAGAAATGTTCGTAATTCCATAGTTTTCTTCCGTTATTTCACGATTCGATGCAACGTGCATACGAGTATTTTAACAAGTACGGCATCATAATGGATTATACGGGGAGGCTCCGCCCGAAAGTGGTCCTTTTTTAGGCTCGAGGTATATGAAAGGGTAGGGATTTCACGAGTTGAAGTATATAAAAGGGTAGGGATTTTACGAGTTGATGTATATATAAGCCTCCCCGTATAAAACTTTGTTCATCCCTCCCCCCCCCCCCCACCCGGGCTTCACTTTTATGCAAAAAAGCTTTGCCAGCGAATAGCTAACTACTGTTTGTTTTAGACTGTGATTCAGAATTATCTACCGACTGTTTATCTTAACTCAAATTACGGAAAGTGCTAAAATAAATGACGAATTTGAGTGCCGCAATAGCATTTTATGAATACGATTCATGGTATAATCGGGTTACTACAGATGAAAATTAATTCAAGAATGGCAAAATAAATTAAAAGCCCTCGAAGAGAAGCCGGATTATCCAGATAACTTGGTTTTCACTAGAGTTAATTATGCGCCTAAATTACGTCTGTTCAATAGGCTTTCCAATCGCAGCTGATATGAAAATTATTTCTAAATTTTAACCATGAAATAAAAGAAGGTATACGCATTCGCTTGTCGGTAAATAAACATATTTAATAGTTAGACTATGCATGGAGATTAATTCACGTCCTTTTCGCTTTAAATACACGTTAGCATTTGCCTTTTTATTACGTCTTTTGATGGATTAACGTTGAAATTTAAGAACTTTAGCATCCGCTGTCAGGTCTTGGTAAACAATATATAGGTAGGACTTTTAACGTAAAACAAATAAAACCTATAGATAAACATAAATGAAACAAAGCTATATAATGGCTATTTTGAAATACCGATTTCTTTTTATTTGTCACATAAATCCGGTAAAATCGAGAATTGAGGTCAGCGAAGTTTTAACTTGTTTTGGGGATTTCCAATAAAACCAACAAAAAACATTCTATTTTTTAACTTTTCATCCCTCATTTCCCGTGAAAACGGCACGAATTTATTACTTTTTAATTTCTGCTATTTTCATGAAATCCAATTCTCATTTAGGACGCTTTTGTCCAGTTTGTCGTTTCTGTCAAATCTGTTAAAATTTTTAAATTAAGTTGAAGCTTGCTTTCGCGGGCGTGAAAGCTATAATTCAACAGCAATGACCTATTTTGCTTCATGGGAAGCAAGTGACGGGAATTATATTCAAGCGTGTTAAATACGAACACCTTTTTTTCACTAATGTGATTTTCTTCACTTTTTAAAGTGTGTTTTTAAAAAAACAGGCTGCATATCGATGCAATTTTTGACGACTGCACACGCCCCTAAATCTGAGAATTTCTTGGACGTGCGTTTCCCTCCATTTCTTCGTAGCTCATTCGATTTTAAATTCAGAAAACCTTTCTGCCTTTCAAGAGTTGAGAGCATTTACAATAAAGTTGTAAAAATGCGCGTGTTATTGGTAGACTAGATGTCACATTTTGAGCATTATTGTTCTACTGTTTTGAAATGAACATTTTTAATAGTCGCATTAACCGCTTCTCGGATAATAAATCTTGACGCGGTCGCCAAGGAAATCTCAAGCCTTTTTCGCATTCAATTAGAAGGAAAAAAGAAAACTTACTGACCAAAGACACCGACATATCTCGATTCTTTTTGTTTCACTGAACAACTGTCCTCTCTAATTCTTTGACAGCGGACAGCTGCAACAAGCAGAATACATCATTTCAAATGTGTTTCACTTGAGCTGGGTTTCGGGCATACATCGAATTTTCCGGCGCAGTTTATAGTGGATTTCAGTTTCGTTTTTGGAATATCTAAGAGCGAGAGAAGCACCCTTCATCTTCTCTTGCTAAGAGCTCATTCAGTTGGGCTAGGTTACCTGTTAAACCAAGACAGCGGTGACACTTGAATGGTAAGTAAGCGAACATATGTGAAAATATTATGAATAATAAGGTCATATATTTGCTCTGTATTGCCCTATTTCAAATGAGCGAACGCGTAATATCACTGCCTCATAGAAATATATAAATTTCGCAGAATATCAGCAGCGAAGCATCGAAACTGCGCGGAAATACATTTTCCATGCAAGAAAATTTTCATTCGTTTTTTTTTTTTTTAGGAATATAAAATGTGAAACTTATATCTGCTAGTGTGACTTCAGTATTGGAAATCAGAACACGTTGAAATTATTTTGGTAGCCGTAAATGGCCGGCTAAACTGTTCTTTCATGAAAATAAACACGCTGAAAAAGATGAAAAAAACCATATATTCTATAAAGTCTTGTGGTCGCATTAAGGCTTCATTGATTGCATTGGTTCATGGCGGATTAATTTTGTCTTAGTGGATAAAGTTTTGACAATAAAAATCCATGAAAGCAATAAGTAAATCGCCTCGCAAACATATTTTATTTGAATAAGATTATACGAAACGAACGTGCCTGGACTGACTAATTTTGTCTTTGGAATAAATGCCCTCCTTATTTAATTTGAACCTATTCCAATCCAAATTGCTCCATTTTATTGATTACGTTGGCTGTTTATTATTTGGAAAATGAAGCATTCGTTTGCTAAATTACCGATAAATGACGAAAGTGTCAACCATGTTCCTTTCCTATTTTCCGTGCACGGAGGTAGGCAAACGAGGACGTGATTAACAAAATAGTAAAATATAGCTTTGACTAACGTAATAACGCAATTACGCAACAAAATGGAGAAAAAAAAATCTAAATGAAATGAATGTTGTAAATTTTTCCGGCTTTGACAGTTCTACCGCATTTTTGCAGCGGCTTGCTTGCGCGATTGTTTTAGCGATCGTCAGTGTTCAAGACGCAAGGTCGACCATATTGCAGCCATATTTTGACGGTAATCGATGTAAATTGTAGCACGTCAGAGCTCGCCAAGAGAGAATTATCTACAATAGATAATCCTCCTCTTGAGTCCGCTGAATACAGAGTGTAAATGATATAGTGAATTCGGGGCTGGCTAGGGGCAGGACTGAATGTGATATATGCCTTTGAAAATAATACGATAGCGGTAAAAGTCGGTAAACTGTTTGCCAACAATCAACAGATTGCGCGAGGCAAGATATAAGTTTTTTTTATAGAATTCACTTTGAAACACCGCATATATCTTGTGTCCTAATCAAGGTTGGTTGTTAGCCTGTGTGCAGACGTATCCTACTTCCTTCCTAAACTGAACTGACGTAGACAGTAAATAGGAGACGTCTACACTCAGGGTGGGTTGGTTGCCAACTATAAGTTATAAATATTTTTCCAACGTTCAAAGAAGAGAGGCATAGCGAAAATCAGAACTTATAGTAAATCTACATAACGCCAAAATTTCAAGTCGTTGTGCTGTGCTAAAAGCATTCTAGCGTTAATCTGCGGTTTTAAGAATAGTGCATTTGATTAATTATTTTATTACGGTCGTTAAGCTTTCTAGTTTTCGTTTCGAGTTGACTTAGCCGACCTCTTTTTTTATTTCGTAGAAGAGAGGTGCCGTACACATAAGGCAAACTGGTCCTGAGCATTCCAAATTTGCAATACGGACCACTATTGAACAAAAGAAAACTGTTTTCTGAAGTAGAAATATTTTTCCTTATGTTTGGCGGACAATTTTTCGGTTAAACTTTTCACAAAGTGGCCTGAAAAATGCAATTAAGTATATGCTTAACTTTGGCGTGCGCGCATTAGCCGAGAATGGTTGCATTAATTTATCTGCAAAGTTTTAAAAAATCCATTAATTATAATAAAAACTTTATTGAACTAGCTTGTTCGGTCCGTATTGTGGCACATTGGTCTCGTTCTTTTTTGTTTTTGTTTTGCAAGTTTATGGACCGAGCCAAAACTTACGGACCTCACGCTAGTTCAATAACCGGATATACCGTAAAGTTCCTATAACCCATCCGAAAATAAGCTCCCCCGGAATTTCGGACGCAAGAAAACCCCATCTGACAATAAGCTCTCCTGAATATAAGTCCATGGGCTTAGATTCAGATTTAACACACTAAGGAAGATTAAATGTCTTCCGATTATTATCCATCTACTGTAGATTTCCTTGGTGTTTTATATCGTTACAGCATTGTCAGAGAATTTTTTCTGAGTTGATCCCGGCTTATCGACCCTGTGGACCACGAGTCGACTTCAACTGAACACAGTCATTAACAATTAGATTTATATCGTGTGATAGTTGATGAGGCCGTCATTCGCGCGATGAGCGCGGAGCGCGATCGTGATGTTCGAACGCGGAGCGCGAGGGAGTGGGACGAGAGAGAGCATTTCTCGTCCCACTCCCTCGCGCTCCGCGCTCGAACATCACGATCGCGTTCCGCGCTCATCGCGCGAATGAGAGCCGCTCTCAATTACCGTCGATGGGAGTTTTCCAGTCGTCGAAAACGGTGACTGGTTTGAACGAAACAGCTCGGCATGGTTAGCATGTTGTCGTTTAGTTACTCAGATTCTTCTTCGCGATAAAACTGTAAATACTGTAGAGTTGGCGCTTCATCATCGCGCAGAATGCCTATTGTTCTCGGGACATTTACTTACAGTCGAGTAAAACTTATAGGTCTGTAATATTGCTCATTCAGCTTGAACCGGGCGCCTATCATTGGTCAACGAAAATGCGCGCTTTTATCCGCAGGGAATACCTCCGGCTCGTCAACGAGCAGGAGGCGGACCAAAAATACAATAGACCCAAAAACCTTTTGTCTTGCAATATGACACGTTTAAGTACTAATCAGGAGCTTTCAGCGCGGCGGCGGCCTTCATTTTTTTTCTTGGGAAGCTTAAGATTTTACTTTCGTTGAGTTTAGCTGTGATCCGAGAAATGTCGAATTCTCTGATTTTCTCTACAAGTCTGTTGATTAGTACAGCTTATATTTTTTCTTCCAAACTTTAGAAACCTGAGGAAAAGTAGTCATTTTGAATCCTACACTGCCATAAGTCGGGGCAATTTTTCGCTGGCACTATCTATCAAAGAATAAATAGTGAGTAGGTAGCCAATCAGATTACTGCATTCGTGATATGTCTACTAAACTCGAATATACATCACGTGTTAAGTTTTTCCGTGCCGCACGATCCACGTTTTTTGCGATGCAAGAAATAGTCAGTCGATTTACGTTATGCAGGCAAATGTACCACGTGATCCATGTTCTCTGTTTGTATATAGAATGGATTTATTCTCTAAAGATGGCGATCCGTCGTTACTCGCTGAAGATGGCGAAAAAATTATCGGGTGCCACAGTCTGCCGGGATGAACATCTCCGTTCATAGGTAAAGCCCTGGCCAAACGGAGTCGCAAGTGAACGCAAGTTTTCAACTTGTGTCGACCTGCGACCGCGTTTGAATTGGCGGGGAAACTCGAGCCGGAAATACGTCTGCGTTCGCAGGCTACGTTTGCCAGGACTTGTGCACACTTGCGTTCACTTTGATCGAGATTAAATTTGCACGCAAGTGGATGTACGTTGTTTTCTGTTTGGCCGGCATCCAACGTAAGACACCGCATGTTAATCACAAGTCGTTTGTTGTACTTAATTACAGGCAGTTCAATGTTTTGGCATTTTTAGAGTGACAAACGCGCTCGTGACAAACTGAATACCTTACCAGTATTAATCCTAGCACGGGAAGTCCGTTTCACTTTTTTTTCATATTATATATATGATTCGGAAATAAGCCAGCCTGTAGAATTATAATGTTTTCTTTTTGGCAACTCTGATAGCAATGTCGTTCCCAGAGTCCTCGTTACCCTTATCCAGTGGCGGAACGGGCAACAAGGACCTCTGGGGGAAGCGATCCGCCATGACAGGATTCTTGGACTTCCGGTTCTACTGCGCATGTGTTCGACTCCATGTTTCAACTAACGGACGCCAAGATTCTTGGTCGGTCTTTTTGTGCATGTCAGGCGGATCACTCTATCCCAGAGGTCCTTGTTGCCTGTTCCGCCGCTGGACAAGGATAACGAGGACTCTGGGAACGAGACGGTTGCTCTGATACATTTACGATTAACTTGCGAGTCCGTGTAACCACCCAATGATAGTCTGTACGCCAGTTCATATTTCAAAACTTGCGACTACTTGTGACTTTGAAATCGTACACCAGTCCTCCGCGTCAAAGCGTCCAAAAACAGCCTTCAGAATAAGCAAAATGCTTTGCATTGAGAATGTTCATTTGATATGTATCACGCTGAGCTTGGAAGCCATTGGAGTTCAGTGGAAAATAAGGGAATATACTTTATTGATTTCAATGAGAAATATGACGATTTTGAACAGCAACAAAGAATTCACTTCACAATGTATATTTTGCTTATACATCTGTCAGATCTAAGTTAAAAATTCTGCGTTTTTTATTCGTTTTTATAAAGAATTGGCAGCTGCAAAACTTGTAGCCGTCAATTTGCCTTCGATATCAGAAAACATAACACGTGCACCTGTCGTCCGCAGGCTACTTATATGGTCCCGTTTCTATCACTAGAAAAATACTACACAACTATTCTATATCTGAAAAAAAATTCAATATTTTTCTCGCGTCTTTTCTGTGCGGCGGAGTCTCCGGCTTAACTTAGCGTTCTATTATTTTAGGTTGGGTGATATAAATTTGCTATTCTGGGTAACACGTAGGTAGAAAGCGGTTCCGCCTTCATTTGATTGGCTCTCAGTTAGAACCGGTTCTTGACGGACGTTTACAGCTATAGGTTGCTTACACGAAACTGTCGTAAGTTGCACGCTTGTAAATGCAAAGCTGCTGGTTTCGAAATCTGATCGACAAGAACCAAAATTAACCTTAGTCTGCCTAAAAGGGATGGAAAGAAAAACTCAAAGGTAAGGAAGTAAAAAAAAGAGCATTTCATCCAAATCTCTGATTAAGAACGTCAACTAGACAACGCCATTCGAATGTGTATTTTTTCAGGGTTGCTTTTTTTTTGCAACGCCGAGGATGAAAAAAATCCCCTTCGGGCACAGAAAAGGAACTCAGTCAGTGAATAGTTTGCCTTTTCCGGTGATTAATAGAATACTGTTTTATCTAGGCCCTTCGAAATCGAAAACAATTTTTCTCTTTTCTCGGCAGGTTGTCGTATTATGCAAACGAGAAAAACTTTGGCATTTGTCTATTTCCTCTGCAAACAAAGACAAGATTAAGCGTTTTGCTTTTTCTAGACTTAACATACAGTCATAAAGTGACGAGAAATTTGAATACTGGAAAAGCTAGCTGCCCACATGTTTGAAAATCCACGGGCAGGTCGAGAAATATTCCCGTTGAATCACATTTTTCTCCTAGTAACATTTATTTGTTTTTCTTGATCCCAAGGAAAAATCTTCAAGACCTTAAAGTTTATTTAGCTAAAAGATATGCAAATCCCGATCTACTTGGTGAGTATGGATTGATATATTTTTGTTTTATTCTGGTTTGATTATTACCGATCATTTTACGGACTCCTATCTGAATAACACAAGAACTGCATGATTTGCGACAGGCAGATATTGAACTGAGCATCAAGGGCATTCAATATGAACCAAGATGACAGCTGTTTGAGTGACCATTAAAATAAATTCTAGATCTTCCGTTTGGAAAATACAACAAATTTCAGAGCGATCGCGAAAAGAAACATTTTCGTGTTACCGTAGATGAATTTTCTCTCAGTCTCTGATGTTAATTAATTTACGTAAAGGGGCAGCGTTCGTTATCGAAAAAAACTCAAAATAAACATTTATAATAAATGGTTTCTTAGGCCTGGTAATTCTAAATTCACACTTCACTTGTTGTTTTTTCTATATGGGCCACCTCATTAAAGCGATATAATTCACCGTGTTCTCAGGTTTTAGCTTTATTATTTTTAGCGGATTTTATTAAAAATGGGCAACCTTTTACATGCTATGTTGATATTTGAGGCTGTTCATGGTAAAGCGACAAAAGAGTGTTATTCCCTTTGCAACCTACAGGCATCTTACGTTGTTTTTATTTCTCGGATTTTCATTTTTAATTAGTAAAACCTTTTGACACTCTTCTAATTGTGGTTACATTAATCTCACGATTTTTCAAAATTTGTTTGTAAGACATATGTACACCCGAGAACTTAAATTAAGAAATATTTGCAGCGAAATTTGCCTAACTACTTACAACAGTTATTATTTATCGCCAGTTCCGGTTTGAAAATGTTTTTGAACAAGGTAAACTTGAATTGCAGTTCTCTGACGTTTCAATGCAGAGGAGCACAGAACGTACGTAGAAATAACTGGCTTGGCTACTGTTTGTTGTTGGATCTCTTGTTTTAGAAATACACGTTCCAGACGTCACTTGAAGGAAACTGATTCCAAGTCTGGCACTACGGCAAAAGGCCAATAAACCTAGTACCCTTTTGCCGTAGCGCCAGACTTTGAATCAGTTATGTTAGGATGTAGTTACAATTTCACTATTCTTTATATACACGCGTGTTTTTATTTTTATAGATTTTCCTCACATGGCACGGAAACTTGCATGCTATAAGCTCCCGTGCGACACATCATATCCGAAGACGGGAAGTGCATCCGCGGCCGTCCACTTCATCCGGGACATTATTGGTCGCGCCATCCGCGGCTGCAGCATCACCCACACCGGCAATACAAGGTAATTAAAAACAACTCCCTCGACTTTCAGTTTTGCAAAAATGTTGCGTTATATAAAATAATCCGTTTTCTTTATTAAGGCATTGGAACTTTTTTTTGGAACTAACATTGTCATCATCCTGTGACGTCACGTGCGTACAAGTCGAATGCATTTCGAAGCGATTTTCTATAATACCACATTGATTTTAAAGTTGAAAAAAAAGAGAACATTTTATGAACATTTTCAGGCTGAAATCGTCCAAAATATTCGAAAATTAAAACCCCCCTTCAGCCCCTTAGCTAAAAAAATGGACGTTATTATATAAAAAAGAATATTTAGCGGCCGGTTATACTGTATATCGAGCGTAAAAGACAAATCGAATGTACATCACGTATATAGCGGATAAAGTGACGGATAAAGTAGATTAATATAATGATTGGTTGTTAAGTTGGTTTGGTAAACAATGAAAAGTCTAAAAATATTTACGTTTTTTAATAAGTATACTGAGATGGTATCTAGTGAAATTATATTCATCCGGTGCCAGACGGAGCGAATCATAAATCAAATGGAGTTTTTTGAAAGTGACCAGCGACGCTTCTGAGTTACTGTGCGAATCATATTTTCCTTTGCCAAAAATCGGTATATTTTCCCTGTATTTATTTTATATTTACTTTCACAAGCCTTTTCTGCAAAAACAAAGTGTAAATTTGAGTTTCCTGACTATTCTTCTTGCGGTTTGATCATGTCAAAGTTAAATCAAAGTGTTCACGCTTTTTTGATTCGCGCAGTAACCGAAGTGAAATTATCAATCGAAAAATAATTAAATCGCTGCAATAATGAAGAAAAATTAGCTTGTGTCAGCTTAAATTATGAGAATCACACGCCATAGATGAATAATTTATTTTAAAAACCAAATATTTCCAACTAATAAGTAATAAGTCATAGTTGACATCTTATCCTCAGTTTATTTTGATAGATCCTGAGATTTAAGCACTGAAAACGGTGTAAATATAAATGAGATGTGCATGTCAGATGACTGAGCGATTTACGCACTGAATATAACATATTTGTTTGGATTTTTTCTTTGGGAGGGGAGAGAATGTTTTCAACTGAACGATAGATTTTCACAAGTAAAAACCGTTTTTCGTCCGATCCAATCTCAAAGTAGGCTCAGTCTCCAGCCGTGGGTGTGTAAACACCCACGGCTGGAGACTGAGCCTAATCTCAAAGCGCAAATAGTAAAAAAAAAATTCAGCGCCATATGGAGAATTCATGGAATATATACGTGGGTTTTTCTGCTAGCTTAAAACATCTCAGTACATAGCCATGAAATAGAGCGGTTTTCGATTCAGTTAAATTTCGTGAAACCAAAACCAAAGCATGCAATTAAAATGGCCAATCACAACAAACGTAGACAAAACGAACCAATGAGAAACACTAAGAAAATACACGTAACCGCGGCGCCAAGCGCGGGAAAACGCGTGTGACCAAGTCGCGGTTCATTTTGTTCTTGCATCTGATTGGCTGAGAAGGTGGCGCGAGTTTAAACCAATCATAGAGCGTAGGAAAGCAAAACCAAAGCAATTCAGCGATTAGTTTCGACAGTTAAAATTGAAACCGCTTTAATAAAAATAAATTCACGTACCATGGAAAGTGCTTGTACGATTTTTCAGCATTCGACGAAAAATGACATGAACGGTAGTCGCATTCGCTCGAAGTTATGATACGTTGAGACTTGTGAATAAATCGTACGCGCACACGTTTACTTTCAAAGATTGATCAAAATGCTAGAAAATAAAGATTTTACTACTACCTTATTCTCACTAATTTTCGCGCGTACTTAATTTCGCGAAATCGACAGTTCCGTAGTTCGCGAGGCGTTATTTTCGCGATTTTAAAGAAAAAAGGACTCAGAGGCTTAAAATTTTGCGAAAATATCGTCTTTATTTTCGCGTTTTTTTGCTACATCGCGAAAACCGCGAAAATTAATACTCGCGAAAATAAGTGAGAATAAGGTATACGTTTTTTGTTGTATGATTATTATCAAAATTGTGTGAGTGGCTAGACTGTTTTTGATTGAAAAAAAACAACCAAACAAATCAAACCATTTAGTTAATATTATAAGAGATAAAATAAAGAAAAATTTCAAATTATCGAAACTATGTATTGTTCTAACTTTAATGTCGCAGTATTCTAGTCTTTAGCAATTTTAAAAAAATGTTAAAAATGTATTATATACAGTAGACAGCTTATGACCACCTCGTTATTCCGACCACTTTCTTTTCAGTGGCCCAATGAAAAGTTCAGCCATGCAGTCATTTCCTTTTAATGCGGCCATCCCGTTACAATACGATCAAATTTATAATGGCCTGTGCACTGTGGGAGACGTTGTGGCCTGATGGACCTGATGGTTAGCGCGTTGGACTCCAGATTGAGCGCGGTCCGGGTTCAAGCGCTGGCCTGTGTCATTGTGTTGTGAAGACACTTCACTCTCACAGTGCCTCTCTCCACCCAGGGGTATGAATGGGTACTGGCGAACTGTTAGGGTTAACCCGACAAAATGTTGGTGGGTTGACCTGCGATGGACTAGCTTCCCATCCAGTGGGAGTAGCAATACTCCTAATCACATCATGCTACAGAAACCGGAGTTACGCGTCGGCGTGATAAACTACTGTAATCCACTGTACTAATTATAATAATCTTTATTTCTTCTTTCCAGCGGATTTTAAAACCACAAGTTTGCTACTACTCCCACTTACGTCGAGCGTTCCAAGTAAGCCCTCACTTCAAAGCGAGGCAACTGCCAACAGTCAGTCTCAACCTAAAAGTGAGGCACGTACCCTCTCCGCGAGTGAACCTCGACTTGAAACAGAGAATGTAACCAAGACACAAACTGAACCTCTTTCTAAAGGAGAGGTTAAGGCTCAAGGCGAGACAACGTCAGAGCCAAAATATGAACCGGAAGGAGAATCCGAGCCTTACCCGGAGCCGGAAACGTGGCCCGAGCCGGGTCCCCAATGGAATAAAGCCTTTGAACAGTGGAAGGCAGCCTGGGAGATCCACGTGTATCTGTTCGCTGTTGCATTTCTCGTAATTGGTTTTTATGCTGGTTATTACGTCGTGTTGAACATTTACGACGGTTTGGACGGCAAATATTTAAGCGTGTGTTTAAACGCGATGGTCTTTCTGTTTGGAATAACAAGGGCTTTTGTACTGTTTTTGGATCCTTATCATCAAGGGGACTTAATAAAGGCTCTTTTTGTGATGCGCCTGCTATGGTCCATAGGAGGCCCATGCCTGACCGCCTCTGACTCCCTCATTATATTGGCCCTCGTGGAGACCTCCAGAGTGTCCATTGCGCCACCAATATTTCAGAAGCTCGGAACAATCTCAATAGTGTGTGGGTTTCATTTTGTTCTAGTTATTGTATCGGACACGATAGTTTCTATGTACATGGAAGCCAAAGTCATGATTTTACTCTGTCAGTTATTCTTCTCAGTATGGGGGATAACACTGGGAGCCGGGTATGCAAGCCTCGCTTATAAACTCGACAAGAAACTCTTCAGTCATAAGCAAATCAAAGACAAAGGCGATAAAGTATACATTTTTCTCATTTACGCTTCCGCTGCGGCGAATTTCTTTATCTGCGGTGTTATGATCTACACAGCGGTCGGTGTGTTTGGAGTTTACACAGATATTGATTTTGTAGACGCATGGCATTGGTGGACTTTACAAACTCTCTTTCGCTCCGGTGAAGTTATCACGTGCGTTTTAATCTTCACTGTCAGCGCCAAGAGGTCACGTGTTAAAAGAGCTGTAGACGAACTGTCAGTGTCTGAATTCGATTCACAGTCGCAAACATTTGAGTCGACAGAGGGTTGCTCGGCATTCAGAAAACTTAGACTACTTTTTGACAGATTAAGGAACAGAGGGAAAGTATCCGACGTTTTGAACGAGGAGACAGTAACCAATAGTGGAATAAACAGAAGTAGCTTTAAAAAGAATGCTACGAATGCAGGCAGCGATGACGATGAATCGCTCCCCCCGGTCTTTGAGGCATTTCAAGAGAGAGGCAGGGGGAGAAGGCAAAGCTTGTTTTCTCATATGAGGGAAGCTAACGTCGAAAATCAAATTTCACAGCTCGCGGATTTAACTCCAGCTGTTGCGCCCAAAGCGCACAAACCAAGAGGGAGAGGACGGAGGCAAAGTTTATTTTCTGCTATGCACGAAGCAAGCATTAACAGCGCAATTTCCAGTTTTGCGGAAGCAATGACACAAGCGAGCGAGGAAACGGTTAAATGTGAGTCTTTCGAGTCAGACGTGGATCCTAGCGAGGAGCCTATAAAGGCCCTTCCTCGCAGGGGCCGGCGCACGAACGTGTTCTCGACCCTTCCGGAGAAAACCCCTGAAAAAGTTGTTAATCGTCATAAAATGATGGAGGACATCAGAGAGGAGTCGACCGTTTATGAAAGTGAAAGTGACTCGATGCGCTCTCGTCCTCCGCTTTTGAAGAAGCGAAGCTCAGATAGGCTTCGTCAAATTATTTCTAATTGGCTTTCCTCTAAAGACTCCAACAGCGAATCAAAGGACATTGTAGAAGAAGAGGAACCTGTTGAAGGTGAAGAAAAATCAGCAGCGGACTCCTTGTCAGAAGAGACCTGTTGAGAAAATAAAACTGATATAACCACAGGACACCCACACAAAGATGTTTGTGTGAGGTTCCTGTGATATAATCAGGGTGCCTTAACGAACCCTCCGAACAAAACGAATGAAAAGTCGTTCTCCAACCTCGTCCCCAGGGCCATCTCCGCTTTCAAGATGGCGGGTGGGCGCGAAGAAGACCCTGGCGAAGAGCAGGCCACGTGATCACAAAATTAGCCAATCGCGAGCCCGCCGCCATTTTGAAACAATCAAAATCTCCAATATTTTTGGAGACACGTGACCTGCTCTTCGCCAGGGTCTTCTTCGCGCCCACCCGTCATCTTGAAAGCAGAGATGGCCCTGGGGACGAGGTTGGTCGTTCTCCGCCATCTTTCTAGTACTGTATAATATTTGTGAAAGAATTTTGTAGTTCCTAGCCCGGCATGGAAAGGTAGAACTTCCTTATTGATGCTAAGAGACTAGAGTAACTAGACCAACAGCAATAAATAATGTTTTACCCCTTAAATGTTTCGCGTTACGTCAGCAAGTGTTATCAATGTACCAACCAGAGCACTATTGGCTGTTGAAACAAACAGTTATTTTGGCAAATTTGGATCACAAAAAAAACATTGACGTCAATGGTTGTAAGCAATAAATATCGACCTTTGGACCTTGGCAAACACGCCGGAAATTTATACAGTAGTGTTTGGGTGGGTAGCCTAATGTAAAATATTTGCATCAAAATTTAATTTCTTAACAACTTACATCTCGGAAACTGAAGATAGTTAGCAAACGATTTTAATATTTCCATATATTTGTCCCTAACGTTTGCATGTCGGCCAGTAAAATTTTTAAGTAGCGTTTTCGGTAAGTTTTTTTGCTAAAATATTTGTCTAGCTATCTTGAGTTTCCGGATGTAAGTAGCAAATTATAACTACAGTGGAAGCTCCCGTAAGCGGACACCCTCGGGAAGCAGAGAAAGTGCGGTCCGCAACTGGAGCTGGCATTGGTTATGATAAGATTGAGGCTAATATGGGGTTGTTTCTTTGGGGTGTCCGCTTATGCCAGCTTAGAAACAACAGAAAAATCCAAACTGTACCCCTCGAAAGTGTCCGCGGCCCGCTCTTACGGAAATCATCGTGGCCGCTTACGGGAATGTGTAAATACAGAGTTCAAACGGTGTTTTGTCAAGGCGGCCGTAAGTAGAGCTGTCCGCTTACGAGAGTGTCGGCTCAGAAAGCTTCGAGAAATATTTGACATTGGATCTGAGCACTATAATTTCTTCCACGTGTTTACCTCACTCAGTACCCGTCAAAATGGCGGCCAAAACTACAAAAGGTCTATTGCGGAAAATTATTCATTGCTTATTTGTTTGCTTTGATCATGAAGAGGTTCATTCCAAGGATAACATCTTGCTTTTCAATTATTAATGGTACATGAGAAAATAAAATTAATAGTAAAAGATGAAACTATAGACAGTACCATGCTGGAGTTAACTTTGCATGGTGTAAACGACTTATCAGTCGTACTGAAAATCCCGCCAAAAAAGCACACGGGTGCTGAAAATCCCGCCAAATAAACGCAGCTCGCGGTGCTGAAAATCCCGCCAAATAAGCGCGCCAAAACTCACAACAATCAAAGTACAACATGTACATGTATTCACTACGCAGCTATTTTTATCTACACACCGGCAGGCAGACAGTGCTCGGTGGTATACTAAAATAGGGTACATTTTTGAGTGGAAAGGACCGTAGAGGTTTTCTATTCTGCTGACAGACTGCGTATATAAGTTTCTGTGGCTGGCCAATATATAATCAGTTTATTTCAATTAGATAACTCTTCACACACAATAAACCAACTGCCCGGGATGTCCAGTCTGAGTAGTCGAGTTTCTTGATACTCTTATTATATATTAGTTTCTCGT
This sequence comes from Desmophyllum pertusum, assembly GCA_029204205.1. NCBI lineage: Eukaryota > Metazoa > Cnidaria > Anthozoa > Scleractinia > Caryophylliidae > Desmophyllum > Desmophyllum pertusum. The sequence goes on from MU826852.1 coordinate 764,398, forward strand.
GAGGGCCTAATACGGATCATTCATTCATGAAAATCTTGTAATTTGCGGTAACAAAACGTACAAAGGTACCAACGGAGTGTTCTTACTGTCGAAATGCTGTGGACATGTTCTTATATTTAATTTATAGTTCCACAAACAGTTATTACGTGCTGTTAAACTTAGTGCCACAATTAACAGCTGAAAATACTGAAACCGGGGGTACCCTATTTAAGTTATATAGGTATGTGCCGCCCCAAATGGTTTTTGAGCCATTTTGGTCTCAAATTGGGTATATGTTTTGCTTGCTTGTCTCAAATAATAGGGTATATAGATTCTTGCCATTTTGGCTTGAAAAGGGGGACATTTTTAAGGGTCAGCCGGGTATGAAATTGGGTAGGGAAAATCGCATATATATTTTGGTCTCAAAACGGGCAAAGGTTTGACACACCCCCACTACAAATTTCGAGGACGGTACCCTCCCGGGTTCACACTTGCCAGGCTTGTTCTTATTATTGTGACTTGTTTTTGCGCTTACACCTTCGTCAGTTTATTGTAGTTGTCTGACATATTTAGAATATATTCATTGTAATATCATTGTTCTTTTAAATTCCCTGCTGAATCATCGATGAATCAAGCTGAATGCAGCTAGATTTAAGGCTGTTGAACCCTAAAAGCCTTATGCTTTGTTTGCGAACTGGACAAAAATTAAACACCGAATTGATGCAATTAACAGCACTGTTAACCTATCTCAAAATCTGTCGCAAAAAACGCTGTCGTTGTTTTAAAAGTTTCAGAAAAGGAATACTTTTTGTGTAGTTTTCAACTTATTTTCGGGGAAAGTTAAAAGCCTGGTTAAGCTCTGTATCTTGAAGAAATGGCCGTACAATTAAGGACAGGCATTAACAATCATTAAACAAATAGTGTATTGTTATTGGCAGAGAAATAATGAATGAAAGTCGCGCTAGTCTCGACCATTCCATTAAAATATTTGCACAAAGCTTTTAACGGCCATTGTTATGAAAAAATGTTCTGATAGATGTCTAAGTAACAAGACTGCAATTAAGTACACTGACCTGTGAATGTGGCTGCTGCTGTTTTTGCTGATTCATCTACAGTCAGTTTGCGACAAATAGAAAAGCCTGAAAACTGAAAAAGGCCGGTAAGTTTCTATTTAGTTTTGCGAAAAACGTGTTCTTTCATTGCTATAACTAGAAATAACCATCAATCATTGGTGTAACACAGAAAAACAACCACAGCTTCAGTTCAAAGCAATGAAAAGGATCAGTAATGACCACCGAACGAAAGTAGTATATGGCCTTTACGGCAGGTGTTTGTCACAAATTTGCAAATTATACTCTTCGAAAATACAGTTTCAAAATTTACTTGGATCAAAGAAGTGCTTTTTTACAAGGAGCCGTGAAGCGCCATTAGGAAAATTGTAGTAGATGGATGTGTCATATAACGAAATTAAAACTCTGACAGCGATAGATGTTCTGTGTGACAAGGTTGTCATCCAAACCTTAGTAAGGCGAATTTTCTCGGGGTAATGGATCAGGATAGATGATCAATCGCTTTGCCGATAAAAGAACTCGATCCGGCACCGGTGTACTTATGGTGCGATAAGAACTACAAACTACAAACCCCGGTGTTGCGGTCGGTCGGAGATCAGTCAGATTTATTTAAAGGCAAGCCATAAATTCATACTTCAGACGGAAAGAGTTCAAGCGTATTTTGAATGCGGATATCAGAGTAAGCAATTAAATTTCAGCTGTAACTGTAAATACCCGTTCTTATTGAGGCGCTCTGATACTAGCTTGACAAGATTTATCGTAGTAACCGTGTTATCGAGCACTAGAGAATCGAACATGAGGTTTTAAAAACACAAACTATGAGCTTTGAAATAACTATTTCCAAAGAGTTCGTTTACACTGATAATTCTGAACTAGTCAAATAATAAAAACAATCCCGTTTTCACGATTCGATCCGACACCATCTCGACACCGCGGGCAAACGCGGTCAAAGGCGAAACGTAGTGTAACTACATTGTAACTGGGCACTGCACAGTCCCAATCGAATTTAATTGTCAGACTTTCGACATTTAACTGTTCTTTCAATAGTATGTAGCAATACCAGTATCAGTTTTGATTTACAATTAGAGTATGACTAAGACTGAGACTTGTACAAACCATGTACAATTCTTGTACTGATTTTCCAGGTAATTTACATATTTTGATTAGTCAGTGGAGTTTGCGGTATGTCGCTGTTGTTTGTAGGTTTTTAGCCTTGTGTAAGCTTTCTATGTAAAGACACTGAAATACTCTTGAAACAAAGTATTCCTTGTTCCATCCAGACGAGATTACTCCAAGCGGATTCACGGCACAGTTTTATTTTCTGTGATTTAATATATATTCAGGTGAACCCAACGACTCGGGACCGAGTTTATTTTTAAAAGCAAAAGACTTGGAATTTCGTTATAATGTGTTCCCATAACGTTTTGTGTAAACTAACACAGTTTGATTTGTTTGGATTCTTTAGCTGAAAAGTGACAGAAAATTTTAGGAAACGAAAACTCGTTAACCAAATTTATACGCAGAACTGCTCTTGCTTTTCCGAAACTTGACTCCAGCTGAGCAGTTTCGACAAAAACGACATTTTCATATATCTTCGGTATTATTTTCTCATATTATGAAAGTTTGAGGTGAAATTTCACTTAAGAAAACTCCAGTTTTTCATCCGCTTTGATTTAAATATCTGAGGCGTCATTTATAAGGACTTCGGATCAGATATTCTACCGAAACGACCCTTAATTATTGCTCTGAATGACCCGGCCAAAAACGATGACGTCAGAAATAGTGAAAAGGTGTATAAGTGGTTTGCAGTGACGTAATCATTATTTATCGCTTGCGTTAAAAGCAAATACTAATAGGTAGCGATTGCAGGAAAGGTCAAATAAAACAATTTGGCAAAATTTAAGGTCAAAGAGTTGTTCATGACGAAGTTATCGGGGAACGAATATTTTGCAAATAGTAGAACTTCTTACATCAAGGCGGGAGTTAACCTGAATGCCATTTTCCCGCCACTTAACATGGGTTTCATGGAAATATCTCGTTCACGTTTCAAGCAATCCAAAAACTCTCTGCTTAAAACATGAATCTATGTTATGGGGTGTTTTGTAAATTTTTTGGTGATTTTTGGTTTTTTTTGGGAGGAAATAGTTTTTCTCAAAGGAGTTGTAAAATTTAGGGAAATAAGAAATATTGAAGATTTAATGTAGTTTTAAAATTAGAATTTGAAGTTAAAAATTAGTAGATTGACAATTGACAGACAGTTGATAACCACGCAAGAGCACCCGCGTGGTTATCAACTGTCTGTTGGTGTTCCAAATATTTTTTTTTCTTCTATCCCTTCTTTAAACCTCTTAAAATTTCATTGAAATTCAGGTTAACTCCCGCCTTAACATACCGGTCAAAATAACCACTTTGCACAATGGTCTGAAATCGAGTCTAAAAACATAGCAAACTGTCCTTAAATCATGATTATTCTCATTTACTTCAATTCACAATTAAGGCTTGCTGTGTTTAACTCGTTCACTCCCAGAGTCAAACAGGCTTGAGTCAATAAATGTGGTTATACTTTTGGAGTCTGTGGATGAAACCCCAGTGTGTGACCATTAAGGTAAAAGCTACTGAGAGGTACTTTCATGTGGTGCTGTTTCTTTTTGACAATTTTGCAAAATATAATTCAAGATTTTTTTCCTCAGTTTTGAACTTAGCACTCTTGGGAGTGAAAGGGTTAAAAGTCTATTGGTAGAGAAATAACTGTATTAAACGAGTTTTGTACCATTCGAAAAACATGCGAGCCCTCGTAAACAAAAGCAGTCTGACGTCTAAAGACACGATTTAAATTGATTTGACAGTTTTTATTGTTGATGTTAAAAATATGTTAAAATAACAGCTTTGAAGAATAAGTGTTTTTGATGACGTCAGATACAACCCATTTATTTTGTTGGGCTGTGAGTAATAAAAACGTATCTTTGCATTGAATCGATCGAAGCCAAATCAGTCAATAAAGTTAATTTGAATAGAGTTGAAACTGAGTTCAAACAGGCTGCCGTAAGTAGAGCTGTCCGCTTACGAGAGTGTCCGCTCAGAGAGCTTCGACTGTATATTAAGAAAAGGTTTGTGAAGGATTCCGTCAATGTAACCGACAAGCTTATATATCATGTCCTTTGCAAGTCAAAAGTTTAAAAGAAATGTTTCTAGAATTTTTGTTTTTGCATCCAAAGGGATATCAAAATCAGTTAAAAAAAGTCACATGCAGTGCCACGGCTTAATCGCTCCTTAAAATTGCCACTTTTAACGCTTCTTAAAAGACTCCTCAAAAGTGCCACTTTTAAGACTTCGGTACTTCTTAAAATTACCGCTTTCAATACCACTTAAAAGTGCCGCTTTAAGAATCCTCAGTTAAAATTGCCACAATTGCCACTTTTAATGCGGCCTCAAAAGTGCCATTTCATGCGATATTTTCAAAGAGGAATTTGCCCAGATATAATCAGATACACTGATGATCTTTAGCAGATCGAATTGAACATATATGACAATTTTATATTTGTGACGATAAAGAAAATTAAAACAACAAAACTATGGAAAGACTTTATCCTAGTTTTATAGTATATACCACACATGAATAGTATTTTTCGTGCACTCTGATTGGCTACTCAAACTCCAGGTATCCTTTGCTATCAGATTCATCTCCGAGCAAAAACAAAATGGCTTCCAATGAGTGTTTGCCCAATTTGTCACAAAATAAAATAACTTTTTGGGGCTGGCTATTCACTTAGCTTGTGTGATATATACCGTAAAAGCAATATACAGCGCTATTCATCTCCATTTCGGTGGATAATAGTTAATTATTACTAGATAACAACTTCAATTTCGTCCAATAAACATCTGCCAGTAATTCTCCCTCATTTTGTACTGGCTAATCCCTCCACACGTATATAACAATAAAGCAAATTTATTTCCATTAAATTTAAAGCTCTTCTAGCACGGTATTTTCTAATTGATATGTTACTTATTTCAGCAGGACGTAATAAAGTTTCTTTCCAAAAATTTCGATTTCTTGTAAGTTATTTGACGAAACAAAAATTATGTTAGGTATACGGAGATGCGTATTGAGTTAATAATAATAAAAAATTTATATAGCGCCATTTCCCATAGGTTCAATGGCGCTGTACATAAGTTGTTAGTTGGTTCTGAATTGATACAAAGACTATAACTTTAAACAAAAGATTTGAATGCGTAAATGCTGAGCTGATTCAACTGATTGCCGACTTGTTAAGTTTAAAAAAAATACGATCGGTGTATAATTTGTTTTGAACCTCAGCCAACTAGCGCGCTGATGAGTAGCATGCAACACGGAATAATTTGTAATGGTAATAGGACTGAGTGGAGTCCAATTCGGTCTGTAATCATACGAGTGATAACAAAAAACAGAAAAAAGAAGAAGAAAAAAAAAATGATTACAGACAGAATTGGACGACACGAAGTCCAATTACCAATTAATCATAAAAATTACAATTTCCGAGGAAAGGAGAAATGTCAAGATATTAAAAGAAGGGAAATTTGAGACGAAGACTGGCTGACAAAGGAGCCGTAAATTATAATTGTTTTAACGTCACTCCGAACAGTGCAATTGTGAAATGAATACAATTAAAATTTTAAAATGTCAAGTTTTACATGTAAAATATTTTTATGTGTCAATCAAATACGCAACCATGCAAGAACGCATGCAGAACTGCGCAGAACAACTTATCAAAATTTTGAAATCTACCACGAGCGAACGCTCGATCAACGGGGTAGTTTTTCTTTCAAAGTACAAGGTGAAAATAGGAGTTTTTTCAACCAATCACAACCGAGGAAATTGTAATTTTTATAATTAGCTGCATAAGAGTATAGTCGTAAGCTGAACGTTCACTGTGATCGAAGTTGCCATCACAGTCAGTATTTTCAGTGGTTTTTCCATCTAGTAGGTATACTAGAGATATTTATAACTGCTACTTTTTTGACGGCCATTCTCTACTTGTAGCAAAAATTAAGGACATTCATTCATTAGTCCATTGGAAACACATACTAATCGTTGTGATTGCTTGTATATTAGCCATATACAAATAATCTTTATTAGTACAAATAAATGTACTAGTATACTAATGCAAATGAGACATTCTGATTGGCTGAGCTACTCGTATACTATCAGCCATTAGTGTGCAGTGGCTGGAGGTCATCTACAAAATGGCGGTTTTTTTCTCGTTTATCTGAAGTTTCGGAGGAGGATTTAGAGTTATTACTAGACAATTGTTATGATTTTTACTAAAACAATTAGATTATTCGCTCTCAATTTCTATGAGTGATAGTTGATTCGCTCATCAACTATCACATCATAGAAATCTCGAGCTCATAATCTAATCAGTTGTTAATTATAATTTCTTTAAACCTATTTGGTATGGTGTTGTTTTGAATATTCATAATCTCTTTTTATGCTGCCACGCAAATTTGATTTAGCTAAATGATCCTAAATATATACAGTCGAACCTGTATATAACGGTCACGGCCCTCGGGAATTAGAAATTGGTCGCTTAATACAGGTTGCCGCTTAATACAGGTTCACCAAAAATACTTCGTGGGCGTGGTCTAATGTCAATTTTATTGAAGTATTATACACTAGCAACTCATTCAAGCTAACAGTAACACAATCAAGTGATCTCTACCTTTAACAAACGGAGATTGTACTTTGTAACCAGTATATATGGAAATAAGAACAGTCAAGGCCATAAACGCGAAATCCGAAAATTACCTCACCTATCTCCTAATCGGAGAACTACGTGCAGTTTCAGCTTATAAGGTGTGTCGATGGTGCTGTAGTGTTGATGGATCCATTTTTAAGTGAAATAAAATCGTAAAATGATGCGTGGTTTTAGGTTTCCATTCAAGTGTGAGCCGCTTAATACAGGTAAAAATAACAAAGACAGACAAACATGGGACTGCTAAAGAGTGGCCGCGACCGCTTAATACAGGAGACCGTTTAATACAGGTAGCAAATACAAAGTTTGTATGGGCGAAAATTCGGGACTATGAAAACTGGCCGCTTAATACAGGGTGACCGCTTGATACATGGCCGTTTAATATATACAGGTTCGACTGTATTTAAACTTTTCCACTGCCATCTGCGTGTTATGTGCGTCTTTAGGTTAGTGATTACGAGCCAAAAAATGTTATGGAACCGGATCGACATCTGAGTCCGACAGTACCATTTGAGTTTTCCTGCACGTTTATTGTCATGCAAATCAAACTAATTTCCATAACAAAGGTTGTGCACCAGGACTCGTTTTGAAACAGAGGCAAAAGGCAACTCGGAAATGGCCTGTTGTAATCTTGCATTCCTTTTTATCGTGGCGAAGTCTTCATTTCCGATCCTAATGGCAGTGCTGTCAGTTGCTATGAAATGTTTAAAAGGTATTTGACTAAATGATGCCTCAAAGGGACTAATACGACGGGCTAGGAAAACACTATTAAGGGTCCGGCCACAGACTAGAGAGATAGTTGTCGACAACTATATATATATTATATATATTTAGTTGTCGATCATAAAAAGTTGTCGATAACAAAAAAGCCAGTGTGTGAAGCTAGTTGTCGATAACTAAGGCCCTTAGTTTATATCGACAACTAGCTTCACACACTGGCTTTTTTGTTATCGACAACTTTTTATGATCGACAACTAAATAGTTGTCGACAACTATCTCTCTAGCTAGTCTGTGGAGGCCCTTAGTTATTTTAGTAAAACTTAAGGTGTCATTGTTTGAACTGAAGTGTATATATTTTATTTGCCGATTGTGAAAGTTGTTGCTTCACTGACGTCAGTTAAAAAACAAACTGGTTCTAAAAACATGCCTGCTTAGTGCCTCGTCAAAATGACGTGGTGTCAGTATTAAATAAAAGAAATACATTAACTATATTTACACGTCAACGAAAGTAACGAGAAAAAAAAACACACACACACACACACGCACACGAAAGAACCGTGAGCTGATGGTTCTAAATCAGTATTCTACGGAAGACATTTTCTCTACGTGCATGATTCGCAACATTCAGTCTTGGTGACAGGATGGTACTTACATGTAAGTGTACTCTAGATCTTACAACAATCAGTAAAAATTCATAAAGAAAATACCAAAAAAAAAATGAATGTTTAATGAATATCTGTAAGTCGGATACAGATTTCGTCCTAATTTACATAAACTTTTCCTTCCGGTTTAGTCGCCTAAAATGATTTGTATAGCCAAGATAGTCGATAATTAAACATGAACACTTAGATGCATTCTTGTCAAAAGCCTTCGGCTCGCCATTGTAACTGCCCTATACAGATCTGCCGCTTATATTGTATCTATCACTTATAATTAATTTTATCCAGTTCACATAAATCATACGTCATACCCAAGGAAATTATCGCGGAGACCATTTAATTTTTTATTTTTTGTAAATAAGGTTGCTCTGTTTCAGTGAAATGAACTGAAATCTACTTTTTACCGAATAGTGTTCCGTGACCGGGAATTGATGATTTTTTTCTTTTTAAAGAATGTATTGTATTTTTGTAAACACTCTTCGTATTTTCGTCAGTAGTGAATTCATTTCATTAAAAGTCATTTACGTCAGTCCCAGTTGCTAATGCAGGATCCAAAAGGTACACTACTTTTTTCCGCAGTGTTTGAGAGTTTTACATTGCATATGTGGAGCTTTATTGACTTTGTTTAATTAATATTAGGTAACTTCCTTCGTTTTAAAACTTCCTATTTAATTTTCATCCCATAATTTTATGAATGGCGATGAAAAGAGGGCAAAAAACTAAGTGCTTTCCTATGTATACACGGAAATCAAAATTATAATTTTGAAACTGCAATTTTCGTTATTTATTACGGTGGAATTTGTTTTTATAAATATGGCATCTTTCTATGGAAAGTAGAAGTCTTTTAATATATTTTTTTCACTGGAAAGTGTTGCGGTCATTTAGATGAATCTACAATTCAAAGAGAAATGAATTCAAAACAGATGGCATGTTTATTCAAATTGCTTCTAAACAGGACAGCTATTTTGGGCTTTAAGAAGTCGTAGTTAAGCAGTTCAACACTGATATATTTATTCTGCAGGACTACTGATGAATCTTTCAGAAGAAAAGTCATAATGTAATGAAACACTTTTAGGGCTTAATTGATTCCCTACTATATATTTTCATCTTTGGCCCGGGCGGAAACGTCGAACTTTACACGGACGGTCGAACTAAATTGCAGTTATGGTCGATCCAATTATTTCATTTCGGCAGTCTGTGGACTCAAACGCGGTCGAATTTAATTCATCTTTAGTCGTTCTTTACGTCTGCTTCAGACGGAAAGAACGAGTGTACGTCGATCCAAATAAAATAAGTCATACTTCTCATGAACAAAATACGCTGAATTTATTTTGATACGTGAAAAGTCCGGACGTTTGGCCCGGGTCATAGTTTGCCTATCAGTATATTAAATGACCTTGGTTCAGTATTTTGAACTGAAAAATATTTTATTAATTTTATCCTGTTAACTTCTCTTAAAATTGTTTTTAGATCATTGGAAACATACACGTACTCAATGGAAAATGGCCGAGTTCAGTAAGAGGAATGTAGCTCTAGCATTGCTACTGGTAAGTTTGAGTTCTCTGTGCCGTATCTCTCGGTGTTGGAACTCCGATCAGATAACGAAGTCACCAGGAAAATGTGTTCGTTATAACGGGGGTTCGTTATAACGCGGTTGTGGTCCATACGTGTTACTGTAACTTTACTGAGTCAGGTTTGAAGAATATCGTTCGTTATACAGGGATACCGGGCTTCACAGTCCAAATACTGACTCAGCGCGTTCCGCTCAGATTATTCGAGAATAACTCAGTTTCAATAATCGCGAACGGATTGCGTTATTCCTTTCAAACTTCCAAATTTTACTCGGTTAAATTTGGAGGTTTGAAAGGAATAACGCAATCCGTTCGCGATTTTAACTGAATTAAAGTTATTCTCGAACGCGCTGAGTATTTTGACTGTAATTTTATGACGAAATGTCATTTTATTCAGCGAAATCAGTTTAATTTTAGCCGCGAGCTTTCCTTCCGTGCGTCGGAAAAGCGAAGAAAGGAAACCGGAGATTTATGTCTGCTTGCAGACTACCGAGTTTCAGCTGCTGCTTTTCCTCGTCAATGTTTATGACGCTCGATATTTGCATGATTTTTGTTTTCCTCTTGCACTTAATTTATTAAATAGCTTTTTCCTTATGTACATTTAATCGCCTCATTCTAGTTCTTATACCTTTATAGAATTTAAGTTCAAGTGGTTATATTTGAAAATTCATTGTATTGGTTAAAGCTTATTCGGATCCAGATTCAGATCGTAGCGTTAGAGAGAATAGCTGTTATTACAGTTGAGCCCGCAGTCAAATATTCTTTTGCTTTTAAAGTATGCAAACGAGTTAGGCTCGATTTCCGCCGCTCTCTCGAGTCCGGTCTTCGTTCTAGCTCATTTTCCCGAACAGCGGCTGGTATATCGAGCCTACAAATGAGGCTAATGGCGAATACAATGCCAGATTGACCCTTTCGCCTCGTTTGCATGTCAAACCGCTGACCGTCTGTAATAACTGCTATTACAGTTCCCGGCCTACACTGAACAGGCCATGTCCGAGTTGCTTTTGCCTCGGTTTCAAAATAAACGAGTCCTGGTTCACAACCCTTCATATGGAAACGAGTTTACTTGCACGTTCATTGTCTTGCAAATCAAACTCATTTCCTTACGAAAGGTTGTGAACCAGGACTCGTTTTGAAACAGAGGCAAAAGGCAACTCATTTTGTTTTTCTCTCTTGCTTTAGATTTTAGTTGCTTGCTGCGTTGTCGAATCCAGACAAAGTGGAACCAGATTGTCTTCATCTAACGAACACTTCAAGGAATGGTTACTAACGTCACTGGACAGAGGTTCGTGTTTCTATGGTATTATTTAGGAAAGCGTTGGACGATTTTTATTTGTAAGGTTTTTATTGTAGTTTTTTTAAATTTTAAAATTTTGTAACTTATGTATATATGTATTTTAAATTTGTATTTATTAATAGTTAGCAGGACCCCGTTGATAACAGTGCTGTTGTACTGAAGGGTCATCCTGCATAAATATTCGATTATTATTATTATTATGCATATCCCTTCATATTTTCAACCCAACCGCGTTATACCTTCAAATAAAATGGAAATATTTCACGTCTCGATTTGTTGTCATTTGTGGTGTCTCTTTCATGTATACTATCAGAGACCTCTGATATTACTACATTCGTCGAGGCATGGTGGCCAAATGGTTAGTGCGCATGCGTTGGAGTTCGGATCGAGCGGTCCGGGTTCCAATCTCGTTCCCAGAGCCCTCGTTACCCTTGTCCAGCGGTGGAGCGGCCAACAAGGAGCTCTGGGGGAAAGCAATCCGCCATGACCGGATTCTAGGACTTCCGGCTCTACTGCGCATGTGTTCGACCCCATGTTTCAACTAACGGACGCCAAGATTCTTGGACTTTCAGTCTTACTGCGCAAGTCAGGCGGATCACTCTATCCCGGAGGTCCTTGTTGGCCGCTCCACCGCTGGACAAGGTTAACGAAGACTCTGGAAACGAGATTGTCCGGGTTCGAGCCTTGGCCTGGGTCACTGTGTTGTGTTCTTGTGCAAGACGCTTTACTCTCACAGTGCCTCTCTCCACACACGAGTATAAATGGGTATCGGTGAACTGTTAGAGCCGATCTGATAAAATTTCGGGGGTAACCTACGATGGACTAGCATCCCACGCGAAGTACTGGGGGAGTAGCAATACTCCTAGTCGGCTTCATGCTACGGAAACCGGGATAAGCTGCGGCAGTGTGGGCCAGTTTGGCCCGAGTGAGGTTTTACCTCATACATGTCACATTCGATAATAATAGCTGAATCTCGTGACATCGTAACAATTTAGAAACTGAGCTTGATGATTTTTCTTCCAGATGCTCATTCTTTGACAAAGCGAGCCCAGAGAAAGCCTAGGGCCGAGCCTGAATCTGAACCGGAAAGCGAACCAAAATCCGAGGAGGAGTCTGGAAACGAACATCACGGCGCATTCACAGAACCCAATTCAGAACCCACAGGGAAAACCGAGCCCACAGCCACGCCTGAAAACTGGCCAGAGCCCGGGCCCCATTGGGATGAGGCATATGTCACTTGGAAATGGGCCTGGGAACTTCATGTTTATGGTTACGCAACAATTTTTCTCTCCATCGGCTTGTACGCTGGGTATTACGTCATCGCCAATGTTTATGACGGCCTTAAAGGAAAGTATTTGAGCGTCAACCTCAACGGTATGGTGTGTGTTTTCGGGGTCACTAGGGCCTTTGTCATGTACTTGGACCCGTACCACCAAGGGGACATTATTCATAACACCGCTGTGATGCGAGTAATTTGGTCCATTGCTGGTCCATGTTTGACCGCGTCCGATTGCCTGATGATTCTAGCTCTGATTGAGACCACAAAAATCTCCATCGCACCGCCTAAGCTCCAAAAAGCAAGCACTAATATATTCATCATATCCTTTCACTTCGCGATTGTAATAACTACTGACTGTGTAGTCTCCGATCACGTCGAGGCTAAAGCGATGTTGTTATTCTGTCAGATATTCTTCGTCACGTGGGCAAGCGTTCTGGGAACTGCAAACTTCATTCTGGGATACAAGCTGGATAAGCAGCTCTTCAGCCACAAAAGCCCAAAAGAGAAAGCGGACAAAATTTACATCTACCTCATTTACGCTTCGGGCGCTGCAAACTACTTTATGTGCTCGATCCTTATTTATTCGGCGTTCGGCGTGTTTGGTGTTTATTCAGACGTGCAGTTCGTGGATGCGTGGTCGTGGTGGGCCCTGCAGACGCTGGTACGCTTCAGTGAAATCTTAACGTGCGTGTTGATATTCACAGTGAGTGCAAAACGCACGCGCGTGAAGAACGCTATCGCCCAGGTAACGGGCGAGAAAATTTCCGATGCAGGTTCCGCGATGGAGAACAGTTCTTTACAATCGACACCAGCAAGATTCGCAAAGCTTTTCAAGCGTAGAAAGAAAGTCCAAACGGGCGAGAACGGCAGTGCAGTAAGCCTATTCACTGCTCTCCGAGAAATGGCTTTAGCGCAAGCCACTGGAGAGGATTGGCATGGAACAAATCCAGTTCCCCGGATGACAGCTGCCGGGGAATGCTGGGTAGAGACGAAGACAATGTGCTCTTTTCTTCACCTGCCAGGTATGACAGAATTACATTCGCAAAGCGCTGAATTTGATAATTTAGTAGACAGCGAAGACGACGAGTTAGAGAGCGAATATTTGGAACTTGAATTTAGAAAACTGAAGTCTAGACGAACAAGTATGTTTACGGCTCTTCACGAAGAGAAGACAAGAATAGGTATTTCACCTGGAGGCAAAATGAAACTTGCAGAAGTTGAGGAAATGGAAACGAAAAAACAGAATTCCGAGAAGAATTTGAGCAGATATTCCATGATGACACTACCCAATGAGACTGTCATGGAGGAATATTGATAAATATATGGCGAGCAGAGAGCAGGATAGTCAAGAGACTCAATAACTCTTCGGTCATAAAGTAGTTTTCAAAGAGTATCATAAAACCAAAACCAAAGCAATTACAATAGTCAATCACAACAAACATAACCAACAAAATGAACTAACTCTATGAAAATACACGTAACCGGCGCCAAACGCGGGAAAACGCGTGTGTCCAAGTCGCGATTGGTTTTGGTTTTATATCTGATTGGTTGAGAAGATGGCGCGAGTTTTTTAAACCAATCACAGAGTGTAGTAAAGTAAAATCAAAGCAATTCCGGATTACTTTCGACACTCAATTGAAAACCGCTCTAAACGGCAACAAAATCGATAATTTTCACAGAGAGCAGGATAGTCAATGAACCTCTGATCCGGGGGGGGGGGGGGGGGGACTCCCATATAAAAGTGACGGGGGCGATCGCCGGAAATTTTGAAAAGAACCCATAAAAGGTACCACAATCTCGTTTTGTCGGTGTGGCTCGAATTCATTTTCACCCCTGAGAGGTAACAATTCTAAGACAAAACTAGTCCCTGTTATATATTTTTTCCAGCTTAATAAAGGTACCGGAATAACTCTAACGGCAGTCATTTTAGATTTTAACACCCTAAGCGGTACCAAACCACGAATTTTAACCCCTAAAAGGTACTGCGATCACCCCCGTCACTTTTATATGGGAGTCCCCCCCGGGCATCTGACAAGCATATAAAGAAGCTTAAGCCATGTATTATGAGTACTGTCATAACATACTGCAGGCATTCAAGATCACTCGAGGAACCATAGAAAAAAGGTCGTGCTTTCCCTTAGTTTATTCCAGCATGTTCACCAATGCCCTTCGTGTTTTCAGATTACAGTACAGTATATACAAGCATGCGTTGGCTTGTTTTTTAAAGAAGCTAAGGGATGTACCATTTTATTGTTTTTTTTTTGTTTGTTTTTTTTTTTGGGGGGGGGGGGGGTTGGGCAATTTTTCTGAGCTCGAATTTTTTTTCCGTCTTGAGCTTGTGCAATAATTTTTTTTCACCTTTTGCTTGTGAGTGAGTGAGTGAACTCGCTTTGCACGATTTTTTTTTTCTCCACTTTTGCTGTGCAGGAATTTGTTTTTGGTAATTGCCCAACCCCCCTCCCAAAATAAAATGGTCCATCCTTAAAGTCATGTTATTAGACTGGCATTTGAGAATATTGAGTGTTTAATGGTTTTTGCTTCTCGATATGCTTTATGGTACAGATTTAAATACGCCAAACAATAAAACGTGGTTTCTGTGTTAAGAAATACTGTATAGAAAATGGCGCGCGCATGCGAATAGGAGTCGTCTACAAGGGCGGATCCAGGAGGGGGGAGGGGGGGGGGGAGTGGATTGGGTAAGTTTCAAACCCACAATCTGCCAAAAAGAATTGAATCCATTAAAATTAGACTACGAGCAGTCCCTCATTTTTCTCAGGGATAGTCGAGCGAGAGAGCAGGTGAGCGCGCGCGCGAAAATCACCTCGAGGAGACGTAGTCTACATTGGAATAGAAAATAAATACAAGCGTTTTGCCAACAGCCACCCCGTCTCCATTCAAAAATCCTGGATCCGTCCCTGACAGGCTAGTATCATATCACCAACCACACTCACTTTGGCAAACTAGTTTACCTGTAGTACGAGTTTTGGAAAGCCACTGTTACCACGGATTATGTACATTTTTGGCATTGTCTTTTCGTTTTTGTTCGCACGCAGTCATTTTTACGTGTTGAAATAAGAGTTAAGGTTTTCTTTTCATTTTTTTTATATCTGATAAGTGTAAGTAGTTGAGTATTTACAAATAAAATGCACGCTGTGCAATTTTTACGCCCTAGGCATGAAAGCTTAGAAACCGTAGCTGAAGAAACAACATCGAGCGATTTAGAAGTTGTAAAATTAACCACGGAAGATATTCTTGGAAACATTAACAGAAAATTAAAGCGAAGTAGGAAAGTGGACCGTAGACAAACTTGAAGTCTTCAATAACTTCTTCCGGGGTTAATTTTACAACAAGTACAATAACAGGCTTACCATCCTCTGCGGTGTGGTCACAGGTATCTACGATATTCAAATTTATTAGCACAATAAAATTGTTCAGTATTGTGAACATTAATCTTCCTAAAATCAGTATTTAGGACTAGGGCTGTCTATATTTAATAAAATAAAGTCCAAATGTTTGGACGTTGTTTAACTTTGTTTTGGTGCGGTTTTTACGGTGATTTAAAGCGTGCGAGAGCAGTTTTCGGACTTCAAAGTTTTTACTCGCTTCTAAAATACTAATATTACAACAAGGCATGCAACTTCGAGCAGTTTTGGACCGACAAATTCCGTACCTCCTCTCAAATTTTGCCCTAAAAATTAAAAGCATTCCTTCGATTCGATTTCCTAACAGCTCCCGCATCTCCAAAGACCAGTCCTCGAACTACAATCTGGCCAAATTTGAGTATGAAACGTTTGCGGATTGATCTTGAAAAACCAGCTGGAATATCGAATGAGTTTGAAAATTCGCTTTTTACTATGATCTGTACCACCAGCTGGGACAATTACAGTCGAACCTGTATATAACGGCCCTGTATTAAGCGGTCACCTGTATTAAGAGGCTGTCTCTGTTAAAACCGACCAGTCGATTTTTCTTCGAAATTTAGATTTTTCTCATATGTTGGGATTTTGAAGCCTTTACCAAAGTAATCACTAAAATGAGTTTTATTTGATCAAAAATTCTAACTGGAGTTATTATGATCGATCAAAGTTTGGGCCGGTTGGCACTAATTTCGGGGCCCCCGGAACTGCAAAAATGACGCATATTGCCGTCGCCGTGAAAAAAATAAATATTCGTCCTAAAGATCCAATTCTTTTTTAATCTATAGATATATCATAGAAGTTTGTTCAGACTGTTGCAATTAGAATTCAATTGTGTTACTTCGGCGGTAAAAATTAGATTTTCTACCACACCTAAACGAGTTTTGAACGAAACACGAAAATAGCTCAACTTTGAGGGCAAATTTAAAAATGTGGCACCTGTTTCAGATTGCTTAACTACATAAACAGAAACTAGAAATGACCGTTAATTCGAAACTAAAATAAAAATTTGTCAGCACTCCACGTTTGCAACACTAACAATTGTTTGAATTTTGGTAAATTCTGAAAATGTAACAGCATCGAAACGCAAGGGGACTGGGAACGATTACACATGTAAACATCGCAGCATTCCTTTCTTCCTTCCATCCTTCGCGGCTCTATTTACTGTTCATGTGGTGTAATAGTAGTTGTCAAGATGCCTCTACAAACTATTCAAGACTAATCTACATCATCAAGCGGCTTCGAACAATATTATGGTCAGTAATGCAAAGAAGACCGTTCTTGCTACGTTGTGATGTGACCGTCACGCTCGATACAGATCTCAATGATGAACGTATCTTACATGTAATATATTTTAGTTGGTAACGATATAGCTGGAGGGACACGTTTAGAGTTCTGACGTTACTTAATAGGAATCAAGGATTACTGAAGAGACCAAAAATTACATCAGAAAGCCAGATAAGAGATTATAGTAAGTGAATTTCTCCGAACACACTGTGAGAGCGAATGTGTTCGTTTCTGTTACATTTTCAGAATTTCCCAAAATTCAAACAGTTGTTAGAGTTGCAAATGTAGTGTGCTGACAAATTTTATTTTAGTTTCGAATTAACGGTCATTTCTAGTTTCTGTTTATGTAGTTAAGCAGTCTGAAACAGGTTGCCACATTTTTAAAATTTGCCCTCAAAGTGAGCTATTTCGTGTTCGTTCAAAACTCGTTTAGGTGTGGTTAGAAAATCTAATTTTTACCGCCGAAGTAACCAATTGAATTCTAATTGCAACAGTCTGAACAAACTTCTATGATATATCTATAAATTAAAAAAGAATTGGATCTTTAGGACGAATATTTATTTTTCACGGCGACGGCAATATGCGTCATTTTTGCAGTTCCGGGGCCCCGAAATTAGTGCCAACCGGCCCAAACTTTGATCGATCATAAATAACTCCAGTTAGAATTTTTGATCAAATAAAACTCATTTTAGTGATTACTTTGGTAAAGGCTTCAAAATCCAGCATATGAGAAAAATCCAAATTTCGAAGAAAAATCGACTGGTCGGTTTTAACAGAGACAGCCTCTTAAGCGGCCAGTTTTCAAAGTCCCGAGTTGTATTTGCTACTTGTATTAAACCTGTATTAAGCGGCCACCTGTATTAAGCGGCCACTTTCTGAAGTCCCGAGGGTGACCGTTATATACAGGTTCGACTGTATGCACATTAAAAAAAAAACGTGACAAACACTTCCCTTGGGTATATATAAAAAATTGTAAGTTTGGAGTGCTCATAACTGATCTGATATAGACAGTCAACAACAACAACAACAATAAGCTTTATTTGCATGACCATAAATCATTACAGTATTGCAAAAGCGTAAAATAATATAGATAGAAAACGAACTGAAATTAAAATAGAAATAGAGAAAAAAAAAATACAATGGAAAAGAGAATTACACGTAAATCAACTATCAAACTAGGCTGATATCAATTTGTTTCGCAGATCAATACAAAAGGAAATCAACTTTACCAACTGTATGTTAATAAAATAATCAGAGGAGTTCAATAACTCTATAATTAATTCTGTGAGTGGTAACTGATTGAAATTTGAGAATTTGTTATCTATTTTATTATAAAAGCCATCTCTAATTGATGAATAGTTGGGACAATGAACAAAAAATGAATTTCATCTTCGATATTATTGAGATCACAAAGAGTGCAAAGTCTATCACACCTTGAGATGTTTTCATATCTACCGGTTTCAATCTTAAGTTGGTGGTTGCTTATTCTTAGTTTCACTAAAGCTTTTCGATCAGGGTTTTTCTAGTCAAGTCTAAATAGATTGAGGGTGTATAATTGCTTTTGAAAATGCTGTAAAATTTTAGTTTTTGGGAATTTTGAACGGTATGTTTCCAATGGGCGATATATTTCTCTTTCATGAGATCTATATGACGCTTGATCTTAGCGTCATCTAATGTATCATGATTAAAGTTAGTAACATTATAATATTCTAACATCTTCATAAGATTAGAGTAAAAACCATTTTTACCGTTACAATGAAGATCAATTGACATTAGCAATGACTGTTTAACAATAGTGTTTTGATCCTTACTTTGAAGATAATTTACGTAATTAAGAATTTTTTTATTTATATCAGTCAGACGTTTCGGGGATAACCCCTTCTTCAGTGTTAGTACGTTTAACGCTTTGCTCGCGCTAAATACGTCGCGTGGACGCCGTTCAAAAACACAAAACAAAAAAACAAACGAATGCGAGCGCGTACTTAGCGCGCGCGTAATTTTGTCAGGGAGTGAAATGAGTGGCAGCCTCATGGAAAAGTTCTGAAGTTAAAATTTAAAGTCAATGTTAATTCCATGAGGTGCCAAGGTCTTGTGGTGGAAGATCAGCTTCATTTCCTCCCTCTTTCTTCTTGTAGTAGCTCATATCACTTGCCTAACCACAGACACAGACATGCTATCGATGGAATTGTGATCTGGAAGGTTGAAATGTTCGGCGACGGGGAACCCCCGTTTTGGTACCGTTGGTGTTGATGGTAACCTTCCACCAAGCGAAGGTGCTCGCCGAATCGGTCTGCGAGCCTACGACCAGTTTCTCCAATGTACATTGCCAGGAGCCCATCACTAGGAGCGTCCATCTCCATACTCCGTCTATGTCACAGCATTTTTACAGACCGGGTTATTTTTAGACTCCTTTTTCCCGGGAAAAAATATGATCTCCTTGTCAATTGAGAAATATGACACGTCATTCATTACATCACAACTTTTGATTGGCTTGTTTGAATAGGAGTTGAGAAATATGACACGTCATTCATTACATCACAACTTTTGATGGCTTGTTTGAATAGGAGTTCGCGGGAAAAGGAATCTAAAAATAACCTGGTCTGTAAAAACGCTGTGGCACGAATCCAGTCCAGTTTTGTGCTTCGTTTATCGATAGAAATATTTCTTTTCTGAAATCGTTTTCTACAGTTACAAGAAGTAATACTTAGTTAGATTATATTTATGTCAAGAAAATAAGCAATATGTGTTATTTCAAGCCAAAACGTGAAGCACGAAAATTCCGAGTCATCCTGAAGACGCATGATATAATTTCTATTATAATATCTTTCCTAAAATATAGGCTTTCAACAGTGTTTTCCGTAGCGCGCGGTCAGGGGGACTAAGACCCGTGTAATACGGTCTCATATCTGCTCTCGTCTTTGTGCGTATTCGCACTCTAAAACGTCACGTCGTATAATAAAGCTTTTTATAAGCCAAGGTATAAACGCTCCATGGCCACGCGCCCCACGTTTTGCCACAGATTTTCCGTATTTAAACCGACATGTTTTGGTAGTAAATATGGCTTCGAAGACGTGACACGTACCAGAAGCGTCACCCTTGCGATCACAAAATAGCGGCGAATGGTTTTCGCTCCAACAATACTAAGACCACCTTTAGTCAGGAGCGTTCTCGCCGGAGTGTTACTGGCAATTATCTGAAGACCTCTATTGCCAGAACTTCCTGTTTCCGTGACTCTTATTTCAACAGGATAGTGAACTTATGGAACTCTGTACCTGACGCCATAAAAAGTGCTGATTCTCTATTTAGCTTTAAAAATCAGCTTAAAAAGTTTTATTTTTCTCGCTTATATAACGTTTTTCACCCAGACAACATACGAACTTACAAAATTGTCTGCCCCAGATGCCGCCGCATTAATCCCATGCAGGCGTGCTCTTGTTAGCATTATAATTTTTTTTTAAATATTATATATATAACTTAGTGGTGGGTTGGGTTTGGGTTGGATTCTTACTGGGGCTGGGCTGGGTAGATAGGCCTAGCAAGGGACGTAATGTCCTATTGTCTATTTACCCGCCATTGGCGAATTGTGTAAATAAATAAATAAATAAACTCTATATTGATACATAGCAGTGAATATTTTGATGTAGATCTATATAATAATTATTCTCTTTGTAAATTTCAAAATATTTCCTATTTGTAATTCAAAGGCTTATCTATAAAATCATGTAATTATGGACAATGTTTTATCCTGGGTTCCTGATGAGCATGTGAGATGTAGGAGATTTAACATAACATTCAAGATGCCATCAAAAATATATGAAATATATAAAAATATTGAAAAGGAAAACAAGAGGTGTTTCCCTAAAAAAATAAAATTAAAATAACGTATTGACTTTGTGTTGATTTCATGAAGTTGTTTGAATTTAGTCAAATAAGAAAGATTTAAAACCAGCCACTCTGGGGGAAATGATTTACGGGAAAGTTAATTTGAGAGGAGTTTCATGTAAGACATGAATTTCCAGATCATCTGCTTAGCTGACTGAACCTGATTCTTTTTTCTTTTTATATAATAGATTTTTAGTGAAAATTACAGTCTGCATGCTCAAGACTAGTGTTTATTATTTCCAATGTACATGTGTGACCATTGAATACAGATCAAAAACAAAATACTTTGTAAAAGGTGACTGTGTGAGTTAAAATAATTTATAGAGCTGACTGCTAAACAGGACCTTGAAAACTGCGACTGCTTAATGTGATGAGATTACTGTCCGGCCGGTTCATCCTAAACTAAAGCCTGGTTCACACTTGTGTATGAACCAGCGTGAGATAAGCACAAGCACAAGATTTGGCTGTTGACGTGTCTCCCATCATGCAATGTTCATCAGAATTTCTAAAGCACTGCGCTTGTGTATGTCGTCTTGTGCTAAAAGCAAGTGTAAACATCCTTGTGGTTATGCTTGCAGTTATGCTTGTGCTTATCTCACAAGTGCGAACCAGGCTTTTATATATGATAAGTTCTTAAAATCACTTAGTTCTTTTGCTCATGGCATGATTTCAGCTCCGAAGCTGAAAGGTTTATAAGTATGCTATACACCATTATATAATTTTAATAAGCAATAACGTGCTTATTTATGTGTGATTCTGTTTTCAGGAGGTTTAAGAATCGATAAGAAATTAATCAAAGGCTCTTATGAGCCAGCTCAGAATGTAATTGATATTAATGACATTCATTGAATGCAGTTGTTGGCCCTTCCCAGTGAAATCCCTTGAATTGGAGGCTTGATAAATGGGGATTCCACTGTATATATTAGGAAACAGCTTAAATCTGACAAAATGGAATTATTTTGAAGCTCCAATGTGTCTATAGGTTCCACTATTGCATACCAAAACACAATAGCTTTGAAATAATTATTGATTAGTATTATTTTCAATTTCTGGTTTGACTCTGGTATTTATGTATGAACCTATTAATGAAGGGGAGGGGGATGGCTGGGCATATAAGGGACATTTGACCTCCATTGCTGTTCCCACCCTCTGGAATTTGACTTGCCAATCAATGATTCATAAATACACAACCAAGTAATAATAATAATAAGTATACTTATAGGGATATAATTTAGTCTGCAGTCTGCATTTGTCGCACACCATATAATTTGTCAAAGGTGGGGGAGTTTGATCCGATTTGAAATGCAAGAGCAAGTAGAACAATCAAAATGTTTTCATCCTTGTGCTTCTCAGTTTACATGTAATAGACCAGTTTACATGTAATAGACCA
Organism: Desmophyllum pertusum; assembly: GCA_029204205.1. Taxonomy (NCBI): domain Eukaryota; kingdom Metazoa; phylum Cnidaria; class Anthozoa; order Scleractinia; family Caryophylliidae; genus Desmophyllum; species Desmophyllum pertusum. Next base: position 786,677 of record MU826852.1, read on the forward strand.
TTTTACAGTTCTGTGAAATGTAACCAAGCCTCTGTATGAAAGCGAGGTTAGGGGTGACCATGAGATGATAGAGATCAGAAACTAGTTTACATAAGAATAGAATAATTTACATTTGAAAAGAAGGAAGGTTTGTATCACAACAAAGTCACCTCCAGCCTCACTTCTGTTCAAAGGCCTGGATTCTAAGCACACAACTGTAAAATGGACTATTGGACACTTGCACTTGTGTGCCAAGTAAAACCAGGCTTTAGATGTGAAGGTGCATGTAGGCGTCTTAGTGCAAAATTAATATTATCTACAATTCACAAGTATGTGTAATAGAGGTAATGAATGTTTTGTGTTTATAGACTGATTTAGATAGGGACTTTATTCATACAATATAACTTAATACAACTATAGTAGAAAAATCCATCAGAGAAATTTATAATAATATATGCTATTATAAACACAAGCCTCAGATCAATGAAGCCTGCTTTTCTACACGGAAAATAAACTATGAATAAACTTAAGGTCTACACAATAACAAGCATAAAGGTGCAGCCAAAATATTTAAGCTTATTCAAATACATTACATTTTATTTGTTTTCGGTTCAAAGCCTATCGATCGATGATCGATCGATCGAATTGTACACCTTCGAATGCCAAATTACAAAACTTTAAATACTTTTTATATTGGAATTGGAATCAAAAGATTAGTTCAGTTAAACAATAAGCTTAATTAATTTTTGTTATAAATCAAACTTAGAAATAACATTTACCGTACTTACCAAAGATCAGTTGAACGCGGCAATGCGTAGTTTGCCTAAAATATTCCCTGCTGGAACCGTCCTGTTCCCGGTGCTTCAATGAAGTTGTATAAAGAAACATGATGTAAATTCGTGAAAGAAACATTTCTCAAACCGAGGAACGAAAGAATTGCAGAATGTATGCGTTTGTTGGCATCGGAACTCCTAAAAGATCTATCTTTTAAATGTGTAAGACGAGAAAATTCAGAGAAATACCCGTCCTGAAAAATCGTAAGCAATCCGCCATTTTGTTTTCCTGTGCGATCGGGCTACTACCCCGACCCACCCGACCCCCAATAACTACCAAATATTGCGCCCGCAGTGTTGTTTAGTGTTGTGATTTCCCAGGCATTATGCGCTGGTCAGCGGAATTACCAAGAAAAGTTATAAACACCTATAAACACCTATAAACTAACAAATTTTCCCCAACCATACGATCAGCTCATTCTTCGCTAAAAATGACAATGATGTGTTTACATAGCCTGATGCAATCATGAAATAACTAACAGAAACTATGAAATTCTCCCAAACTCCCTCTGTTGACTCCATCAGGCTTTGTAAACACAAATGCCATTTTCTGTTTCATACCTTTTATTACCTATAAAACTGCTATATTACTGATGTATGGATCATACCTATAAAACTGTCAATGACAACAAGCATACAAAAGTTGCAGTATTTCTTTTATTTGATTTATCACTTCCTATTTTGTAAGCCAACAGGTCCAAATATTACTGAGGAGCTAGAGAGGAGACCAGGGGTAGTGTAGCCTGCGTCGCAGACGGACTTGACCTCCGGTAATGTCCGTCTGCGAATTAGTGCACAAATCCTTGTTCTAGACCCCCAACGACGTAACGAAATACCGGAAGGGCCTTTCGAAATCCCCTTTATTCTGATTGGCTATGGTAAAAGGCGTGACAGGCCTGTTCGAAGTTCGTGATATTTGCCGTTCGTTCTCTATTGAATTCGGTCTTCTGACCTACTTTGAATTGCCCTTCAAGAGTGTTTCTAACGAGCAAGATATGTTGTATTATGAGGAGGATTTTGAAGTAGAATAGCTATAGAGCCATCGACTGTGTTCACTCTAGCAAATTTTAAGAGGTCACGTTTGGTCTCCTGTCGAGCAAACAGATATTTACAGCGCGTTAGTTTAGACAACAAACACTCGGCAAACCGAACAAGGTAGTTCCCATTTAAAACCTGCTGAATAGTTTCTGGGTCTTCCAAGTCCGTGATAGCATGCAATCGCCAGTATACCCATATTGTTGTAAAGGTGAAATCACAACAATAACACTCGATCATATATCAGCGACTGCGACAATCGGGAGACACTGAAAGATCAACGACTTCAGTTCCAAAACCTGTGGGTAAATTGATAAACACGTTTTTCCCCTGGAAGAAAGATTTGATCGCTTCTCGTTGTTCTGGGAGTAGCTCCGTTAATTCAAACTGAGCTTTCTCTAACCGCTTCGAAAGCTGCACTCCATTATATCTTCAGTGATTTTTTTTAATACTGTACTATTTTTAGGCTCGCTTTCCGCTAGCTTCCGGTCCTAGCTCGCGTGAAATTCCCTTAGCCAATCACAACCAAATCATAGCTAATTGAACAATAGCTTTATGTAAAGGCCAATCACAGACAAGTACTCAGATCCTGGTACGTCGTTGGGGTCTAGAACAAGGATTTGTGCACTAATTCGCAGACGGACATTACCGGAGGTCAAGTCCGTCTGCGACGCAGGCTAGGGGTAGTGGTACTCAATTTATAAAAAAAATATGTAGGACCAAAACTCTCAAAACAACAATAACAGCCAGCAACAGCAAGCCCAACAAAGCATCCAGTTTTGATATAAATACTGCATTGTTATTTGGTTCAGTGCGAATAAACATAAAACATTGAAATGCATATCAGTACAATATTCATCCAATCATGCAGACCATGCGGGATACAGGATTTCAATTTTTACGTGACTGCATGAATTGACCAAGCGCACAAGGCAGACTGGTACAAATAGATCCTTTGTGTATAGCTGTGTCGGGTTTCAATAAATGAATAGCAAAGGGGTCAGTAGCCTGTTTTAAATTTATCAACGAACTAATCAAAACCTAGAATACAAGATAAAGAAAGGCAATGCGATCACTCTAAAACGAGTATAACTTCAAGGAACTTACTCAGAGATCAGTGTAGATCGAGATGATAACGGAGTGCGAGCTCAAGCAAACAAACTAATGTACTTCAGTGTTAACTCAGACGAGACTGCCTTACTAAAAATAGAGGGGTTTTGTACAATAGATTTGGAACGCTTTCAAATTACGGTCTGTTAATTTCTCTCAAACAAAACAATTGTTTCTGAATATTAACGCAGAAGCCAAGATCATCAGACCTAATCGAGCTGTCTGCCACATCAACAATGAGTTCTCAAATTTACAAAATGTTGCACGCGATTTTGCACTCCCGAAATAAAAATATAGATGTACATCCACCAACATTTTCCACGATCAAACTTTGTTTAAGTTTCTATAACAGGAACAAAAGGAGAAACTACTCTTGAAAGAGATGTTATTACGAGGACAACTGCACGTAAACAATCTTCTGGGCTTCCAGAAACTTCCAGCTCTTAAATGGCTTGTTCAAGGGTTCAGCGATTTTCAAAGAAATATTCGTTGCGGGTCAGAAAATTATTAATTAAAAGAGGTTTCGGAGCCAGTCCACGTAGGGATCAAGCAATTATGGAAATGGTCAGAAACAGCCTTGCCTCAAAAACTATTTCTGGTGAAATGTATTCACGAGCAAGCAATTTGTTAGCAAAAGTTAGCAAAATAATGCGGCGACTCGATTGAAATTTGTTTGTCAGTCAAGATAAAACGCAAGTATAGAAAATATTTGCTTGTGAAAATTTCACGATTAAAGAATTTTACAGCTATTTGTATAATTATCGCATGCAAATACTCTAAAATCATCAACTGTGGAATAAATCCTACGAGTCAACACTAAATTCCACGGTCGACTAATATACATCGGTGTAATCCACTGAAATCTTCTGTGAATTTTGGTCATCCGTCGTTCTGCTACGACTAATTATAATATGTGATTACTGATTACTGAAGTACATGCTGAGTGGGGTTTTTAAAGCGATAACATTGATAAGAAAGGGGAAAAAGGATATTTTGATTTATGGACAGGCGCCGAACCGTGAAACCCTCCATTTAACGAGACTACTGCATGTATTATCATGTTTTTGTCGCGGTTGTCAAAATTTCATTGCAAAATTACCAAACTTGTCTCAAGTGTGATCAAAACGTCAGCCGTGATTGGTCAAATAATCGTGCACACTTTTTACAGCCAATACGAAAGTTCGGCAAAAACTAATTAGGTAGCGTTGTATTCCTTCAAAGAAAAGGTGTTTACTGACGCTAGGTAGTTTTGAAAAATGGCTGCAATACTGCGTGCACCGTTTCGAATAGCCGCCTTATCTCACTGCAGAGACTTGTTGAAATAACCTGGCAAGATGGCGCGAAAAGTGAGTTTCCAAACATTTGGCTGCGTGGTTCTGTACGTGACCCTCGATTTTTCACCGCTAGCGGTCAGTACTACCAGAACGCCCATACTAGCTTTATATCGAAGGAATCGCCGATTATTCGTGTTGAAAATGCAAATGAAAACGAAGATGTCGACATTGAATGGGAGGACCATCGTAGTAGTTTCAATGGTTCTTGGCTAGTGCGCAAGACATGCAAAACAACGACTTACTCCGCAAGGAAACGGAGATTACTCTCTGGGATGCTAACTTCAAATTTCCCGTCTACAATTACTCGGAGCGAATGGCGAAATTGGAGCATTGGCTGAGTGACCTAAGAAGATATGGCGTGGCTTTCTTCGAAGGAGTGCCCCCGAGCCAAGAGGGCTTAGACGGGGTCCTTCATTGTGTGGGACAACCATTTCAGCGCGCACATCCTACAAACACTCTTGTAGTAGCAACGGATAAAACGAACGTAGAGGCAATCGACAGAGATGTCTACACGACTGAGCAGCATCCTTTCCACATTGACGCTGCCTATTACGATGTTCTGATCAGGTTATCATGCTTGGTTACTACTCGCTATTCTGCGCCAACTCGAGACACGTTTAACTATTGGTTGATAACCTTACAGCCATTGAGAAATTACGTCAAGAAGATCCTGAAGCCTACGAGCTCCTCAGCACAATCCCAGTTCGTTTCTCCCGTAAAAGGATGGATGTCCAAGAGGAGTGTGATCCATACCTATATCACTATGACAACACAATCGAAAGGAAGCTCATTTCCTTTGATCGTGCAGAGAGGCGTCACCCGACAGTATACATCTCTAACAAACAAGCTGGTATGCAATTGAGCCGTTTTAAGGATCATGCGACCATGAAGAAATTTTACAAGGCGTATAATTTGCTTCTAACAAAGCTGGACGATCCTGCAAATCGCCAAACGTTTCTACTGAAGGAAGGGATGGCTGCTATCTTCAACAACCATCGTGTGTGTCATGCACGAAGTGAAATCCATCCATCAACAGAGCGCTGTCTCATTCTCGGATTTCTCGGCGCGGAAACTTGGAATACACGATGGCGCGTCCTGTATGGCGAGAAATCAGGCCTGGATGATAAATGGCTTTATGGTTGTTCAAACGAACAACTGGAAATACTTGCAGATAGGAAAGAACAGTGAATAGAACACTTTCATTCTATAAGTCAAGCAGTAATTCGCTTTGACACCGGATAGACATACATTCGAGAGGATGTAAATTAAATAAAACTGAGGATAGGTCTTTTTTCACTTCCAGTCTCCCGTACGGGTCACCAAATCTCCCGGATAAAAGCGACTTTGGATCTTTTGACAATAGGCTAAAATATTAACGAATGTGATGATCATGATGTCTAACTGAGTGAAGAAATAAATGAAACGTTTTCCGAAAACACGTGTTCCCATGTCATGAATAATAATACTTGAAATAAATAAAAAATTGGTGTTCTGGTTGAAAATTAAGGTATATACTCCAGAGTTTATATCTTGACTTCGAAAAACACAAGGCTATTCGGGTCTCAGAAATGCAGGAAAATACAATTTTAGAGGGTAAAATCAAAACATTTTTTCGGACCCCACTAGAAGCCTTCGGCGTACCTTGTATCACCTTTCAAAAAAATCTTCCTATTCAGTCAAACATCTCTAGTCTGTGGTTTGGATTGTAGTATTAGAGAGCATTATTATAATATTTATTATTATACATTCAACTCACTATCTCTTTTCTGATTGGCCGAAAGCGTACAGTGAATTTTCGAAATCAGCGCCTTTGAAAGCAACTACGTCATCTACCTACAGATTAGCGAGAGGATCACGGGTAATAACCTACAGATTGTACAATAATCATGTCAAGGACACTCAAGGTCACCGGTAATCATGTCATCTATGACTTCGTTACCCTTGTCCAGCGGTGGAGCGGCCAACAAAGACCTCTTGGGGAAACGATCCGCCGTGACAAGATTCTTGGACTTCCGGTTCTACTGCGCATGTGTTCGATCCCATGTTTCAACACTCTCGCAATCTCGCAACCTCGTTCCAAGGGTCTCTCTTCTTCCCGCCAGAGGCCGCGATCCTTTTGGTCAGCACCAAGGAATCTCGGGCTCTGGAATATTCTGGGCGCTTGAATTTTTTTGAATTTTTTGATTGGCTGTTGAAACACAATGGATTTGAATCGGAAGTGAACCCAAAATCAAAGATGGCGGACGTAGGTAGTCGTCTCTGGAATTTACAAGGAGAACCTGAATGTGGAAATCCAAAACCATCCGATGGATGTTTTGGTTGGAAAATCAGTTGGAGAATATACCGTTGCAGATTTGAAGAAGGTTACCGGCGTGAAAATTACGTCCGTGACCTCTTTCAGTGGCGAGTCGGCCGGTGAGTCGATCACACAAAACTCACCTTTGTAAATTGTCAAGTAACAAAGAGAAAACAAGTCAACAGCTTGTGGTAAACACTTGTACTGCCGACAGCTGAATCATCTCAGTTGGTGATCGCAGTTTCGCCGGGATTATTTACTCGGAAACTGCAGGCTATATCGAAAGGACTGTACATGTACACACTAGCTAGCAGTAGATGAATGTTGGACCGGCGTTTTCGTATGAAATACGTGATTGCGATTGTATTTTAAATACCCTTCAGTTTACACGTGGATTTCCCTTGTACAGAGTTTATACAGCAGTACGTGGGTTAATAATTAAATTACAAACTATTTATTCTGGTGGTCTTTTCTTTTGTTTACGCCTCTAGTTGCATGTTTAATAAGCTTTACATCCATGGAGAATTGTCTTGTGCAAATAATTTGAGTTATACCAAATATGATTTGAACATATATGATAAATTGATTTTTTACCTGTCTAAATTTACATGAGAAATATAAATTGTTAATCATATAAAAGTGACGGAGGTGATCGCTGTATCTTTTAGGGGTTAAAATTTGTGGTTTAATACCACTTAGGGGTGTTGAAATCTAAAATTACTACCGTTATAGTTACTCCGGTACCTTTTAGGGTTAAGCCGGGGGAAAAATATGACGAAAACTATTTTTGTCTTAGAAATGGCACCTCTTAGGGGTGAAATTTAATTTGAGTCACCACAACCACAAACAATGATTTTGGTACCTTTTAGGGGGTTCTTTTCGAAATTTCAGACGATCACCCCCATCACTTTTATTTGTGACTCCCACCGCATAGTCAAGAAACACTGATGTCTAGATCTAGATTCGTATAGACCTTGTTACTTGTATATGGTTCAGGAGCAAATGTTGATGTGCTGGAAAACTGACCAGAAATTATTGCTGACCACTGTTTTTATATCTAGAAAAAATATTGAGATTTATACCCTGGGGTTGAAAATCATGTTTTGTTACATATTATGATATTATCTTAGGGTGTGTTTTCAAAGTAAAACCCCAAATAAACAGAACTTGAACATTATTATTATTATTAATTTAATTAATTAATTTTATTATTAATATTTTTTTTTTTTCTGGCATGTGGCCCTTGGTTGGACTGTATCACTCATCAATAAAACAGTCTAAATTGGCTTTTAGGGGTAAAAATAAACTTGAGCCCCACAAATGGATTATGGTACCTTTCAGGGGTATTTCCCAAAATTTCTGACAAGTATCCCTGGCCTGTCCCTACTCAAAACAAGTTAAATATCCAAAAAAAGATTTTTATTGTGGAAAACCAATATTATAAACAGGTTGGTTGTAGTCCTGACTGCACAATGCAAAACACAGTTCAAAGTCTGGTTTTCAAGAAAGAAAAACTGAAAAATGTTGGATAATAAATCTATTTTAGTTTGTAGAATTGCTGTACATTTTTACTTGACATTTGTAATTTGTCTCACCCTACACCTCACTAAAATACAGCAAGACTATTATTGAAATGATTTCATGGAACAATCTCAGACAAAAATTACATTCAATCACCCAGTTTTCCCAGCATATCTCTCTGCTCAGCCCTGAGGGTCTATAGCCAGAGAGGCTACTGATACATGTATTATTCTCAAGAATTTCATCTACTATAGATAATTTTATGGCAAAAGGCTAGGCACAGTCGTGCCTAATGATAAATGTTTTGATCTTTGGATCCAAACATCCAGATTCAAGTCTGGCAAGTGTCTTGTGTTGTGTTCTTGGCCCCAACCTTCCCAACTCTACCAGTGTTTCAGTCAAATAATTTTAAAGTCTGTGCATCCACCTTGTATACCCAAGCATATACTATAACCCAAGTATATCAACTTTAGGACTGTCCTTTATAGGATTTGCACATGGTATATAGATGTATATGTGCATGCAAGCCTGGATCTACCAATGACAACCCTAGTCTGGAAACCCAGGGCAAATAATTGGGGCAGGAGGAAGATAAAACAGGCGACATTCTGTACACACAGCTTTCATCCATTTTATCTTCCTCCTGTCACAATTATCTGTTCAAATAGAAACCATGCTTCAAGTGAATTTAAATTTTTCTGCGACTACCTGATTTGACTCGGCCATTTGGCTGTCAACTTCTGATTTCATCGAACAATTTTCATATGACAACTGATACATTGTGTACTCATGTTGCATATACAAACTGACATAGTTCACACTTGATGACTCAAATGAAATATATTTATTGTCAGGCAAGACTAATTATTATATATATTTGTAATAAGTTTTGGTTTAACAACAACAATTATTTTGCTAGCGCATTTACTGGCTAGAATTCGTATCAATTCTTTCATGATTTTTTCATGCTTAGCAGTGACCACAGGTCGCCCAAGCTAAAGATAAGAGAACAGTGTCAAGCGGTATTGTGTTACAACGGCTCGATTTATAAGGGTTTGTATGGGAACGCAACGGTTATGTTTTAGAAGATATAAAATCGAATGTTTTGTGAATAAAAACGACTTACTTATGGATCATACCCATAAAACTGTCGATGACAACAAGCATACAAAAGTTGCAGTATTTCTTTTATTTGATTTATCACTTCCTATTTTGTAAGCCAACAGGTCCAAATATTACTGAGGAGTTAGAGAGGAGACCAGGGGTAGTGGTACTCAATTTATAAAAAAATATGTAGGACCAAAACCCTCAAAACAACAATAACAGCCAGCAACAGCAAGCCCAAACAAAGCATCCAGTTTTGATATAAATACTGCATTGTTATTTGGTTCAGTGTGAATAAACATAAAACATTGAAATGCATATCAGTACAATATTCATCCAATCATGCAGACCATGCAGTTCATACAACAGAAGATCAGCTATTGAATTTACCTCTTTTTGACGAAATGTTTCGAGAGGGTCCCCATTAGGTTTGGCGGGATGCGGGATTTGGCTTATTTTTGTGGCGATATTCGGGATGCGAGCTAAAAACAGGAGCGGGAAGCAGGAATTTCAATTACGAGCTGGAGCGGGATTTCGTGTTTTTAAGGGGTCGGGATGCGAGAATCGCAAGGGGAAAAGTAGCGAGAGACAGGATTTCAATTTTTACGTGACTGCATGAATTGACCAAGCGCACAAGGCAGACTGGTACAAATGGATCCTTTGTGTATAGCTGTGTCGGGTTTCAATAAATGAATAGCAAAGGGGCCAGTAGCCTGTTTTAAATTTATCAACGAACTAATCAAAACCTAGAATACAAGATAAAGAAAGGCAATGCGATCACTCTAAAACGAGTATAACTTCAAGGAACTTACTCAGAGATCAGTGTAGATCGAGATGATAACGGAGTGCGAGCTCAAGCAAACAAACTAATGTACTTCAGTGTTAACTCAGACGAGACTGCCTTACTAAAAATAGAGGGGTTTTGTACAATAGATTTGGAACGCTTTCAAATTACGGTCTGTTAATTTCTCTCAAACAAAACAATTGTTTCTGAATATTATCGCAGAAGCCAAGATCATCAGACCTAATCGAACTGTCTGCCACATCAACAATGAGTTCTCAAATTTACAAAATGTTGCACTCGATTTTGCACTCCCGAAATAAAAAATATAGATGTACATCCACCAACATTTTCCACGATCAAACTTTGTTTAAGTTTCTATAACAGGAACAAAAGGAGAAACTACTCTTGAAAGAGATGTTATTACGAGGACAACTGCACGTAAACAATCTTCTGGGCTTCCAGAAACGTCCAGCTCTTAAATGGCTTGTTCAAGGGTTCAGCGATTTTCAAAGAAATATTCGTTGCGGGTCAGAAAATTATTAATTAAAAGAGGTTTCGGAGCCAGTCCACGTAGGGATCAAGCAATTATGGAAATGGTCAGAAACAGCCTTGCCTCAAAAACTATTTCTGGTGAAATGTATTCACGAGCAAGCAATTTGTTAGCAAAAGTTAGCAAAATAATGCTAATATTTGTGGGTATTATATAAAAACCAACGGAAACTCGATTGAAATTTGTTTGTCAGTGAAGATAAAACGCAAGTATACAAAATATTTGCTTGTGAAAATTTCACGATTAAAGAATTTTACAGCTATTTGCATAATTGTCGCATGCAAATACTCTAAAATCATTAACTGTGGAATAAATCCTGCGAGTCAACACTAACTTCCACGGTCGACTACATCGGTGTAATCCACTGAAATCTTCTGTGAATTTTGGTCATCCGTCGTTCTACTACGACTAATTATAATATGTGATTACTGAAGTACATGTGAGTGGGGTTTTTAAAGCGATAACATTGATAAGAAAGCGAAAAAAGGATATTTTGATTTATGGACATGTGCCGAACCGTGAAATCCTCCCATGAACGAGACTACTACATGTATTATCATGTTTTTGTCGCGGTTGTCAAAATTTCATTGTAAAATTACCAAACACACTTTTTACAGCCAATACGAAAGTTCGGCAAAAACTAATTAGGTAGCGTGTTTACTGACGCAAGGTAGTTTTGAAAAATGGCTGCAATACTGCGTGCACCGTTTCGAATAGCCGCCTTATCTTACTGCAGAGACTTGTTGAAAATAACCTGGCAAGATGGCGCGACAAGTGAGTTTCCAAACATTTGGCTGCGTGGTTCTGTACGTGACCCTCGATTTTTCACCGCTAGCGGTCAGTACTACCAGAACGCCCATACTAGCTTTATATCGAAGGAATCGCCGATTATTCGTGTTGGAAATGCAAATGAAAACGAAGATGTCGACATTGAATGGGAGGACCATCGTAGTAGTTTCAATGGTTCTTGGCTACGTGCGCAAGACATGCAAAACAACGACTTACTCCGCAAGGAAACGGAGATTACTCTCTGGGATGCTAACTTCAAATTTCCCGTCTACAATTACTCGGAGCGAATGGCGAAATTGGAGCATTGGCTGAGTGACCTAAGAAGATATGGCGTGGCTTTCTTCGAAGGAGTGCCCCCGAGCCAAGAGGGCTTAGACGGGATCCTTCATTGTGTGGGACAACCATTTCAGCGCGTACATCCTACAAACACTCTTGTAGTAGCAACGGATAAAACGAACGTAGAGGCAATCGACAGAGATGTCTACACGACTGAGCAGCATCCTTTCCACATTGACGCTGCCTATTACGATGTTCTGATCAGGTTATCATGCTTGGTTACTACTCGCTATTCTGCGCCAACTCGAGACACGTTTAACTATTGGGTTGATAACCTTACAGCCATTGAGAAATTACGTCAAGAAGATCCTGAAGCCTACGAGCTCCTCAGCACAATCCCAGTTCGTTTCTCCCGTAAAAGGATGGATGTCCAAGAGGAGTGTGATCCATACCTATATCACTTTGACAACACAATCGAAAGGAAGCTCATTTCCTTTGATCGTGCAGAGAGGCGTCACCCGACAGTATACATCTCTAACAAACAAGCTGCGACCATGAAGAAATTTTACGAGGCGTATAATTTGCTTCTAACAAAGCTGGACGATCCTGCAAATCGCCAAACGTTTCTACTGAAGGAAGGGATGGCTGCTATCTTCAACAACCATCGTGTGTGTCATGCACGAAGTGAAATCCATCCATCAACAGAGCGCTGTCTCATTCTCGGATTTCTCGGCGCGGAAACTTGGAATACACGATGGCGCGTCCTGTATGGCGAGAAATCAGGCCTGGATGATAAATGGCTTTATGGTTGTTCAAACGAACAACTGGAAATACTTGCAGACAGGAAAGAACAGTGAATAGAACACTTTCATTCTATAACTAATCAAGCAGTAATTCGCTTTGACACCGGATAGACATACATTCGAGAGGATGTAAATTAAATAAAACTGAGGATAGGTCTTTTTTCCACTTCCAGTCTCCCGTACGGGTCACCAAATCTCCCGGATAAAAGCGATTTTGGATCTTTTGACAATAGGCTAAATGTGATGATCATGATGTCTAACTGAGTGAAGAAATAAATGAAACGTTTTCCGAAAACACGTGTTCCGATGTCATGAATAATAATACTTGAAATAAATAAAAAATTGGTGTTCTGGTTGAAAATTAAGGTATATACTCCAGAGTTTATATCTTGGCTTCGAAAAACACAAAGCTTTTCGGGTCTCAGAAATGCAGGAAAATACAATTTTAGAGGGTAAAATCAAAACCCCGCTAGAAGCCTTCGGGACCTTCGGCGTACCTTGTATCACCTTTCAAAAAAATCTCCCTATTCAGTCAAACCTCCAGAGGTTGGCATCTCTAGTCTGTGGTTTGGATTGTAGTATTAGAGGGCGTAGTCAATCGATAGAAATCGATATCGGAAATAATCGATACACTCGATATCAATCGATATCAATCGCCGATTGCTATCGATTGATATCGGTAATCGATAACAATCGAACTCACAGAAAAAAAAAATTTATCGATTGTTAATTTATCGATAACAATCGATAAACATCGATAATCCAAAGGAGTGTTTGTTTCAAACATATTACTGAAGATGGCGTGGCTATCTAGACATGTATCTAGTAAACACGTCCAGGCAGAGTGTTCATCGCGTTCACTTGGTTTTCTGGGATTTAAAAGATTTGAACATGTCCATTAATTCGAAATAAGACAAAATTTTCAAGCAAGCAACTGTGGACGACAATCCTGCTGGTGTACGTTGGATCAACAAGTGATCTAATCGGCTAAAACAAGTGAAAATATACTGTAGAAGCAGAGACCGATACAACGTAGATTTTTAAGTTTGTTAAGTACTATATTTCGACTGGCCAAACAGTCTTCTTCAGGTACAATTCGCGGACCCTTGTTTTATGACGACGAAAAACACAGAAAACTGCTTCTTCTTTTGCATGTATTGTTCCTGGTCGATATTTATGGAGCCAAAGTGATTACTGCTGTGCTACTGGATTATTTTTTATTTCTTGCTTACTCTGTGATTTATCCTTACATTTCTTTTTTAATGCGACTAATTGAAATCACAAAAACACTGATTTTGTTGTTTATTCTGCTTCATCTTTATGGCGTTGCTATAACGAGACTAGAGGGTTGCATGCCGCTACTTTGCACACCGCAACTTCTTCTTCCGGTATTATGAACTGCGCTGAAGATCGATAAAAAGACCAAATTGTTCCTGTTATTGTTTTTGTTCCTATAGTATTTTGTTGGTGCTATGATGATTGAATGACTCAATAAAACCATACAGACATTGTGTCAATGATTAACTTGTAAAATGACAAAAATCATTTCCGATAACAATCGATAATAATCGATAACAATCGATAAATTAATCGTTATCGATTTCTATCGGAAATCGATATCAATCGAACTCACAACTTTTTTCTTTATCGATTTCTATCGATTGATATCGGAAATCGATATCAATCTTCGATTGTTATCGATTGTTATCGATTGATATCGATTATCGGTTTATCGATTGACTACGCCTGGAAATTTTATAATATTTAAAATCAGATTTCGAAAGGTACGTTTATATCAATTTTTTGGCAGACTGTGAGCATGTGAGGTACTGAGGTAACACAAAGCGTAGGCTTCGAATTTTACAACGATAAAGCCCATAACGGCAATAAGCATTTTAGTCGGAGAAACAGTCCTCAAGCTCCTCGGTCAGCGGTTGCGACCAACCACTGACCGAGGTAGCCTGTGGACTCTGGGTACGAAATTGACGAAATCCCGTCTCTGAGATTTGACTGAGCTCGCGCACGCGCGGTGTTCGTCGCTGAAGTTGCTAAGCAACACGACGTCTCTTCATTGTTGCATGTTGGCATCCAGGAACAATTTTCGGAGCTCGCGCTATTTGTTTCATTCTTCAACGAAGATTAGTAAAAAACGACCGAGTCTTGGTTTATTCGTAGATGTAACAGATGTAAACTGCATGGCGTTACGCATAAATGTGTTAATTATTACTAAGGTTATTAAAATAAATAACGATTGAACAGAAAGCACGTCATTACTTAATATTGAATTACCTAAAGTACGTAACCAACTTACTATGACGTCAAATTCCTGAGACTTATTTTCTTCGTTGTACGTAGTTTTTTTTGTTCTCTAACGAGCGCAAAGATGTAAGAAATTGGTGTGATCAAAGCAACGTGGGATGAGAAGCAACCAAAAATGGGTTGGTTTCATGGTGAGAATCTTTGTTTTATTAATTATTACAAACAAACAAACAAAACAGGCAGGCGTGTGCCATTTGCAAAGTTCGCAACGTATTCGAAAAAGTTGTTCGGTAAAATTGCTATATAAGGCCGCTACATAATATATAAAGCTCTTAGCCAAGCTCGGGAAGCGCGTGACCAAGTCGCGATTGACTTTGGTTTTGCATCTGATTGGTTGAGTAGGTGGCCCGAATTTTATAAACCAATCACAGAGCGTAGTAGAGCGGTTTTCATTTTGAGTGTCGTAAAACCAAAACCAAAACTAAAACCATGATTGGTTTTGGTTTAGCATCTGATTGGTTGAGTAGGTGGCGCGAGTTTTTTAAACCAATCACAGCACGTAGTAAAGCAAAACCAATTTCGGATTACTTTCGATACTCAATTGAAAATCGCTCTAAAGCAAAACCAACGAAATTCCAGATTACTTTCGATGAAAACAGCTCTAAGGGTAGTCTTTGCTTGAATTTTAGGCTCTGATGCTATTGGTAACTTTCAGTCACGGAAAAGAGTCAATAACACCATTATTGCCCGGAGTACACTCTGAAGATAATAGCAATGTTAGCACAGCAGCTGATCACCAAGAAAGACCGACTACTGCTACAAATGAGAATCATTTATCCAAGGAGGATGGCAAGCAGGGAAAATTGATTGATTCAGGAAAAGCCGAGCATTCACGGCTTCTCGCAAGGCTAGCGTCCAGTCCTTCGCCATTACCATTATCTTTGGCTGAAACTCCCTCAGTTGAACCTGAAGCTACAGCGGAGGCATGGCCCGAGCCCGGCCCGGATTGGTCGAAAGCGTTCGGGGAATGGGGAGTAGCTTGGGAGTTTCATGTTTACGTATTTGCTGTGATATTCCTGGGTTTTGCTGTTTATGCCTCTTACTTCATCGGACATGGTCTTTATGTAGGACTCCATCAAAAGTACCTTGGTTTTTGTCTAAACATCGTCATGTTGATTCTGGGCTTCACGCGAGCGTTTGTGTTGTTTACTGATCCATATCGCCAAGGCAACATAATCCACAATTTAACAGCCGTACATATAGGAGCCATGCGCGTGTTGTGGTCACTAGCGAGCCCGTGTCTCACGTCAGCGGACTGCCTCGTCATTCTTGCTTTGCTGGAGACAGCAAAAATATCTCTCGCTCCTCCAAAGATGCAAAAATTCAGCGTCATCCTTAAGATCATCATCATGCACTTTACGTTTGTGTTGACGAGTGATTTTGTTGTGTCGTATGTTGTTGAAGCTAAAGCTATGTTGGTTTTTTGTCAAGTGTTTTTTATAATTTGGGGCTCGTTGCTTGGTGTGGGTTATTTTGCTCTTGGCTATAAACTTGATCAAAAACTTTTTAGTCACAAGGAAGTCAAAAGTAAAAAGGAATTGTTATACATTCGCCTTATCTACGCATCGGGCGTTAACAATCTTATCCTCTGTGCAATGTTTATTTACTCTAGTGTCGGTGTATTTGGGGTTTATTCTGATGTAGAATTTGTAGACGCATGGTCTTGGTGGGCTATACAGACTTGTTTTCGTGCCAGTGAGGTTTTGTCTGGAATTCTCGTGTTCACTGTTAGCGCAAAACGAAAGAGTTTGAAGAGGAGCACCGATCATGCAGCAACAGGCGAAATTGATAACTTCACGGAACTTCCCAGTACTTCTGCTGGACCACCCGACCCGACCAAGAAGACCGTGCAAACGCAAAAAGAAAGGAGAATCAGTATGTTCACACACTTCCATTCAAAGAGAGATCAACAAAATACAGCCACGGATGAAATACTGCCGGATCTACAATCTGACAGTGACGACAGTGAGCATAATCTGTTTACAGATTTAAACGAGGCCAAAATCGAAGCGTATCACGCACATGAAGATGCGGTGTAATATGACCATGTCGAGATACCAGGATTAAGACAAACTGATACCATTAACTTGATAATTTCTATGCTATAATTTACAGAGAAACTGTAATGATGGAAATTTTGATTCCTCACTGGAACTTGTGAATAATAGCCAGCTGGTATTATCTGTGCGAGGGGTATGTGAATATTAATGAAGATACAGTTTGAAAAAATCCAGGCTATATTCAGCATGTATTAACCACTGACTAGGCTCCTCAGAGCAGTGCGTTGTTTTACAATCGTTCTTATATGGCCGAAGTTTAAATAAACAAACCTGTCTTAGGTTAACTAATGAAGTCACTTCTAGCAGCTATTGTGATAGACTGTGTAGGCGTCCTAATTTTTTTCCCCGACGCACGAATTGGGGGGGGGGGGGGGGGGGGAGGGGGAGGGGGAAGGGGGATCTGAACTTCCCTTGCACTCCCGGTTTCCGCCCCTTCCGTTGTGGTTCCGCCTCTTTGTGCTTTTTTTCTATTGCAAAATATTGCGCGATGTTGTGAGATTGTTGTCCTATTTTTCCGATTCCCGCCACCTTGAAAATCCCGCTTCCCGCCCTCTCAGTCTCCAGAACACTTCAACAGCCCAGCCACCCCGGGGGGGGGGGGGGGGGTACTCCCTTATATAAGCTATATAGGTATGTGCCGCTCCGAAGGGTATGGTTTTTGAGCCGTGTTGGTCTGAAATAGGGTATAGATTTTGACCATTTTTGTCTGAAATAGGGTATGTTTTGCGCACTCTGGTCTGGAATTTGGTTTGGCTTTTAGACGAAACTGTTTTTTGCCATTAACATCGGGGAATTTGAAGCCCTTTTCAAATGGAACCCATTCCTGGGTAGCTGAAGTCATGTATTAGACATGTGTACTATAAATTTTATAGGTCTGAAATAGGGTATCGATTTTTGGGTCAGGTCTGAAATAGGGTATCAAAAATCACATATTTTGGTCTGAAATAGGGTAAGGGTTTTCAAGAAGCGGGCCGCACACCCCCACCAAAAATTTTGGGAGTACTCCCCCCCCCCCCCCCCCCGGGCCAGCCACTCATTGAATGACATGTCACTCATCCCTCTTGAACTCATAAGTAACAATAGAGATTCTGTTAGAAAAGCACGTGAAGCCCATCCGGCTCGATAAAGCTCGAGGAAACCGGGATAAGCTTCGTGTCGAAGTGTTAGCCAGTTTGGCCCGAGTGCGGCTTTACCTTTACCTCTATCGTTAACCACGTCTGTCAGATCACCTAGCTTCTCCGCTCGCAGTTTGATATTTCAGCTTCTTTTGTTAGTTCATATAGCTAGAAATCGGCGCGCCTCGAAGGACTCATAGAGCCTCGCGAATGTAGGGAGTGGGTTTAAAGAATTGAGGTTTAGTTTGCTTGTATAATTTTTCTCTAGCTGGATGGAGCAAAGTCGCGCGATGCGGACACAGTGTTGTTGGCTTTGTATCAAGCGATGCGTTTTTTGAAAAAATGCTCAGAAATTCGATAACACATTGGGGAATTCAAAATTCTTGAGTCGGCGTTCCTGTTTCTGCCTATATTTTGATGGCAGTACCAGACTCGTACCCAGTCGCTATATATGTGTTTTGGAGATGAGAGAAGATTGGATACGAGAGTAGACCAAGGCGCGCGGGAAGTCATGGGAAGGGTCGAAGGCAAATTAGCCGGACGCAACTTTTCTTTGCCCCTTCCCAGAACGCCCCACGCGCCGCATAGTTAATCTCGCTCCAGATTTCCCCGGCTAAATTGTTTCTAACCAGATAAATAGCGACTGGGTACGAGTCTGTGGCAGTACCATGTTGAAATCAGTATAATAATTCCTCTGCGAAGCGAGGCCGTAGGCCGGATTGGTTTAGGGCAAAATCACCTTGTTTTGGGGTTTGCAAACTTGACGTCACACACTTTTTGAACCAAAACAACGCTTATTTTGAATGGAAAAAATAGCATTTTAAAATGTTTACAACGATTTTTAACTCTGAAACCGACTCTAATACATATCGAATGACAAAGAAATTAAAAGGAGCACTTATAATCCTGAAGAACATGATTAATCCTGAGGCACACAATAATAATTGCAGGAGCATATCACCCTGGAGCCTCCATCTCCCTTATTGGCCCTATGACACAGCGTAGTTACACCTTGAGCTATTTTTAGAATTACTTTTGCCGCGAAAATCACCCGTTGCGAGCACGAGAACGAGGTTGTCATTCATGTTTCAGATTAAAAATAAAACCAAGAATGGACGAGAGGAACGTGGAATAAAACTAGAACGGCGGAATGTCGTTACTACGAATTATCACTATTGTCCGCGGATGTACACGGAAATCTTTTCGCGGGAGAATGATTCTAAAATAGCCCAAGTTAGTGAAAAATGGACTCACTACACTCAGGTATGTTCCGTTTGATATCCTGTTGCCAGGATTATTGTTTCTAATTTGAATGCTTTTGTGATTCTGAAATTAGAAATGACAATAAACATGTTCTTCCGCTTGCAATAAGAAAAAAAACATCAACAACGTTTTCCACAGACCAGAGTAATGGTGCACGTGACATGTTAAAATATGACGTGGATGTTTGGGACGAGCTGAACTTGAACGGCTGTTGAAGGCGATCATGAGCGGGTACTTGTTTCACTGAAGGTCTCTGGCCCGAAATTTTCATCAGTATTTCCATAGTCTTGTTTAATTTACAAGGCAGGAGATTTTACTATACGCTCGAAATAATTATTTTTCTACGTCCCCAATAGCGTTTTGGTAGAACCGCCGCGCGCGCAGTATCTTTCAGGACCCGGTTGTTCAAAGGACGATTAAGCTAATCCAGGATTAGCGTGAATATTGATTTCAGTTTTGTAACCTTTCAGTGAGATTTCCTGTTTATATTTGTTGTCCTTCAGTTTTTGACTTTGAGTAATCTCAAACTGTACAAAACAATATCAGTGAAAAACACTTTTATACCAGGCAAATTGAAACCTCGATTGACTTTTCATCCTGGATTAGCGTAGCCTGCGTGCAGACTTCTCCTATCTCCTTGCTTCACGGAAATAGGAGACGTCTGCACGCAGGCTAGGATTAGCGTTAATCGGCTTTCGAACAAACAACTGGGTCCATTTCAATTCTCAAAATATATTACTTAAAACTGAAATTAAAGTATTGTGCCAGAAAGGAATATGGTAGAAATTAGCGCAGTGGGTACTAGAAAAATCTACGATGTACCAGCTGCGCGAATATGCACGCATTGCATACCTACAGCTTGCAATCTGAGTGATCGACACTTTTGTGTCAGCGGCATCTCATTGTAATAATTACAGACTTTCCCCGCCATCTTGCTCTTCGTAGAAATTTATCTTCTGGACTTATTTTCTCTGTGGAAATGCTCACTTCACCGGATTCAGACGGTTGACGTTTTTCTCCAGAAGTGTTCGATAGATAATGAGCGAAGTCAAAATGAAGGAAACTACAGAATCGGACGTCAGTGAACTTGGAAAAATATGGATGAACCGACTGGAAGACTTTCCTAGTCTGTTTATGAAGCATATTTCAGAATACGCGTCTAAATGTTTTGAGCTGCATACTGAGCCGAATCTCAAGGTTCAGATCAACGAAGAGAAATGTCAAAGGGCGATTTTTGCGCCTTTAGAGTACATCATTTGTGGCGAGGATCCGTCGATCGGTTTTGAAAAATTACAAAGCACCAACTCTCCGTCACAGCTGTGTGGAAAAGTGTTTAAAGTCGGTGAACCAACTTATTCGTGCAGGTTTGTACACTGTACTTGTATTTTCTTAGTGCTACCTGGAATAATAATACAGCTATTTTATGTTCATGGGAAATATTTTATTTTATTTTAAACAGGTAAAACTGCGTCAACGTAAGCTTATGTCCATGTCCAATATTTTGTACTACGTACGTACGTAATGTGGTCTGTGTATTAAACTGTTGCGTCATAAAAAATTATATTAATATTCAAAGATCAGTTTCTACAGTATAGGCTTTGCAAAAGGTTTATATATTAAATATGTTGTACTGGAATGAACCGTACTATAAAAACTGTTAAGTCTGAAACTGAAAACTATATAAGCTCGTGTGTCATCATGATTCATAGGATGTATTAATGTACATAGCTTTGGCCAAACGAGGATTACGAGAGAGTTTTGGCTCTCATGAGAGTTGTCTTCAAATCTCATCCACTGCCATCAAGTGTGGGCCAAATGAGAGAAACTCTCGCTGTCACTCAAGAAAAATTTGAGCAGGTTCAAATTCGTTGAGAATGCATGAGAGTCGTTGGATGAATGAAAGTGCATTCGAGAGTTTCATTTGGCTCATTTTGGTTTATTGGATGAACCAGTTGATTCATACTTCATTTTCAAACACAACTTTTTCACATTTTAATTCACTTTCTTTTGAACCATTGGGGGGGGGGGGGGGGGGGGGGGGGGGGGTTGCAGACACACCAATCTCACCTCCCTCCCTATGGGCCTGAAAATTACATCCCTGAATTGTACAACATGCATGAGGTCCAATTACCAATAATCATATCAACAACAAAATTTGGGGATAGGAAATGAGTCTGAGAATTCCATCAGTTTAATTGGATACCCATGTGATCGTGCTCCAATTACATAACAAATAGCCGCACGGGGAACCAATCAGAAACAATAATTTTGTTAATTGATGCTACTATTTAACATTTATCTTGTGAAATCACACAGAATATTGCTTGATACTTAGCCAATAAGGCCGTAGGCCAAGTTGGCTAAAGTCAGGTGATATTCCATAGTCAAATTGATAACACAAGTCAAAAAAAACTCTTCCACTTTTATTTCAAGAACTGACTTGAATATTTTGCCACGTGCCATTTGTTACATATACATTTGTATTGCAGGATATCTGTTGAGTATAGCCGACAGATATTGAGAGCATCATGACCATATTTGGACAGTGTTACAATTTGTTTGAATAATAAAAAATATTATAATATACTAACCATGGGATAATGCATTTTCAAGCAATTTGATTGGTTCTTACTCATGGTCTCAGAGGCAATATACCCTCTTTACCTTATTTGGAAATGCCACGAAGTTCAAATTTTTTTGTCTCAGGGAAAAAATGGCGAAACATTTTTGTATTTTTCCAGTTTCCTCGGAGAAATTCAACATTTTCCCTGTAATTTGTATAAAACAATTATTCGCCGAAGGCAAAGTGAATATTGGTGAATATTCTCCGAGACGAAGTCGAGGGGAATATTCACCAATATTCACTTCGCCTTCGGCGAATAATTTGTTAAATATCCTATACACTCAGTTGATATGATCATCTTAATTTACGACAGTGTTGTTTTTCTGTTACAGAGATTGTGGTTATGATACCACTTGTGTACTGTGTATTGACTGTTTTTCAAAAAAGTATCCATAAAAATCATCATTATAAGGTAGGTTTTGTGTTAACCCCCCCCCCCCCCCACCCCCCTTATTAATATCAGACAGGTCTTGCAAAGTGGGGGGGGGGAGGGGGGGGGATTTATAACAATGGGGCTTATATTTTCAAGGTGTAGCAGTGGCAGATCCAGTTTCAAAAGTAAAACATAAAAAAAAGCCAAAAGTGATCTTCGTTTTCAATTTCAAAATTTACATACATGTATTACAGGGCTTATGGTAGGATGCGCGGATGCGGACCCGCATAATTTGGCTTCCTCCGCATAATCCGGCAATTCCCTCATTATCCCGCATAATTTGGAGAAATGTGTAGAAAATCATAAAACAGGTATCTATTTTCGCTATTTCTTACCCAATTTATCATAGTTAACAGTAGATTTCCTTCCCAATCGTCGAACATTGAGCAATCGAAAGGACGATATTCACAACGGGAATGACAAGGCGTTCTATGTTGAAAACCGTGGGGCCTGTTGTCTAAATTTCGATAGAACGCGCCTCATTATGGTGGAAAATCTAGAGATAATGTTTCCTAAGTGGCGAATCACAATTTGGAATAGAAAAAACTCTCTGTTTTTACGTTTTCCGTGCGAAAACGTGACTTCTTTCATGTCTATTTCCCCTCCCCCCCCCCCCCCCGCATAATTCTAGATTTTCCCCGCATAATTCGCCAAAAAAATCCCGCATAATTTTTTTTCTTTTCCGCATCCTACCATAAGCCCTGGTATTAGATTACAGATGCTGAGATGTTCTGGCAATTTGGGATTTGTCTCATGGTTTCCAATATTTACATGTATTCTAAATTAATTTTAGCAATATATCGTTTTCATGTGATGTCATCTAAATTCTAAATTCTACAAAGCTGTTCTTTTAGACATAATTATATACTGGTATTCTAGACATCAGTGTCACTATTTTGCTGGGATATTTTTGTGCCAGCAGAGTGCTTCATTTTGGAGATAAGCGTTTTGAAATCTGAGACAGCCTGGATCAAACGCGATCTGAAAATAATATGTTACAGAAACCAATATTTTTTGCACTTTTTAGATAATAATGCTTAATTAGTTAAAATGATACCTAAAGCATTCCTAAAGTGAAAACTATGACTTTTGGTAGCAAAATCTTTTGGCCTAATGTTGCTCACCATGAGTCCTCCATAGCTCAGTGGTTAGAGCGTCCCAACCGGCACCTGGAAGGTCATGGGTTCGATTCCCGTTGGGGGAGCTCAGAATTATTTTCTGAGTATTTCGACTTGAACTTAGCATTTCTTCATTTATTGATAATAAAAATGCTTACTGACTGAGTTAGGTTGGGCCGAATGGGAAAATATTTGGCTCTCGGTAATTTGTGTCTAATGGACCTTGCTGCACTCGGTTTCGAACGCCATGACCTCAAGCTAAATATTTTCGTATCCGGCCCCCCACTCAGCCATTAAGCTCATAGTATTCCCACATTGATTTTACAGATGAACACTTCTGGAGGGGGAGGTTTTTGCGATTGTGGTGACACTGAAGCCTGGAAGGATGGTGTGTCCTGTGATACACATCAGCGTACAAGGGATACTGATATGGAAGAGGTACTGTATACTACCTCTAACGTGACTTATACTGTAATCACTGCATGGTTGTCATTTTTGTTAGACTACTGGGCCCGGTGTTCGAAAACGATTAACGCTATGCCAGGATTAAAGTTAATCAATCTTTTAAATTTTCTCTTGTATAAAAGTGTTTTTTCTCTGCTGATGTATTGTAAAGTTAAAGATTAGTCAAAGTCAAAACAGAAGGACAAAAAATATAACATAAAACCTCACCTGAAAAGTTGCAAAACTGAAATCAAAATTTGCGCTAATCCTGGATTACTTAATCGTCCTTTAAACAACCCGGCCTGGTGTATATACCATAAAAAATTCCAATTCCCACAGTTCCCTCAGTTAACCCTCATTACCCCCAGTTACCCTCAGTTACCCTCATTATCCTCAGTTACCCTCAGTTACCCTCATTATCCTCATTTACCCTCATTACGTATACCCTCAGTCACCCAGAGTCACCCTCATTACCCTTATTACACTCAGTTATCCTCAGTTACCCTCATTTTACCTTCATTACCCTCAGTTACCCTCATTTACCTTCATTCCATCAGTCACCCTCATTACTCTCAGTTACCGTTATTACACTTAGTTATCCTCAGTTACCCTCATTTACCTTCATTTACCCTCAGTTACCCTCATTACACTCAGTTATCCTCAGTTACCCTCAGTTACCCTCATTACCCTCAGTTACCCTCATTTAATAATTAATAATATTTACCTTCATACATTACCCTCAGTTACCCTCATTACCCTCAGTTACCCTCATTTACCCTCAGTTACCCTCATAACCTCATACCCTCAGTCACCCTCAGTTACCCTTATTACTCTCAGTTAACCTTATTACCCTCATTAACCTTATTACCCTCAGTTACCCTCATTGCCCTCAGTTACCCTCATTACCCTCAGTTACCTTCCTTACCCTCAGTTACCCTCATTACCCTCATTTACCTTCATTACCCTCAGTTACCCTTAGTTACGCTCATTTACATGTACCCTTATTAATTACCCTCAGTTACCCTTATTACTCTCAGTTAACCTTATTACCCTCAGTTACCCTCATTGCCCTCAGTTACCTTCATTACCCTCAGTTACCCCCAGTTACCCTCAGTTACCCTCATTGTCCTCAGTTACCTTCATTACCCTCAGTACCCTCAGTTACCTTCATTACCCTCAGTTACCCTTAGTTACCCTCATTTACATGTACCCTTATTAATTACCCTCAGTTACCTTATTATCCTCAGTTACCCTCAATGCCGGTAGTTCCCTCATTACCCTGAGTTAACCTCATTACCCTCTGTTACCCTCAGGTATTACTCTCAGTCACCCTCATTACCCTCCAGTTACCCTTATTACACTCAGTTATCCTCAGTTACCCTCATAATTTTACCTTCATTACGCTCAGTCACCCTCAGTTACCCTCAGTTACCCTCAGTTACCCTCATTACCCTCATTTACCCTCATTACCCTCAGTTACCCTCATTTACCCCTCATCACCCTCAGTTACCCTTAGTTTACCCTTAGTTACCCTCATTTCCCTCAGTTTCCCTCCTCCTTTTTTCAGTCATTTACTATTGGCTATCTCAAAACTTCTCGCTATCTCGAACTGTTTTTTGAGAATTCGAGATAGCGGGAGTCTACTGTAATATAGAAATTTCCCATGCAGTTATTCTTGTACGTAAATCTTTTTCAGATGCAAATTTCCTTCCCAAAACATTCTTGAAATGCAAATTCCTTCGATCATTAATACCACCCCCTGATAATAAGCCCCCCCCCCCAAGAAAAAAAAACAGTTGCATGTTGTGAGCTTGTGAGGTATTTAGTTCAAGTCCTGTGTACTGTACATCCATTGTTTGTGTACAGTGTAGATGACTGTGGTAAATGTTTTTCATTACACTACAGAATCCAATTGGCAAGCTGCCTCAGGATGTAATGGATCGAGGAGTTCATATCTTCAATGTTGTTTTTAAAACTACTGCATCGATCTCATCTGCTGGGACAAAACAGATGAACTACCAGATTACTTAAGTGTCTCGTAAGTGCTCAGGGGACCAATCAGAATTATGCACCTAACTTTTCATTATGGACCAGTTTGCCATTATAATAACATTATTTATTATGTGTCTGTTTGCGATTCTTTTACAATTCCTTGTATACTAGTCGAGAGCTTAAGCACAGAAAGTTCTTGTTCCATTTACGGCAACCGGAAGGCAAATAAAAATTATTATTGGTTTTGTTGCGCTTTTCATTCCCACCAAAGAGTTGGGAAAAAACCTTGTTTTAGCATAAATACAACTTGATGTTACGGACGAAAAGTCGATGACAATATGCACCAAAACAGAGAACATTCAACTTCCAGTTGCCATCCGTGGCTCAAAAACATCAGTGCTTATTGTAAGCTCCCCTTCTGTTAGATATTTGACCCCAAACTAACTGACATTTTCTCATTTGTAGTTGTAATGAGGACACTTTTGCCACAATGTTTATTCAATGATGAAGTTCATACCTATGATGAGGTATATACAATGTATAGAAATTACTCACGGTTACATTGTACATGTAGGCTCTTTTTGCCACATGACCTTGTCAATGATGAAAAGAGGTGGTAGTGTACGTACAAAATGGGTTCGACTTCGAGAAATGGAACTTAAGATCATTATGAGATTAAATGTTATTATTGTAGTAAGGTTGCCAACTGTAAAATTTTGAAATTATCATTCTGAAGTTTTACGTTTATACTTCTTATAAACCCCCCCCCCCCCCCCCCCCCCCCCCCCCCCCCCCCACCCCGTACTTGTACATGTCTAAAGCTCCTTGTTTATAAGCCCACAAAAACACCACTTATGACATTGTATAACCCTAGGGCTTACATGTATAACATTATGAACATTATGTACATGTACTTGTAGTGTCCGTGGGTGATCAGATGCGGTGGCCAAATGGTTAATGTGTTGGATTGAGCGGTCTGGATCCGAGCCCTGGCCGGGGTCACTGTGTTGTGTTCTTGGGCAAGACACAAATCTCACAATGCCAGGCTCTCTCAGGAGTTTAAATGGGTACCGGCGACAAAATGCTGGGGATAACCTTCAATGGGACTAGCATCCCTTCCAGGGGGGGGGGGGGGGGGGGGGGGGGGGGGTAGCAATACTCCTAGTTGGCTTCATGTTACAGAAAGCAGGATATTAAATCTCTGGCAATGTAGCTTTACCTTTTACATGTAGTGTCTGACATTCTATGGAATTATTCCACCAGTGTTTCTTGTCCAAATGTTATTACACAGATGAGTGACACTGTGCAAATGATCAAATTTACCATTGGTAGGTGATAACAAGTTTTACAAGAAAGCAGTACCTGATTGTTCACAAACTCAAGCTTTAGCTTATGCCAATACTGTGGACAGGGAGGTAAGACATGTCAAATCTAGCCTGTTACAGGTGTTCAGATAGTGGGGAGTGAGGCAAAGAGTGGCGTGAGAGTGCGGAAAGTGGCAAGGGTCCCACAGCTTTTTCTCTCTCACTCTCTCACTGCTCTTCGTATTGCTCCCCCACTATCCAAATGCCTGAACAGGCCAGGTCAAATCTGTTGGACTAGAGTAAGTTCTATAAATCTAGGGGAGACGCTGGTGGCCTAATGGTTAATGGTACTTCGGATTGAGCAGTCCTGTTGAGCACTGGCTGGGGTCATAATAATATTTGTGTTGTGTTCTGGGCAAGACACTTAACTCTCATTGGTTTCATATTGTGCAATGTTTAGGGAAGATCAATTGTGAGGACAGGAAGTTATAGCCATTGCGAGCAGTCCAGAAAAATAATCAAGGTGACCAATTAAGAGCAGTTACTGTTCAGTAATACTTTAATACCGTAATATTCCAATATTAACCTGACTCATTACAGTTTGCTCAGAGACTGGTGATGTTCAGTTGACAACTGTAGAACTTGCTTTGTTTCATATTGTGATGTTTAGAGAGTTTACCATAACATTTTCAGATGCAAAATACCTTCCAAATACATGAATAAGCCCAGACATTTTGAATTGCAAAATTCCTCACGATATAAAGTCTCCCCAAAAATGCTTTTTGAACACAATATAAAGCCCAGAGCATATGATTGGAATTGTACAACAGTGAAACCTCCAAGTCCATTAAGGGGACACCTTCTGGACAAGAAGACGTGTTCCCTTAACAATAGAGGTGTCTCTTTAATAGAGGTAATAGTTACAAAGATTATGATGAGCATTGCCAGCACAAATGTTTACTGTCTCCTTAAAGGAGGTGTCCTCTTAATGGAGGTGTCCCAAAGTAGAGGTTCCACTGTACATGTATACTACAGTCAACTCTCTCAAAGCGGGACACCACTGTAAGGCGGACACCTCTCAAAGGCGGACATGGTTGGCTGGTCCAAACCGAATCAAGTTTCTCTAATTTTAACGTAACAGAACTCTCTATAAGGTGGACACCTCTCTCAGGTGGACAGCTAGACCTGTTCCCAAGGATGTCTGCCTTAGAGAGAGTTGACTGTATACTTGTCATGTTAAGGTTACTGTAGAACTCAGTCTGCATGAATATAATAAAAAACAGTGGCAGCTTCCCCCACCTTGTAATACATGTACAAGTCTAGATCTGCCACTACAAGGTCATGATAAACAAGATTTGGATGTAAAATTGCAAAGTTCAGTGTTGTACTTGTGGACTTGTTTTTCATGGCCCAATATAAATGATATTTGTGTTTTGATACTGCAGCAGTTTACATCAGGACCGAGTCGTAAACACTCAAGTGTCGTGTGATGCATCATAAAGTCATCGCTCATCAAATGTGCGCTGTTCAGATGCTGGGCTGGTTAAACAAGATTACTAATTATTCTGGTTTGTTAAATAAATTATTGTAATCATTATAATTATGTTATCATTGTTTCATCATTAGACCTCTTATTGTGGTGAGAGACAGGGATGTCTAAACTTCCCGCTTCCCGTACATTTTACTCGCGGTTCCTGTCCCTTTTCTTAGTGGCTCCTGCCTCGTTTTTCATTTTCTATTGCAAAATAAATGTTCTATTCTCCGTTTCCCGCCGCCTTGCGAATCCTGCTTGTCGTCCTCTCTTTTCCCGCCTTCTGTAGAGGTCCTGCCCTTTATACTCCCAGGTTCCTGCCCCCTATCCCCTATCCCCTTAACCCCCTATTCTCTATATCCCTTTAACCCCCTATTCTCCATATCCCCCTATCCCCTTAACCCCCTATTCTCCATATCCCCTATCCCCCTATCCCCTTAACCCCCTATTCTCCATATCCCCCTATCCCCCTATCCCCCTATCCCCTTAACCCCCTATTCTCCATATCCCTTTAACCCCCTATTCTCCATATCCCCCTATCCCCTTAACCCCTATTCTCCATATCCCCCTATCCCCCTATCCCCTATCCCCTTAACCCCCTATTCTCCATATCCCTTTAACCCCTATTCTCCATATCCCCCTATCCCCTTAACCCCCTATTCTCCATATCCCCCTATCCCCTTAACCCCCTATTCTCCATATCCCCCTATCCCCCTATCCCCTTAACCCCCTATTCTCCATATCCCCCTATCCCCCTATCCCCCTATCCCTTAACCCCCTATTCTCCATATCCCTTTAACCCCCTATTCTCATATCCCCCTATCCCCTTAACCCCCTATTCTCCATATCCCCCTATCCCCCTATCCCCTTAACCCCCTATTCTCCATATCCCTTTAACCCCCTATTCTCCATATCCCCCTATCCCTTAACCCCCTATTCTCCATATCCCCCTATCCCCTTAACCCCCTATTCTCCATATCCCCCTATCCCCCTATCCCCTTAACCCCCTATTCTCCATATCCCCCTATCCCCCTATCCCCCTATCCCCTTAACCCCCTATTCTCCATATCCCTTTAACCCCCTATTCTCCATATCCCCCTATCCCCTTAACCCCCTATTCTCCATATCCCCCTATCCCCCTATCCCCCTATCCCCTTAACCCCCTATTCTCCATATCCCTTTAACCCCCTATTCTCCATATCCCCCTATCCCCTTAACCCCCTATTCTCCATATCCCCCTATCCCCCTATCCCCTTAACCCCCTATTCTCCATATCCCCCTATCCTCCTACTTCATTCAATCACTAGCATTGTCATGTACACTGACAAGTATTATAAACTAGTATAGCAATATGTTTAAGTGACACAATGCATTCTTTCTTCTAGATGGTCTCAGGAGAATACTCTGTAACACTGTCGTACCCAAAGAAGATTGCGATCTTCTTGGTAGAGTGCTTCTGGCTGATTCTACCTTATGGAAAGGTACTGTATTGCCAGTTCTGTGTGTTGTACCCAGGGCTAAAAATTAACGGTCGCCAGGTCGCCAGTGGCGATTTAAAACTGACCAGGGCGACTAAAAGTTGAGGTTTGATCGCCCGAAGGGCGACTACGATATAAGCTTAGAAAAAGTTGCAAAGTACGAAGTTAAAATAAAAATAAAATATGTACCGGTAGTTAAATTGGACTACCTTTCCTTTCTTTTCCTCAACTCTAAGTTCATTGACTTTAGTGGATTTTTAATCTTAACGAGCCAATTTAACAGTTTCACGAGTATTTAGA
The DNA here is from genome assembly GCA_029204205.1 of Desmophyllum pertusum. NCBI lineage: Eukaryota > Metazoa > Cnidaria > Anthozoa > Scleractinia > Caryophylliidae > Desmophyllum > Desmophyllum pertusum. The sequence goes on from MU826852.1 coordinate 817,071, forward strand.
TCGATCCGCAAATATGTCTGGACGCCATTTTGATTTGTTATTGCCACGTGACTCCAGTCTTACCCAGAGTTCTATGCGGCACGTTTTCGAGTCTCGCATGTTTATCGTCAACATACTTCTCGCGAGGTTTTGGCATAGAAATTCTGATGTAAAAACCCACAGAATGTGGAGATTTCTCCAAGGATGTGAGCCGCTGCCGTCCAAATAAACCTAAAACCAAGGAAGATGCCGTAGAAAGTAGCAAAAACTACGAAAAGACGAAAAGGAAACAGGAATTTCAGAAAAGCTGGACTCAGGGGAGGCCGTGGTTTGTTGTCCAAGATAACGCGTTTTGCTCCCTTTGTAAAGAGGCGGCAGTATTAAACCGTTTATTCAAGTAAATATGGTTTTTTTAATCAACTTGAGGAAAATAAGGGCCACTTTAATTTGGCCTGGGCCACTAAGAATTCAAGGAAACTGGCCCGACTGGCCACCAAGCACTGGAGTTAATTTTTAGCCCTGTGTACCTCCTCATTATTAATACATGTTTGAGTGTGGAAATAAAAAAATATATGTCAAAATTTGTTTTTCATATTGCATAACAAAAAAGACAGTCAAAAGCCCCATGCCAGAGGGTACTCATATATTTAAGTGGTGGGGAGGAAATTGTCCGCCAGACATGAAGGAAAACTGTTTCTTAATAGAAAACAGTTTTTCTTGTTTTTCAATGTTTCATGAAAAGTATTAGGCAAAATTAGTTCATGAGCAGTTGATCTAGTCCAGACCGCTCAGGGAACCAATCATAATGCTCCTTTTCATCATGGACCGTTTGCCATATAATAAATACCCTTTGGGGTGCCTTCCTGGGTGCAAGACTGATGATAATGTTTTCTTTTAGTTGCCAGAGCTCATACCCACAAGTTGTTCATGAACACGTAAGTACAGTCACGGCCAAGTTTGATTTCAATTTTTAACTCGAATAATGTATTATTTTATAAGTTCAAAGCAGTATTATTAAATCAGTTAATTTTCTGTTATTTCTGTAGAATGTTGATGGATCCTGTGGGAAAGAGGGCATTTGCTATTCATTTTACCAAGGTAGGAAAGTTAACATAATTCATTATATAGACACAAGTGTTTTACTGGAAAATAGACCACTCGTAAAATTCATACGAAAACTACATCTAGGACATGAGTGGCGTATTTTCCATATCCTCACTAGTGAGGATATCGATGACGTAATTTCCCGCTTTTGCATGGCTTTTTGTGCAAAGCTGCCAAACTCCAGTTGAAAAATGGCGAACGATAGATTCGTGAAATTCACTGAAGCCGACATGAAATCGTTCACTGAGGAGTAAGAAAATGTTAACACGAAGAAGAAAACTTCATGACTTAAAATAATTCAAGGAGTTCCTTGTAAGTGAAGATGAAAGGAGAGAAATTCGGAAAGTCCAGCCACCGAGCTGCAAGAGTTTGCGATAAAGTTTGTGCTTTTGCCGTTTGTCTATATAATAAAAAGAAAATTACACGGTGGCTTGAAGATATGAATTTTATTTTCTCGTTTTAAAAACAATATTTTACTCACTCGCTGCACTCGTTCGTAAAATATTGTTTTTACCACTCGAAAATAAATTCATATCTTCACGCCGCCGTGTAATATCCTCTATTTATGTACCTTTTGCAATGATCTTACCCATCCATGGGAATAATTGATCACACATCAAAGTTTTCGTACATCCTCTCCCAGTTACAAAAACCTAACCCTGCCTAAAGTGCAATCTGTATTGATAACTGAAGTTTGTTTATTAATTATTTTATGATTCACAGCATTATAGTCAACTTCAAACAGACTTTGTAGAGGATGATCATGAACACCAGTGTCTCAGTGAGTAAATAAAATTAATGCTCTTTTGTGCACAAAATATGTTGCACACAATATTGGTCTAACCTGTTCTGACAGGACGGTTTCTTTACCCTTCAATATTATTGTATTTGTAGGTTCATTCTAAAAGTAGATAAAAATGAAAAAATGAAAATTATTAAAAAAAAACCTCTTATTTATTTTTCAACAGGTTACATCGTTATCTGTTCAGCTTTACACTGTCCCGACAATAGTAAGATATTATTATCAACTTTTACATTATTAGAATGGAAATATTTGTTTCTATGGTAGCAATGTGTGTGTACAATGTTAATCAGTGACCACCTGTCCAGTAGTTCAGTTATGGACTGAAAGCTAAAAATAGATTTCAAAAAATTATTATTGGAAGAGACCCATGTATGGGGAATGCTGCTTCTCTTACATCATCATCTCTTGGCTAGATAAAACTTACTAGTAGCGGGAGCAAGCACTCATGTAAAGTATATCTATAAAATTGAATAAAGTTGTTGTTGTTGTTGTTTGTTGTTGTATTCCAGTAATAAGCCAATCTCGTACCCAGAGTCAATGGTCTCCTCGGTCAGCGGGTCGTCGCCAGGTTAGACTCTGGGGGAATGGAATTTTGAATACCAGAAATCTGGTGTAACGGCCATTGTTTGTTACACGAGACAGCCAATCAAAAAATTTGATATTTATTCCATTCCCCCAGAGTCTAACCTGGCGACGACCCGCTGACCGAGGAGACCGTTGACTCTGGGCACGAGATTGGTAATAAGCCTGACCCTATTGTAGAGCTTACAAGTATTTTATTTTATGTCCTTACAGTATGCTCAGAGACTTACATGTAATTGCAATGCTCATTTGACGACTGTAGAACTTGTTTGTATCTCATATCGTTTATTATGCCCACCAAATACAATGTAGTTATCCTTTTGAATTATAATAACTAAAGGCTTATTATTGGAATTTTATGACATGATCTTGTTATGTATTTAAGGCCAGAATGTTGATACTGGAACATGATGTGTTGGAAGTGATTCTTGAGGCATTTATGCACCAACTGCAGCCTGCTTTGAATGGTAAGTTTGGAAAAGAAATGTTCTGATGATAAAAAAGATCAAACATATATAGATGTAGATGTTATTGAACTTGCATGCTTGTTTGGCCCATATGGGGAAAATATTGAAGGATTTAAAATTGTGTGGTTACTGCATCACGTCTTGAATCATACCGTATTCATATGGAAGTAGAAGAAGTAGTTGTAGAAGTTACAAAAAAAAACACGTTTTGTGCTTATTTTGAGTGATATTGTGATAGATGTTGTATTATTTATTAACATATTTTTTTTGGTTGTTAATTAACAAGAGGTACTTTTAAGCAAAGTTGGTGATCTCTCGGATTTGAAGTTTTTAGGTTGGAATTTATGCAGATACTAATGCTAGACTGTTTATTATAGTTCAGGGAACCTTTGAGTTTCAGAAGACATCCGTGATGAAACTTAAACGAGCGCACTTCATGATGATAGACCTCAAGTAAGTGAACAGTTTGTGTTATAAATGTAGAAAAGTCATTATTATCTAGCTGTTTTCTTGCTTGCTTGTGCTTGTGGGAAGCGAGGTGGCGTAATGGTTAGCACGCTGGACTCTGGATCGAGCGGTTCGAGTTTTTGTTGTATGTTGAAACGATTTACAGACAATCTCGTTCCCAGAGTCCTCGTTACCCTTGTCGAGCGGTGGAGCGGCCAACAAGGACCTCCACTGCTGGACAAGGGTAACGAGGACTCTGGGAACGAGATTGATTTACAGATAGAAAAAACTGACATACTTCCACGCATTGCGTGCCAATGACACTTCATATCAAACACGTAATATCATAAAAATTATTATTAACTTTGTTGAATATGTTGTAGGTACATTCTTCTACACAAGCCCACGCAATGGACAGAAGAGCTGAGAGGAAAATTTATTAAGTTTTTGGGACAAGTTCTTTGGGCTTCTTAAGTGTATGCAGGTACGTATGCACTAACTATTTGGCCACTGCCCTGGAAAGATAAAGCCAGGCTGTCAGTGCTTATGCACCAGTCAGTGGAAATCCCTGCACCCCCATACACAGGGAATAGGGGAGGGGGGGGGGGGCATTAGACCAGGGCTTCCTTCTAAATAAGCAAATTCTCCGCTATGCGGTGCAATTTTTTGTGTCAAAACCTCACTTTTATTTACCACCCTGGGACAATTAAATTAAAAAATCACAAATACACAATGTTGACCAAAATCAGAAAAAATGTGTTTTGATCATGATAATAAAGTTTAGGTCAAAAACTGCTCAAATGTCACTGACATGACAAGTCCCAACATGCGTTTAACATACAATAATTGAAGTTCAAAATAAGCTGCATCGGCCGGTTGTTGAGTCATAATCCAAGATGGCATCAGAGGCGAATCCCTTCCGAATCCCGATGGTTCTCGGTTGCTGATAATTGGGTTGATGTTGTCGAATACTCTGCATACCGCGGCGAGAGGGGCAGTCTAAACCCGCTCAAATGCCCCGCATTCCCCAGGTATGGGGGTGTGGGGCTTTTCACTGACTAGTGCATTATAACACAATGTACATGTACTTTTGTTTTACAGGGAATGGATATGACAACCCGTAAAACAGGTCGACACATCGAGACCGAGCCTGACTGGGAAGGAGCATTCAATTTACAGATGAGAATGATGCCAGTCTACTCACTGGTGTATGATTGGTGCATTAGTGATGTGAGTTAATTGTACGCTAGTTATGATTGGTGCATTAGTGATGTGAGTTGCTTTTGCCGTCACGACTTTATATTGCATTCACTTCTCTACTTCAGCTCCCTTCGCTATGGTGTCTAGAATATCTCACAGCTATGACGTAAAAGCACTGAACATGGAAACATTGTTTTCGCACTTTGTTTAAGGCCCGTTTACACAGGCTATTTTTTATGCGATTTATCGCGCCCGTGTAAACTACCTGCGATTTTTATGGCAAGTTGTATGAGATAAATCGCTTTTTAGTAACAAAATGGCTGATAAATCGCATGAAAGTTCGAGCAAGTTCGAAACAGCGGCGCCTTTGAGACAACAAATCTCAAATCACCGCGAAATCCATTGATTTGGGATCACGCGATAAATCGCCGCTAAAATCGCGTCAAAAATGACCTGTGTAAACGGGCGTTAACCGTGTACTTTTAGATACGATTTCGAAATCATGTACGTAATGTAGATTTGAACTGAACCACATCCGTGTAAACATAGTCTTAGACTAATCTGTCACGACAAGAAAGTAAATGTGCTTTGACAAAAAGTAGAGTGAATTATAAGGATTTTACTCAATGAGAAAAATCATATCTTTACACTGTAAAAGATACGATCTTTCACATGTCACGTTTGCTGACGATTGCGTCAATGCTGAATGAGCCAAAATTTGTCGAAATTAAGTTGAAACATCTTCGGATCTTCCTCAGAAATTTTCGGCAATCTTCGGAAATCTTCGGAACATGTTTGGAAACGTTCGTATGACCTTCGGATAACATTCGAAAATCTTCGGGAAATGGTGGAGAAATTTCATATCTTTGCTTACCCATGTTTTCTATATTTTTCCTTTTCTTGTACTGCAGGTGTTGATCTTTAGGACAGCCATCCTTGAATCAATCAAAGCATTGCTTGAGATGAGAAATAAACAAACCGAGGTGGTCATGAAAGTTGTACAAAGTGAGCTGATTTACACATAGCTTGAGCAAACTGATGTCTCTCTTCACAGCAAAGTTGATCAAGGGAAATGGTTATGAAGCCCAACAAAGAATCCCAACAATGTTCTTTGTTCCATGTTTTTGTTCGCTTTTATGTCCTTGACTGTGCACAATAAGTTTTGAGTTGTGTCCGTGAGAAACTAACCAATGGAAACATTTCGGTTGCATAATTCAACCATTGTGTGTGAGCGCAAAACAAAAGATTGTGCACGGTCTTGGATCCTTCAACATAAATCGTGTCATCTTTGTTTGCTCCTTTGAAGTTTGCCGGGCTTCATAAAAATTTCCCTTTATTAACTACGGTCATACACATCTACCGCTTGAGGGACGTCTGAGATTCATCCCGAAAAATTCCGTACGATTATGCAGCTCTACAGAGATCCGTGTAGTGTCTCAAATTGGTTGAATATTCATCAGATCGACACTACACAGATTTCTGAAGGGCTATAGTCAGTTATGTTTGTGAATCTCAGGCATCGCTCGAGCGTGCGTAGAGAGACTTTTTTAATTTCCACATCCAAACAACCAATGAAAGAGATGACATTTGATATGATAGATTAAAGTCTGTGTATAAGTCTAGGCACTTGAAGTGCCCATAACCTTTTTTTATCATTTTCTTATCTGAATCTAAACATTACCCAAGGAATTTCTGCGAAAACATTTTGCGATTTGCAGAAAACGCGAATTTTTTATGAATGCTTCAAATCTTCAAAATCCTATTTTTGTTTGGTATACCCGTCCCGCTGTAAGAAGGCGACGGGCTCACATTTTCCTGAATCTACGTCACAATTCCTTTGTTTGAAGCCACGTGCTCCTTAATCTACGTCACAGTTCCTTTGTCTGATGTCACGTGTTCCTTAATCTACGTCACAGATCCTTTGTGAACCGAGAAGGACCCAGGGGAGACTAAAGCAAATGGTGATCCAAAATGGCGGCAAATTTGAAAGTTTTATAAAATTCATAAACAATTCGCGTTTTCTGCAAATCGCAAAAATTTCTAGCAGAATTTCCTTGGGTGATGTTTAGATTCAGATGAGAAAATAAAATAAAAAAGGTTATGGGCACTTTAACTCCGGTTTCCGTAGCATGAAGCAATTAGGAGTATCGCTACTCACCTGTATGAGATGCTAGCCCGTCGCAGGTAACTCCCAACATTTCTTTCAGGTTGCCATGACATCTATTCGCTTGTGTGAGAGTAAAGTATCGTGCCCAAGAACACCCACAACACAATGACCCCGGCCAGGGCTCGAACCTGGACCGCTCGATCCAGAGTCCAACGCGCCAACCATTAGGATACCTCGCCTCACGCAACTAAAGCCACAACTATACATGGACGTAGAGCGGTTTTCAATTGAGTGTCGTAAAACCAAGACCAAAGCAATTACTCTGTCCAATCACAACAAACGTAAACAACACAATGAACCAATAAAAATTTGAAGTAAATACACGTAACCGGCGCCAAGCGCGGGAAAACGCGTGTGACCAAGTCACGATTGGTTTTGGTCTTGCACTTGATTGGTTGAGTAGGTGGCGCGAGTTTTTTAAACCAATCACAGAGCGTAGTAAAGCAAAACCAAGCAATTCCGGATTACTTTCAACACTCAATAATTGAAAACCGCTCTATTTTTCACCCTTCACAGGTGCTTCTACTGGAAGGAAATTGAAAAACTGTGAGCAACTAGTTAATGTAGTGTCAGTAGCTAGCCTGCTGCTGCCATCCTCTCTTTATCACGTTAAATATCTTGCAACTGGTCATGAATTTAATACCGCCGCCTGGTTAGCTCAGTTGGTTGGGCACCAGACTGCAGAGCGGGAGGCGGCGGGTTCGAATCCTGACCGGACCACAAACCAGGGTCTTAAAATAACTGGTAAGATCATGCTGGCTGTGCTCAACACCTTGTCTCAGTTCAGATGATCACGTCATTGGGCGGGTCACGGACTCCCACACCTCCTTATACATTTCTACATTGCCTAGGGGTTGTGTGCAATTTGTCAATTTGTCTTGCAAGACAAGTTGCACGAAACATTGCACAGTGTAACGTATTGGATGTTAGAGAATAATCCGGGATGGCCTTGGTTTTGCTTTGCTACGTTCTGTGATTGGTTTCAAAAACTCTCGCCACCTGGTTCTCAACCAATCAGATGCAAGACCAAAACCAATCGCGACTTGGTCGCACGCGTTTTCCCGCGCTTGGTGCCGGTCACGTGAATCTGCTTGGAGCTTTCATTGGTTCATTGTGTTGTTTACGTTTGTTGTGATTGGCCATTGTACTTGCTTTGGTTTGGGTTTTATGACACTCAAATGGAAACTTCTCTTTTCTACGGAAGCCGATAAGGGTCACAAGTTGTCGCTTCCAAGTTGTCGCTTCCAAGTTGTCGCTTCCTTCCAACTTGTCGCTTCCAACTTGTCGCTTCCGAGTTGTCGCTAACAAAGGAGGGACTTCTTGTAGTATAATGTGGAAGGGAGGGGGAGGGGGTGTGGGAGAACTTTACGAATCTCTAAGAGGTTAGTTATAGCCACACGAGCTTTTGAATTAACTTCCTCCCCCCGGAATATCTGCTTCCGAGTTGTCGCTTCCGAGTTGTCGCTTCCAAGTTGTCGCTTCCAAGTTGTCGCTTCCGAGTTGTCGCTAACAAAGGAGGGACTTCTTGTAGTATAATGTGGAAGGGAGGGGGAGGGGGTGTGGGAGAACTTTACGAATCTCTAAGAGGTTAGTTATAGCCACACGAGCTTTTGAATTAACTTCCTCCCCCGGAATATCTGCTTCCGAGTTGTCGCTTCCGAGTTGTCGCTTCCAAGTTGTCGCTTCCAAGTTGTCGCTTCCGAGTTGTCGCTTCCGAGTTGTCGCTTCCAAGTTGTCGCTTCCGAGTTGTCGCTTCTTCCAAGTTGTCGCTTCCAAGTTGTCGCTTCCGAGTTGTCGCTTCCGAGTTGTCGCTTCCAAGTTGTCGCTTCTGAGTTGTCGCTTCCGAGTTGTCGCTTCCAAGTTGTCGCTTCCGAGTTGTCGCTTCCAAGTTGTCGCTTCCGAGTTGTCGCTTCCGAGTTTGTCGCTTCCGAGTTGTCGCAAGAGAAGACTGGTAAAGAGTTAGTCGAAGATGGCAGCCAAGTTGGCGAAGTTCGCGTGTTTTTATGTGCGTTTTATTCTATGTATATGTTCGTTTGGAATTTGTACACTTCCTTCTCTTCCAGATAGTACTATATTACAGGTACGTTGAAACATTTATCATCAAATTTCGTTTCGTTTAATAAGGTGGCCCAATCGGATTTTTCAGTGACGACAATCCAACAGAAAATAGATCGTCACAGCTGTACTAGACAAAGATTAAAGTTTCAGATGAGGTTTCTTTTATCATCAAGCGTTATATGAATACATGATGCAATGGAATTTACAATTGCGGGGAGATGAAAACGCTTTCATATAAGACAAGTATGCCAGCTCGAAGACCCAGCTTACGACGTTGATGTCAAGTTGCTATGGTAACTCCGATTTTGATAAATTCCATACATCATGTATTCATGAAACGCTCGATGATAAAACTTACCTCATCTGAAACTTTCATCTTTTTCTAGTATAGCTGTAACGATTTATTTTCTGTTGGATTGCTTATGGTGGTACACTAGTTGCTCAAAGTTGAAAGGTATCGTTACTGAAAAATCCGATTGGGCCACCTTTAACGAACGGAATTTGATGATAAATGTTTCAACGTACCTCTAATAGTGCTATCTGGAAGAGAAGGAAGTGTACAATTTCCAAACGAACATATACATAGAATAAAACGCACATAAAAACACGCGAACTTCGCCAACTTGGCTGCCATCTTCGACTAACTCTTTACCAGTCTTCTCTTGCGACAACTTGGAAGCGACAACTCGGAAGCGACAACTCGGAAGCGACAACTCGGAAGCGACAACTCGGAAGCGACAACTTGGAAGCGACAACTCGGAAGCGACAACTCGGAAGCGACAACTTGGAAGCGACAACTCGGAAGCGACAACTCGGAAGCGAACTTGGAAGCGACAACTCGGAAGCGACAACTTGGAAGCGACAACTCGGAAGCGACAACTTGGAAGCGACAACTCGGAAGCGACAACTCGGAAGCAGATATTCGGGGGGAGGAAGTTAATTCAAAAGCTCGTGTGGCTATAACTAACCTCTTAGAGATTCGTAAAGTTCTCCCAACACCCCTCCCCCTCCCTTCCACATTATACTACAAGAAGTCCCTCCTTTGTTAGCGACAACTCGGAAGCGACAAGTTGGAAGCGACAAGTTGGAAGCGACAACTTGGAAGCGACAACTTGTGACCCTTATCGGCTTCCGTACTTTTCAGTCTTTGGAAAGACAAAATAATTTTTTCTGTGTGAACCGTGGGGAGTGATTTGTCTAATGATCATCTTTTGTTGTCCTTTTTTTGCAGTATTTAGTCGTGCTTTGACAGTGTTTCGGTATGATGTGTCATCTGCACCCATTTCGGTTCATTTACCAGTCTCGCGATTTCTCGCAGGTAAGGCCCAATCTATACATCGCATTTCAGTCGCGTCGAATTTAGGTAATTCAAGTCCCAGTAAACTCGCTGAAATCGCTTTAAATCAGCGCATTGGCCACACAAATAGCAAAGTAGAACACGTTGCTTCCATGGTGTATTGCAACGTAGTCGAATCAAGTAATACCAGCGAGATTTCTGCTGCTGTGCCATGTGTATAGGGCTAACTAATGTCATTGTCTACATCTTGAATTTTGAAATTCACCCGATCAAAAAACGAATATAATAACAAGAAAGAGCTCAATCTTGTGCATTTGTTAATTGTTCTTTTTGCAGCAAAATAAATATTGATAATGTTAAATGTTCTTTTTAAGGTCTTCTGCTCTACGGTGACAAATTTCAACTGTCCTTTTGGAATCTATTTGGATTCGAAACTCAGGTAACTATTAATTAAGATAACTATTGCAGTTACCGTATTTCCTCTATGCCCCTTTCTAATAACCCCCCCCCCCCCCGTTTAAGGATAAAAATATAAATAAGCCCCCGCGGCCAGGAGTATTGGATGGGATGAAAGTCGTCCATCGCAGGTTAAGTTAAGTCTGTAGCCTAGTTGCTTATCAGACTCCGTTTTGTTTCGCATGAAGCGGCTGGGAGTATTGCTACTCCCCTGGATGGGATGCCGGTCTATCGCTGGTAAACACCCCAGCTTTTTTTGTCAAGTTGCCTTGACAATTCGCCGGTACTCATTTATACTCCTGGGTGGAGACTCAAAGAGAGGCACTGTGAGAGTAAAGTACCGTATTTTCTCGATTAGATGCCCCCGGCGTTTATTTAAAACTCGGCCGTCTTAATCTTCTCCATCCTCAACCATCCTTGTTCCTGTTTGGTTTATTATTACCTCTTTCATGTTTTTCTACCTTAGTAAACTATTATTTTGAGGCTTTCTTCAATTTGAAGGTGGTTTTGCACTTCGCAAAAATGACTTAAAATATCGTGACGGCTCCTTTAACCCCGATTAACACTCAAATACTGACCGCTCGATCCCGAATCTAACGTGCTAACCATCAGGCCCCCGCGCTTAATGGTTTGTGTACATGCACACCACTTTATTTATTCAATATTTATCAGTGCCACTTTTTTGCGTCTTCTAGGATGACAGGCTTAAGCTGTTTCTGATGGAGTATCCACTCCGCACTCTCGCTATGGTAGCACAAGTTCAAGCCGGATTGTGGCGAAGAAACGGTTATGGTGTGATCCACCAGGTACATAAAATAGATTCAGTGGATGCTCCCGTTAGCGGACACCCTCGGGAAGCAGAAAAAGTGTCCACAACTGGAGCTGGCCGCTTACGGGAATATGTAAATACAGTTTGTATGAGCTAGAGTTCAAACGGGGTTTTGTCAAGGCTGCCGTAAGTAGAGCTGCCCGCTTACGAGAGTGTCCGCTCAGAGAGCTTCAACGTATTTTAACAGTATCTCTTATTAGACGTTTCAGTGTGTAGTATCGTCGTACAATACTTTTACTAGTCTTGCAGTATTTTGGAGAGCCTGTAGGGTGAGTCAAAATACAAATGACGAGAAAAAACAAACTGTACAGCGAGTCTACACACTAAAAATGTTGTTAAAGAGATTAATTTATTTTTTCCCCGAAATCCTGACTTTGAACCGTGGTTCAGATTAATGCAGGTAGTCAAAGTGTACAGAATTTGAAATATAATTCAAGGTCTCATTTCCATTGTGTTAATAGTAATTTGTATTGTGTTTCTAATCAGGTTTTCAACTACTTAAATGTAAACTGCCGATCAGACATGTTTGACAAGGACGTAATAATGCTTCAGGTATGGCGCTAAACTTCTTATGTATTATTAGAGCGGTTTTCAATTGAGTGTCGAAAGTAATCTAGAATTGCTTTGGTTTTGCTTTACTACGCTCTATGATTGGTTATAAAAAAAAATCCCGCCACCTACTCAACCAATTAGATGCAAAACCAAAACCATCACGACTTGGTCACACGCGTTTTTTTCCCGCGCTTCGCGCTGGGTACGTGCGTTTGCTTCGAGTTTTTATTGGTTCATTGAGATGCGTAGGTTCGCTCAATTGAAAACAGCTCTAGTACAATGTAACTCAATAGTGTCACGTTCTAATATTATTTCAAATCATTCAGCTTTTTTATTTTTAGCCTTGAGGTTATTGCTGTTACTACAAGGGCTTGACTGCCCATGTGCTGAGCTGAGAGGCATGCAGCACGTGACTTGAAATTTTTGCGTTCCATCCAAAATCCGTAATTCATACTCCTAAAAGACACGACAATCTTCCTCGTTCCTTTCATGTGGCAGCTCCCCCCTCTGGGGCGGTACATTTGGTTGGAAACACTAAGTCGTTAACATTCAACACGTCACCTCCGTTGATTTTGAGGCCGTTAATCTGAAGATATCCCTTATCCTTCATAATCTGTACCGTGATGTACTGTGCTAGGGTAGGCTGGTCAAACGTGATGACATGACCCTCACTTATAAATTCGCTGGCTGGAACATCGAAGTACCCACACCTGGAGTTGACCTCCAGTTTCTTGCTGGCGTTGTTTCACCTGTCTTGCGCTGTGAAGCCCTCGGGGACAGGCTCCATCCCAGCTCTAACCTCCACATTTCTTAGACTTTTTCGACAGCCGTTCTTACGGTTGATGAGCGTCACGGACGCGATAAGGACAGGGGATGGTAACTTCACCTCCAGCCACGGATTCATCTCAAGTACAGAGTGAAAGTAATATAATAATAGTCAGGGCTCGAAATGTCTCCATTTATGGCTAATTTTGCTTCCCAACGATCTGGATTACCATTGTACACTGAAGAGCCGCGGGCCTGGAAGTTCAGAATTGTTTTCAGTCGATTGATGCTCCATTGTTCCGTTGTCATGATCGTCACCCGCTCTTGCTGCCGATCGGCAACTTTCATAATCGTCCCTTTGGTGAACTCATCAAGACGCAGAACACTATCGATCCTGAGGTTGTTGGTCGCGATGTTTCTTAGAACAAAGAAGACTCCTGTCTCAACCAACTTGTCCATCCTCAGATTGTTGCCAAGATCGATTACGCGCGCATAATTGGACAGGTCGATGTTGTCGATGATATAGTCAGTACAAATGGCGATTACGTCTTTAAGAGAGATGTAGTCGGCAAATATCAGTAGATCTTGGACGTTGCTACCAGTCAGGTCGATTTCATGATTGTATAGATAGTCGATGCACTTCTTGATCACATCGAGAGAGAAATTTTCAAAAGTTGTTTCGCTGGAAGTTGGATCACTGCGGAAGAGAGCGACGAAGTATTCACTTTGGGAGGCGAGAAGAAACTTGTGAGATCTAATTTCTGCGTCATCCTTGTCTTTGATGGTAAAATCATAAAACTGGTCTGCTCCTTTTATATGGTACGCTTTCACATTGTCACAGAAGAAGCAGAAATGGTCACTACGTGATGCCATTGCTGCTCGTGATAGAGCCGCCCCAGCATTACAAAACGCGAAACCAACGGACACATTAAATTTATTGTCCTTCGCTGGAAGACCCCGTATACCGGAAGTCCTGTTTTGTGATGCGGTGACCTAACTCCTCGAAACAGAAATTTTTGTTTTGGGAAACAGAAATTTTTAATGTGTAGCATAATTATGGTATAATTTTACTTTCCGTTTCCTTTCTAGTCTTTTTGTGATGTATCGCGATACACTTATAGTTTTGAGGTTATTTCGCGGTAATGTCATCTCAAATATGGGCCGGTGATTGGTTCTGAAGATAGCCGGGCATTATTAAACCACGAAACGCCGAAACTGAAACACCGAAACTGCTATTTTCTCTTCTTTTTTTTATAACGAAACACAGAAACAGCTATTTTTGTAATGGTTATTTTACTGATATAATTTCCGATGGAAAGAAGGACTAGAAATAGTGTACGTGCGATCACGTGACCGCTGCACGGACCTATGCAGAGCTACGTCATCAGTGTGGAATTTGTCGTTCTGTGGAGCCATCATGAATATCAAAACTGTTGACTGTCGAAAGTAATCACTGTATACGTTCACTTCTAACCCGTCCGTCTGTCAAATCCGTCACGTATGGTGATCGCGCCTTCTCATCTTTAGCACCGTAACTCTGGAACTCTATCCCAGAAGACATAAAATCCGCCAGCACTTTCCAAGCATTTAAGTCCAATTTAAAGACATTTATTTTTATGGAGAGTTTTTATTAGATACCATTTCATTATTATTGTTGTAAATAAGTCAGCCAGTTTTTTTTTCATATAATTTTATTACTGTAAGGCGCATTGAGTATTAGAAATGCGCCATATAGAAAACTTATGTATTATTATTATTGCTGTGTTCTTGCTCTACTGCGCTCTGTGATTGGTTTAAAAATAATCCCTCCACCTACTCGACCTAACTGATACAAAACTAAAACCAATCGCGACTTGGTCACTCACGTTTTTTTCCCGCGCTTGGTGCTGGTTACGTGCGTTTGCTTCGAGTTGTCATTGGTTCATTGTGTTGTTTACGTTTGTTGTGATTGGCCATTGTAATTGCTTTGGTTTGGTTTTACGACATTCAATTGAAAACCACTCTATTATTAGTACAATGTAACTCAATTGTGTCACGTTCTAATTATTTCAAATCATTCAGCTTTTTATTTTTAGCCTTAAGGTTATTGCTGTTACTACAAGGGCTTGACTGCCCATGTGCCGGGAGGCATACAACACTTCGGTAATTTTGTAGTCCCGTTTGTCTTCTCTCTTTGTCTTGTCCATTGGCTTAAAATATTGGCGGTCCATCCAAAATCCGTAATTTACACTCCTAAAAGAGACGACAATCTTCTTCATCCCTTTTCCATGGCAGCTCCCCCTCTGGGGCGGTACATTTGGTTGGAAACAGTCGTTAACATTCAACAGGTCACCTCCGTTGATTTTGAGGCCGTTAATCTGAAGATATCCAACCTCCATAATCTGTACCGTGATGTACTGTGCTAGGGTAGGCTGGACAAACTCTATCAGATGCCCCTCCCTTATAAATCCGCTGGCTGGACCATCGAAGCACCCACACAAGGAGTTGACCTTCAGTTGCTTTCTGGCGCTCTCTCCTCTGTCGTGTGCTGTGAATCCCTCTGGGACAGGCTCCATCCCAGCTCTAACCTCCACATTTCTTAGCCTTTCCTGGCAGGCGTTTTTTCGGTTGATGATGGTCACGGACGCGATCAGGACAGGGGATGGTAACTTCACCTCCAGCCACGGATTCATCTCAAGTACAGAGTGAAAGTAATAATAGTCATGGCTCGAAATGTCTCCATTTATGGCTAATTTTGCTTCCCAACGATCTGGATTACCATTGTGCACGGAAGATCCGCGGGCCTGGAAGTTCATTTCCTCCCCCGGCGCTGACAGAATTTTTTTCAGTCGATTGATGTTCCATTGTTCCGTTGTCATGATCGTCACCCGCTCTTGCTGCCGATCGGCAACTTTCATAATCGTCCCTTTGGTGAACTCATCAAGACGCAGAACACTATCGATCCTGAGGTTGTTGGTCGCGATGTTTCTTAGAACAAAGAAGACTCCTGCCTCAACCAACTTGTCCATCATCAGATTGTTGCCAAGATCGATTACGCGCGCATAATTGGACAGGTCGATGTTGTCGATGATATAGTCAGTACAAATGGCGATTACGTCTTTAAGAGAGATGTAGTCGGCAAATATCAATACATCTTGGACGTTGCTACCAGTCAGGTCGATTTCATGATTGTATAGATAGTCGATGCACTTCTTGATCACATCGAGAGAGAAATTTTCAAAAGTTGTTTCGCTGGAAGTTGGATCACTGCGGAAGAGAGCGACGAAGTATTCACTTTGGGAGGCGAGAAGAAACTTGTGAGATCTAATTTCTGCGTCATCCTTGCCTTTGATGGTAAAATCATAAAACTGGTCTTCTCCTTTTATATGGTACGCTTTCACATTGTTACAGAAGCAGCAGAAATGGTCACTACGTGATGCCATTGCTGCTCGTGATAGAGCCGCCCCAGCAGTACAAAACGCGAAACCAACGGACACGTTAAATGTATTGTCCTTCGCCTGTAGTCCCCGTATCCCGGAAGTCCTGTTTTGTGATGCGGTGACCTAACTCCTCGAAACAGCAATTTATTTTTGTGAAAGTGTAGCATAATTATGGTATAATTTTACTTTCCGTTTGCTTTCTTGCCTTTTTGTGATGTATCTAGCCTCCTACGCAGACGCTCTTTGGGCTAAAAATGAGAATGTTATTTACAAATTAATTCAATAACAAACATAGTTTTCTCGGACCTTATTATTATTCACACATGTTCCTTTAATGAAAGAGATTTGCTGTAATGCAGCTTTGTTGCTGGAAGCTTTGAGACTTCTTTTTTAAAAATTTATCAATGTTGTTACACTGTCGTGTTGTTTTGTCTAGACATTTCCAGACAACAGGACCCCTAAACAAAAGACTATTTCTTCCTAAGTTCAAGTTCTTTCTCGGCACTTCCATCAATTTCCCTTTGCGTCTCGATTCCACGAATTTGATAAAAGGCTTTGGTTTTTCTTTTCTATGCACTGTGATAGGTTTAAAAAAATCCTGCCACCTTCTCAACCAATCAGATGCAAAACTAAAACCAATCGCGACTTGGTCACACGCGTTTTCCCGCGCTTAGCGCCGGTCACGTGTATTTGCTTCGAGTTGTCATTGGTTCATGTGCTGCTTACGTTTGTTGTGATTGGCCGTTGTTATTGCTTTGGTTTGGTTTTACGACACTCGAATGAAAACGCTCTATTATTAGTACAATGTAACGCAATAGTGTCACGTTCTAATTATTTCAAATCATTCAGCTTTTTTATTTTTAGCCTTAAGGTTATTGCTGTTACTACAAGGGCTTGACTGCCTGTTTGTCGGGAGGCTTGCAACACTTCGGTAATTTTATAGTCCTGTTTGTCTTCTCTCTTTGTCTTGTCGATTGGCTTAAAATATTGGCGTTCCATCCAAAATCCGTAATTCACACTCCTAAAAGAGACGACAATCTTCTTCATCCCTTTTCCATGGCAGCTCCCCCCCTGGGGCGGTACATTTGGTTGGAAGCACTAAGTCGTTAACATTCAACAGGTCACCTCCGTTGATTTTGAGGCCGTTAATCTGAAGATATCCCTTATCCTTCATAATCTGTAACGTGATGTACTGTGCTCGGGTAGGCTGGTCAAACGTGATGACATGCCCCTCACTTATAAATCCGCTGGCTGGACCATCGAAGTACCCACACCTGGAGTTGACCTCCAGTTCCTTGCTGGCGTTGTTTCCCCTCTCTTGCGCTGTGAAGCCCTCGGGGACAGGCTCCATCCCAGCTCTAACCTCCACATTTCTTAGACTTTCCTGGCAGGCGTTTTTACGGTTGATGATGGTCACGGACGCGATCAGGACAGGGGATGGTAACTTCACTTCCAGCCACGGATTCATCTCAAGTACAGTTTTAAAGTAATACTTGTCATGTTTCGAAATTTCTCCATTTATGGCTCTTTTTGCTTCCCAACAATCTGGATTTCCATTGCACACGGAAGAGCTGCGGGCCTGGAAGTTACTTTCCTCCTCCGGCGCTAACAGAAATGTTTTCAGTCGATTGATGTTCCATTGTTCCGTTGTCATGATCGTCACTCGCTTTTGCTGCCTATCGGCAACTCTCATTATCACTCTTTTTGTGAACTCATCAAGACGCAGAACACTATCGATCCTGAGATTGTTGGTCGCGATGTTTCTGAGAACAAAGAAGACTCCTGTCTCAACCAACTTGTCCATCATCAGATTGTTGCCAAGATCGATTACGTGCGCATAATTGGACAGGTCGATGTTGTCGATGATATAGTCAGTGCAAATGGCGATTACGTCTTTAAGAAAGATGTAGTCGGCAAATATCAGTACATCTTGGACGTTGCTACCAGTCAGGTCGATTTCATGATCGTTTAGATAGTCGATGCACGTCTTGATCACACCCAGAGGGAAATTTTCAAAAGTTGTTTCGCTGGCAGTTGGATCTCTGCGGAACAGAGCGACGAAGAATTCACTTTGCGAGGCGAGAAGACACGAGTGAGATCGAATTTCTGCATCATGCTTGTCTTTGATGGTAAAATCATAAAACTGGTCTTCTCTTTTTATATGGTACGCTTTTATATTGTTGTTGCAGAAGCAGCAGAATTGGTCACTTGGTGATGCCATTGTTGCTCGTGATAGACTGAGTCCCAGCAGTGCAAAAGCGAAACGAACGAACACAGAAAATTTATGGTCCTTCGCTCCCCCTTATCCCGGAAGTGCTGTTTTGTGTTGCGATGACCTAATTAAACGCCTCGAAACAGCTGCTGCATGCCTTCCACTAGAAGGATGTTTCGATCTCTTCGGGCGCCTCGGTCAGTGAAAAGTATAGAGAAATGTTTCCTGAATACGATCCTGTATTTGTAGATGCTGTAAGTTGAGCTGTTTCTTCTTGTGTCAATATGTAGCAGGTACCATTAACGGACAAAACATAATTGAAATACAGGGCTTGAGCACGTATAAAAATTTAAAAATGACATAAAAGTATCCGTTTTTGTGACACGTTCATCCGGGACATCGCAAATTTCAAAATGCTTTATTTTCGAAACGAAGCAAGTTCAAGTTTATTTGCCCCATGATTGATGTTACAGTAGTGTAAGTCATAGTTATGATAAGGGAGCAGAAGCTCTCAACAAACCCTACTGGGCTTACAAGGAGAGCCCCTGTTACATCCTGTTTTTACCTACTTTACAATAATATGGCTATTAGTTAATTATTCATTACCCAGGGCTCGACTTTCAGGAAAAAACCTTGGGCCAGCTGGCCCCTAAGTTTTCATACTTGGTCGCCAGCACAAGTATTCTAGTCGCCAAAAATTTTCGGCGGCCCTTCGGGCCGTTTATTTTTCTACATTACAGGCATTACAGCCCTTCCCTAGCTCTGCCACTGCTCACATATGCTTTTTTTTAGCTGTAAAATCAACTCCGCCTTCTTTTTCGATGCTATCGTGAGTATCAGTTGTTAGTTTTGCCGCGTTTCGCTAGGGGAATGGGAATACATAAATACAATTTTTGTATCTATAAAAGAAAACCTCAAAGATGCAACCTTTGTTTCATTATTTTCATTAACTAGCATCGAAAAACATATAGAACATGACTGACTTTTCCACGTTTACGCGTTGCGTGTTGTAGACAGGCTTTTCATGTTCAGTGATGCATAGCGACTGCACAGGTTTTGTAGATTTCCCATGGCCCGGCGTGTGAATTTGCATGCGTTGGGAATTTTTATAGATCTGCATGACCCTTCGAAAATGTTTAAATGACGTGTCAACCGATGTTTTCCAAAACCGGTCTTTGTAATTTTCGTACATGTTGCCAAACGTTTGATGCGAAACATGTTTCAATGGTCGCATCGAATAAATGCTACGTGCTGTACGATACGCCGTCCGATTCGTTCAATCACTGGTAACGCGCTACAAATTTGTTTTATCGACAGAGTAGTTTCTTTAAGACCCTCTTTATAAATCTCCTACAGTCTAACACATTTTGATAAAGTCGGACTGGCCGAAAAATTATAGCGTGTATTAAAATCGGCCTTCACGCTTCACTGACGCTTGACAGCCAGCGATATCTGATAAACAAACTTGCCAATTTTTAATAGCGGGCTATTTTCATTCGAAATACATTTAATGAAATTGAAAGAGAAAAGTTAACTCTATATCAATCGATCTATGTCCTATTGATATCACAGATATAAACTTACTGATAACGTAACACTGATAAGATGAATATACAAATGTACTCGATCGAGTCCTTCGGCCACGGCCAGACACGGCGAAATCCGATTTGTTTCAGGACCGGTTTAATACGGCCGGTTGTTTTCAGTATTATGAATACCGTAAGCGACAACTATTCCATTTGTTTCGCATATTCTTTGAGAACTACAGTTGCTGTCGAGAAAACCACGGCACGCACGCAGTCACTACATCATAATGTACCGCCTCTATTGAATCAAATTACTATATCTTGTTCATCTCATAGAAAGCTACAAATTTAAAATAATATGCGATTATTCTTGAATCCAAAAACCTATAATATACACTTTCATATAGTAAAATGTGTAGTTTTTGCAAAAATCTAATTTTAGAAACACATGTCGCTTTAGGAAAGATTGCGTGACGAGATTCGTAGATCGGGTTTCAAACAAACAATCTGACAGAAGAATACTTTCGGTCGCTTCATACTTGAAAATGAGAAAGTATATTCTTCGGTATTGAATATTCATTTAATTCATTTGAGCGCTAAGAAAGTAAAAAAAAATTCTAAATTAAAATATCTTAGGGGCCAAACTGGCGACCAAGGATGAAAAGTTAGTCGCCAATGGATCAAATCCAGTCGCATTGGCGACCCCACAGGTCGCAACGTCGAGCCCTGTAAATAATAAAATACCTAAATCATATTTCTGTCAATACATATGTATATATATATTAATTTTTGCTAAATACATTTTTTTCAAGAAGATTATTTACAGAGAAGATATCTTTGATTTTTTTCTTAAAGATATATATTGACTTAGACATTTTTATATCTGGTGGAAGGTTATTCCAGATTTGACTTCCTCTATATTTTATTGAATGTTTCTTATACAGTGGAACCTCGATATAACGATGTGCCAAGGGACCGACCAAATTAGATCGTTATATCGGGAAATCGTAATAACGAATTCCCGATATAACGATTTTAAGGGAAAAAGAGCCAAAAATATCGTTATATCGGGGTATTGTTAATAATTGATTTTTGATGTACTGTATAAATCCCTAACGTAACAAACTGTTGACAGACACGTTACAGTCCTTATGCGATGAGAACTAAATTATAAAGGAAAAGTATTGCCCGGGAGTATTTTCAGATCTTTTCAAGTGTTAAGCCTCCTTTTTCATCGCGTGATGATTGGTTTTTATCGTTATATCGGGGTAAATTTTACGTTTGGGCTGCCAGATTGTGATCGTTATACCGGGAATATCGTTATATCGAGTATCGTTATATCGGGAGTTTTCTCCATACATTTACTGTAACGTTTTGCCGGGCTGTCAAATGTTGATCGTTATACCGGGAACATCGTTATATCGAGTATCGTTATATCGAGGTTCCACTGTAATTTGTTCGTACGTAGTCTACATGAATCTTTGTCGAAGATCTGGTTTTATGGCTGTGCAAATCCCTATTAAGGGAAAAAAACTTGTCAAAAGCCATTGGCAGCATTTTGTTGAAGTAACGAAACATGAATAAAGCAGTTTTCTCTCTATTTATTTCATCAATTGGAAGAATTGATAATTTGTTGAAAAGAGGGAGGGTGTGATCTCTATAGTCGGAAAATGTTATTATTCTTATAATTTTCTTCTGCAGTTATCTTATTGTTTCCAGTCTCGATTGATATGTATTTGCCCAGATGACATTTCCATAATGAGATATGGATCCACTGAATCGATACCAAACTTTGCATATAGATTAATGTTTTGTATGTGTAGAATATATGAAAAGAATAGCTTTGTAGAATTAACTGTTTAGATTTTAGAATTTTGATGACGTCAGATGCATCCTGCCCACCACACCTGCCGGTCGAAAA
Organism: Desmophyllum pertusum; assembly: GCA_029204205.1. NCBI lineage: Eukaryota > Metazoa > Cnidaria > Anthozoa > Scleractinia > Caryophylliidae > Desmophyllum > Desmophyllum pertusum. The sequence goes on from MU826852.1 coordinate 838,857, forward strand.
CTTCGATCTCACGCCAGCTTACGCTTACGGACCAATTTCTCACGCCTTGCTGAAATATTTGAGCTATTACAGCCTTAACTGACACAACATTTGTTGAGAGCCGATGTTGAGACCGTTTGACCACCCCTCTCAACAATGTTGTGAGGTGTTTTGATATGTTGTGACGAGTTTGAATTTATTTTAAAACTTTGTCTCAACATACCGTGTAATGGTACGCGCATCTGAATGAATGAATTCAAACGCCTCACAACATTGTTGTGAGGGGTGGTCAAACGGTCTCTACATCGGCTTTCAACAAATGTTGTGAAAATGTTGTGACAAAGGTGGTGACCGTTTGATCGGGCCCTAAAATAAATTTCTAACGGACCATGCGTGACATTCGATGGCAGCTGCAACGGCGGCAAAAACCAACTAGATGAGCCGCGTCTTCTAACGTTTTTCACTCTGTACTTGAGATGCATCCGTGGCTGGAGGTGAAGTTACCATCCCCTGTCCTGATCGCGTCCGTGACCATCATCAACCGTAAGAACGCCTGCCAGGAAAGGCTAAGAAATGTGGAGGTTAGAGCTGGGATGGAGCCTGTCCCAGAGGGATTCACAGCACACGACAGAGGAGAGAGCGCCAGAAAGCAACTGAAGGTCAACTCCTGGTGTGGGTGCTTCGATGGTCCAGCCAGCAGATCTGTTAGTGAAGGGCATGTGATAGAGTTTGACCAGCCTACCCTAGCACAGGGTACAGATTATGTTGGGTATCTTCAGATTGACGGCCTCAAAATCAACGGAAGTGACCTGTTGAATGTTAACGACTTAGTGTTTCCAACCAAATGTACCGCCCCAGAGGGGGGAGCTGCCATGGAAAAGGGATGAAGAAGATTTTCGTCTCTTTTAGGTGTGTGAATTATGGATTTTAGATGGAACGCCAATATTTTAAGCCAATGGACAAGTCAAAGAGAGGAGAAGAGAAACGGGACTATAAAATTACCGACGTGTTGCAAATTCCCGGCAAACAGGCAGTCAAGCCCTTGTAGTAACAGCAATAACCTCAAGGCTAAAAATGAAAAGCTGAACGATTTGAGATAATTAGAACGTGACACTATTGCGTTACATTGTACTAATAATAGAGCGGTTTTTAATTGAATGTCGTAAAACCAAACCAAAGTACTTAACAATGGCCGATCATAACAAACGTAAACAACAACACGAACCAATGAGAACTCAAAGCAAATACACGTTACGGGCGCCAAGCGCGGGAAAACGCGTGCGACCAAGTAGCGACTGGTTTTGGTTTTGCATCTGATTGGTTGAGAGGGTAGCGGGATTTTTTAAAAACCAATCACAGAGCGTAGTAATGCAAAACCAAGAGTGAGCCAGATACAACGGATTGCCAAGATTAACGACGCTTCATCTCCCGCTGAACTTGAAAAAACTGGGCCAATGTTTTCAAGTTGAAATGACAAATCGTATGCAAATTAGCTTCTAATGGACCCTACCGCGCATGGGCACCAGCTGACATTGTCGTCATTTTTAGCCTTGGGTTGTCAAGGTTATTAATTTATTATTTATACATTTTACTATCCTGAATAAACACGTCTCTCTTCATTCATTCCCCCGCTCAAGAGACGTCTGAGATGACGTAGCTCTACAGGGATCCGTGTATTGTCTCTGATTGGTTGTTACTTGCGCGCGAAAAAATTCAAAACCCAACAACAGCCGTTGACAACACTACACGGATCTCTGCAGAGCTACGTCATCAGTATGGAATTTGTCGTTCAGCGGAGGCATCCTCAATTTCAAAACGCCAGATACAATATTTATTTAGAAAATAATGGAGGGTTTTTTTTCTGAAGCTTGTTCATTCTGTATTAAACTGTTAATTATAACTTCGTTACTTATTTCTGTTTTGAAGGTTGTGGCTTCCTTTCTGGAGAGTGATTACTTCTTGGTAGCCATGCTGGATAAGTTTGGTCTAGTGGATTGGTCCAGGTATTCTTTACTTTCACATTGCCCATGAGTAAAAGCGTAAATTCTGGTCGCCCGCGTGCCAATTTCCCGCGCAAAATTTTAAATGAAAACCAAAATTTGCGAGAAAAATCGAAACCTTGATATTAATTTGCGAAAGCAAACAAGATTAGGTAAAAGGAGAGGTTTAGACTTTCAAACACAAAGTTCAGTATATTTCCAGCATTCTGTTGGGGGAGTAGCACTAATAAGTCGTTATCTAGTCGCTTCATGCTATGGAAACCGGGATAAGCTCCGGCAGTTGTGGGCCACAAGGCTCGTGAAGACTTCACCTTTATCGTATTAACGGGTTGGTCGTAAGGCGGGGTTCCACTGTACTTTATAACTAAATAACAAAGCACAATAATAAGGTTATCATCCTCGGATAATTTTGTTAAAGTTTCCTCTCTTTTCATTTCATTTTAGGCATGACTTTGATGACGCCATGTATGACCAGGTAATAATTAATGTGACGCCTTAAAATGTTCTTTCCACTGCTGGAAATTCTGTTCAATCCAAGCTGTGAGACACTGTTGTTTTTGCTGTTGATGATGACGGCGACGATGGCTACGATGATGAGCTTTAAGCCCCTTCCACACGAGCAAGTTTTCCTTGACAAGTTTTCCCTTGACAATTTTTCCAACAACAACAACAATAACCTTCATTTTGACACGATGATTATTAAAGCATGACAATGCTTGTGGGGTCGTGTGCTATAAATAAAAGGGAAATTTGGCAATTTTTTCCTTGACAAGTGTCCTTGTTCAAAAACTGGCGTGAACAAGGACACTTGTCAAGGAAAAATTGCCAAATTGCGAAACTTCTTCGTGTGGACGTGCAACAAGGAAAATATGACAAGGAATCCCTGGTGCACAGCGGCCTTATCTTGTTGCTCGCGACCTGGGTGCTGTACAATATTATTGTTGTTACAAAGAAAAATTGTCAAAGAAAAATTGTTTATCGTCCGCACGAGCAAATAAAATTTGTCAAGGAAAAAATTGTCAAATTAAATTTGTTGTTTATCCACACGAGCAAATAAAAATTGTCAATGTTCCTTGTCAAGGAAAACTTGCTCGTGTGGAAAGGGCTTTATAGAGCAATCTGTATAAATTTACGGAAAATTCAATTTAGTCGTTAAATATTGAACGAGATATGTCCTTTTGAAAAACGTCAAATTTACAGACGTTTGTATGGGTGTGTGGCATACAATTGTCTGTGAATGTTGCAACTTGAATGCATCATTTGAAACAGATTTCAAGCCGTTTTCTTTCAAACTTGGCATAGTTAAACGCTCTTTTAAATGACGTAAATATCGCCCTATTAACGTGTCTCAGACAGATAGCCGAGGGTGTAACTGCAAAATGTATAATCGTTTTTTATCGGCTGTAAACCTCGTAATAAGCAGGTGTAATTGGCCATTTAATAATGTTTTATTTGTGTTAATTATTTCAGGAGAAACTTACCCAAAGGTTGACGATTGCAGAATCATTTTTTTCCTTGCTAATTGCCATTGTAGGTAAGAAGAATACTTGATGTCCCATTACAAAAGATATAAGTTGTAACAAATAAACTAATTAGGAGTATTAGGTGATTGGTTTAAACACTGCAACACATGTGGCAAGTCACGTAAACAACACACTTTGTAAGGCAATGACACACGCCCACACGGGCAGCTCTCAAATCAAGTGCGGCAGCCATTTCGAAAACATTTTAATACGCGGTCGGCTGGTGCGAGGTCTTGAACCAAAAAATTAAGGGCTCTGGGACGGCCCGAGAAAATTCGGAAATTCTCGAGCATCCGATCGCGCGGCGAGCTAGAGCTAATGAACGCTTTCCGAAGATTTCTCGGTTCCAGACCTCGAGTGCGCAAAGAGAGGCATGTGTTTATTCAGACTGTGTCAGCCTGAAATATGTTCGTTTTGTTAACAGGTGAGCGCTACATGCCTGGTGTTGGCCGTGTGTCAGCGGATGACTTCATGAGACGTGAGATTATCCACAGGTTGTGTCTCCGTCCCATGACCCATAGCGAGCTTATCAAGGCTCTTCCACTGGTCGACAATGAACTGGAGGACGAGGAGGGCGTTGACGGGATCATTGAATCTGTGTCAACCTTCAAGTATGGAACAATGTTTAGAATTACCTACTTGTATATGAAACGTTCTTCCGTCGGAATGATTACGAAATTGGTTTAATTTTAAAGAAAACACGACTCTGTGTAATCTGTTTTATCGAAAACTATCGTCAGTTGCAAATGATACAATTTACATACAATAAGTATTTATGGTATTAACCCTTTCACTCCCAGAGTCAAACCTTGAGTTAATAACTGTGGTTGTACCTTTTGAGTCTGTGGATGAAACCCTAGTGTGTGACCATTCAAATGAATGCTATTGAGCAGTACTTTCATGTGGTGCTGTTTATTATGCTGTGCAAGGTGGTTCTAACTTTTAAGTCTGTGGATGAAACCCTAGTGTGTGACCATTCTAATGAAAGCTATTGAGCAGTACTTTCATGTGATACTGTTTGTTTTTGACAATTTTGCAAAATGAAATTGACGATCTATGCATTATATTAACAAGACAGTATTTCTCAAAGTGAACCATACAACAGCCAGGATACAACAAAAATATATGTTGTCCAGGATATACAGAGTTGTAGTTAGCCAATCAGAGCGTGATATGCATTGTTATTTCATTGCAGGAAACCTGGAGTTACAGGGCGTGGATTGTATGAACTGAAACCAGAGTACCTCAGTGAATATAATACATTCTTCTATCACTACACACGTGTTGAGCAATCTAAGGTGCTTACTTTTGTCTGCCTTTTAAGTACAATTACGGCGTTAAGTGGAAGACACGGTGGCTCAATGGTTAGCGCATCGGACTTTGGATCAAACGGTCCGGGTTCAAGCCCTGGCCGGGGTCACTGTGTTGTGTTCTTGGGCAAGATACTTTACTCTCACAGTGCCTCTCTCTACCCAGGAGTATAAATGAGTACCGGCGACAAAATGCATGGGGTGTAACCTGCGATGGAATAGCATCCCATCCAGGGGGAGTAGCAATACTCCTAGTCGCTTCATGCTACAGAAACCGGGATAAGCTCCGACAGTTGTGGGCCACTAGGCGCGTGAAGACTTAACCTTTTTACGGCGTTCATTAAAATTACATTGACCTTGAACACTTTTCTCTACTAGGCTGAGGAACAGCAAAGGAAGAGAGCGAAAAAGGAGAACGAAGCCCGAGGTACAGCTATTTGCTAATTCCTTTATACGACGTTGTTGTAGTTTTAGTTTAAACTATTTCTAACTGTGTATTTTTCCAGGCGGTCCCCCACCCGTCCCCCCTGAGTTCTGTACACCTTTCAGTCAAGTGTTGAATGTGCTGTGCTGCAAGGTGCTTGTCAGACTGATGAGCTCGCTTCTCCAAAGAGCAAATAGTGCACAACCCAGAGCTGTCACTGATCTGCTGGTACAACAGGTAACTAGAGTAACTATTCTGTACTCAGATCATGTAGTGAGATACATTACCATGGTTGCCACAGGTCAGGACAAAAAACATTCTTCAAGGTCAGGGAAAAATCAGGAAATTTTATTTTGAGTCAGGGAAAATTGACATTTTGAAGAAAAGTCAGGGAAAATTGAAATTATAACACCACTGATTTAATACCATTGAAGGCTGGAAGAAACATTTCAGGTCACTGTGATCTCAGCGATGTTTTTGCTTAATGAACAAGACGAACTGTCTGTCAAGGTAAGTTACACAAAAACTTTGGTTGCAAGGGGAGGCTGGAGGCCGCTACTACATCTGACATTTTGCATTTATTTGGTCAGGGAAATTTTACTTTTATCACGGAAATTAGGAAATTTTGAAAACTGATGTCTGTGGCAACCATGATTACCGTAATCCGTCTCAATTTTCCAAATCTTAGCCATCTTTGTTCATTTTTGGTTAACTATTAGTTTGAGTTTTTTAAAAATAATTTTAGTAACAAATACAAAAAAATTACGAGAAGGTAAAAAGTTATAAAATTGATCTTTTGTAGGTTCTTCATCTCACTTGTCTTGCTCTTCACGAAGAAAAACGACAAAGGACGAATGAAAAGACTGGTGAATTTAACTTCATCTCTATGGCAACTTCAAAAAAAGGTAATTAGGATTTTATACATCTTTACCCGTTAGCCGAATCTTTGAGTCGAACCAGAAGGTTTGAGTAGCGCGGCTCTGTATAGCATTGTTACTCATGGTGGTTAGCACGCGCGAGAGGTTATTGATTTAATTTGCAGTTTTATGTCGATCTAACGAACGCGTTGACGTAATGGTTCGCGCGTTGGACTCCGGATCGAGCGGTCCAATGTGCCTCTCTCCACTCAGGAGTTAATGGATAACCGGCGAACTGTTAGGGCAACCTGACAAAATGCTGGGTGTAACCTGCGATAGACTTGCATCTCATCCAGGGGAGTAGCAATACTCCTAGTCGGCTTCATGCTACAGAAACCGGGATAAGCTTAGTGTGGGTCAGTTTGTCCCGAGTGCGGCTTTACCTTTACCTACTAAACACAACCGTCGTTTACAATGCCTGTTTCGTTGTTGAAGAGTGTCGGTGATTCTAACAGTGTTTGTTTATGTTCCGTGTTTGTAGCTCATTTCCAGAGTCTTCTGACATCACTGGAGAGTCTGCAAGGAAGTCAGGTGGTTGAGGAACATTCTGCACAGCTTGACTGGATTATTAAGGTTAGCTTGCTCACTAGGCCTCTCCGAGAAGAAATCTTCAGGGCATGAGTGCGGGCTCATTTGCCAAACAGCGGCTGGGAATCGAGCCTATTTGCCCACGTGCATGTGAAGATTAACCGTTGAAGTGTTATTGGGAGCTTAAGCACAGACGTTTTTGAGCCACGGACGGCAACCGGAAGTCGAGTGTTGGCGCGTATTGATCGACTTTTCGTCCGTAACGACAAGCTGTAACTGCTAAAACGAGGGTTTCCTAACTCGTTGGTGGGGATGAAAGCGCGCCAAAAACAAGAACATTCGCCTTCCGGTTGCCGTCCGTGGCTCAAAAACGTATGTGCCTAAGCTCTCTTTACCAAGACGACGGCTAATGACGATATCTCGGGATGTTTTTGTCATAGTTCAGGGGCACCCAACGGATCGTTTCGGTGTAATATCTGTTCAGAAGGCCTATAATCGCCTAGGATATTCGGTTAGGGAAATGTCATCTCGAACTTTCTTAATATGGGAAAATCAATGCCTTTTGTTTTCGGAGAGATAAAAATGTCGTTTTGGGTACAAAAATAGATCAGCTAGGATTTTCGGAAAGGCAAATTCAGCTCATAAATTCGGGTAAAAGATTCCAATCCCTAAAATTTTCTGAAGTTTGAAAGTTCAGCTAACGTATCCGAACAGATACAGTTTTCTTAGCGTTTAAAAATAAGCCATTGAACTGCACAAAAAACATAGTTATAACGTAAAAACGACGTTCCGACACCAACAGGAAAATTTTGTCGTTGGGTGCCCCTGATAGTTGACAGTTTTTCGTGATATAAGGTACATGTAGCTCTTGGCTTAAGTGTTGGTTTAATCACAAATCTATTAACCTTTCGCAGACTTTCAACGAGGAGCTTGTAGTGCGCCAAGAGAAACCCCAGGGGGTGGGTCCTGTACAGCGACCCTCCCTGGATAGAAACACTTCACAGGATGAAGAGAAAGCAAGAAAGGCCCGACTTGCCCAGGAGAGGAGAGCTAAGATCATGGCGCAGATGTCTGCATTACAGAAAGCCTTCATCAAAGAAAATGCCGAGTTACTGGCATCAATGGAAACTGAAGAGTATGTAGTGATATATCAAACACGAGAGACAGTGTTTCATCAGGATATCCAAACACCGAGAATGGAGTTGAAAATACGACGCGCAGCGGAGTATTTTTGACGAAATTCGAGGTGTTTGGATAGCCGATGAAACACTGTCTCGAGTGTTTGATATATCTTCTCAATCGAAACAAAAACTAAGGAGTAAACGGAGAAATAAAATCGTAAAAATCTATGCTAATTAAGACCCGGTTTCCAAACCTCCGACACGGTTATGATTTCCTTTGTTTTAACTTGATGAATTATTAATGAGTTTGAGAAATGAATTTCCCATCCACTCTCTTAGATTTTTTACTGGTTCCTATAAATAATGATGTACTAGGCGAGCTCTGCTGTGAGCTCTGCTTGAGGAAGTCTGCCGTTCACTAATAATAATGAAGTTCTTAAAAACGTATCAAACCGTAGTCTCGATAGTCTCCTACACAGACATTCTTTAAGCTGGTCACGCACAAGTTTGTCACGCAATCTTTCCTCCCCAGAAAAGAATGCGTGATGAACCCAAAGAGCGCCTACGTAGGAGGCTATATATAGTCCTGAAAGATTTGCAGTCTCACTTACATCAATCGATACAGAGTACGAGGATTCCTGACTATTGAGCGAGAAACGCAGAATTGCCACTCGTGAGCGCACCAGCTTCGTGAGTGCGGTGTCAGCTCGAGAGACGTCTGAGATTCAACCCGAAAAATTACAAACTGATGACGTAGCTCTACAGAGATCTGTGTAGTGGAATTTTTCCAGTAAAATTTCACACTTCTCAAAAGCGGGGGAAGAATTGTGCGCCGCGCGATGAAAGGCTTTCATAAGTTTCGCTTGCAGTCCTCTAGCATAGATGAACCTTGAATTGATTTGAACTCGTACTTGTGCTTTAGTTCCAACCCAGTAGAGCCGAGTGTGGCGGAAAGCAGCGGAGACACTCCACAAGAAGAGCCCGTAGTACTTGGTATCCAGCGGTGTCGGAAAGAAATACGAACTCCGCGCTGTGCAACCGAGCCTTGTATTTTGTGCCAAGAGCAACAGGAGGTGAGAGAACGTAAACTTTACGCCAGGTAGTTAAGTCACAGTAAAGCCTTTTTAGAGCCTGGAAGTTCAAAACCCGGGAAAAAAATCTTGAATTTCATTTTGCAAAATTTTCAAAAACAAACAGTACCGCATGAAAGTACTGCTCAATAGATGAAACCCTAGTGTGTGACCATTCAAATGAAAGCTATTGAGCGGTACTTTCACAATGAACCCGGCCAGGCTCGAACTACAAATGAATTTTGTTTACATTTCAAATGTTGAGAAATTCTTATTTTCTACTGATGGCAGGTGAGCAGTGATGGACGCGCCATTGTTATGGCCTCTTTTGTCCAGCTATCCACTGTGTTGTCCCGTTCCCGCGGGAAGTTGTTCGAAAACGGCGACGAGCTCGACCCGCTGTACACCCCTGGGGACCAGTACTGGGGTGTTCATGTCAGCAGCTGTGGTCACATGATGCATGGGGACTGCTGGCAGGGATTCTACTCAGCTGTTGTGTTGAAGGAACGAAGGGCTCTGCGCATGGGCCAGTTTCCTAACATGGATATCGGAAGAAGAGAGTTTCTGTGTCCACTCTGTGGATGTATCAGTAACACTGTGCTACCTGTCATGCCTGCACTGTTTAACGGACGGGGAGAGGGGTAAGGAAACCATGTTCACTTTAAGGAGCTATGTCACGATATTTTACGTCATTTTTGCGAAGTGCAAAATCACCTTCAAATTGAAGAAAGCCTAAAAATAATTGTTTACCAAGGAATAAAAACACCAAAGAGGTGATAATGAACCAAACAGGAACAAGGATGGTTGAGGATGGAGAAGATGAAGACGGATTGCGAACGGCGAATTTGAAAAAATGGCCATTTCTTTCAAGATTCGCCATCCGTGACGTAGCTCCTTTAAGGAGCCTTGTCACGATATTTTAAAGTTATTTTTTTGTGATATGCAAAATTACATTCAAATTGAAGGAAACCTCATAATAATACTGAATTTACTAAGGTAGAAAAACACCAAAGATGTGAAAGATGTAACAAGCAACGAAAACAGAAAAAGGATGGGGAATTTTCACAGTTTGCCATGGAAATTTTTGCTGTTTTTTTTATATACGGTGTAATTTTTTTTTTCACTGTAGTGTCGAGGAGGTAACGATTCCAGAGTTTTTAAGCAGCATGCAGGATTTGGTCTCATCCAATCTCAGTTTGTTTTCCGCAGAAGATGAAAACAAAGGAAAGAAAGGTAAATTTATAGCAAGTAAACCTTCAGCACCCCCCCCCCCCCCTCCCTCCACAAATGTTTACCCACTGTCCCGGGGGGGGGGGTCTCCCATATAAAATGACGATGGTGATCGTCTCGGTGACGGGATTTCACCCTCAACGTGCTGCTTCGTTCCCAGGAGCCGTTGCATTTCGTCGGTAAAGGGCGGGAAACAGGGAGCGCGGTGCTTGACAGTCCCACAACTCCACGCGCACCGCGAACGACCAAGGAGTGACGCCTGGGGACGAGGTAGCTCAACTGGTACTTATTCCCCCGACTGAATTATAGGTTCTGAAATGAATCAAGAAGGTCTGTTACAAGCATCAGCGTTCGTCTAATTCAGTTTTGTTACTTTCTTTCTACATATTCCAGCTGTATCTCCAGTGTCCGAAAGGTTCCAGGCAGCTTTTCAAACTCTCCTCAAGACTGGGTATGTTTAGAACTTTCTGGGCCTATTAAGTCTAAGTTAGAACTGGTTTATGGCTGAAATAGGGTTTACACGAGACTCTGAAAACCACGATCAGGTGGAGGCTAAATTGTATTATTACAACGTGAATGAGCCCTAGTTCACGTAGACTGTGTTTACATGTGATGCTGGATGGTAAAATAATGCGGTAGCCTCCTAAACAAACCAACTTCGACGCACTAATACTGCGTTCACACTAAGTCGAAACACGTTTAGTCTAATCACGAAAGAAACATGTTTTACTATGAACATTGTTCGCATCAGGCTTTGATTGCGCGAATCATGATCCATACATGTTTATTCTGAGCATGATTGAAACTATCGCACGAGGTAGTTTCAATCTAAGCCAGACGAAACATGTTAAACATGAAGGGCTTGACAAGTGAGATTCAACCACAGAATGAATGTAACAGCAAGTTCGAGCTCCATGATCCATTTGTCGGTTAAAATTGTAAATATTAAACTTTGATGCGAGGCATGAAACGTGTTTGAAACGGACAACTAATATATGTGAACAATACAATTTCAAACATGTTTTTTTGCTCTCGTCTAGAACAAAGTTTTCTAACGAACTCAAAGAAATGATGAAGATTTTCTCGCAGTCTTGCTTTATGGTAAGTGGATGTAGATTTATTGTTTGTAATGGCCTCTCGTCCGAGACATGTTACCCGTTCAAAGACGCATAACTCATCCTAGTGTAAACACAGGGCGACTACAATTTTAGACGGATCACTAGTCTGTTTTTATCCGTCTACTTTTCCGTCGCTTTAGACAAAATACGGATAAACGTAAGATGAGTTACTTGTCTACAGTTGTATTCGTCTCGTTTTCACACTAGACCCAGTAAGACCCAATTTATACATCGTATTTAAGCCGCATTTCAGTCGCGTCGAAGCGGGCATCCCGCCATTGCGGAGAGAAAGGCCTCTAGCAAAAGGCCTTTTCCTTTTCTCAACAGGACTGATCAAAATTTTCCATTTTATTCGATATTTAGGTTGGTTTGGGGGTTGAGCCTAATGATGACGACAAACGCGTCCCCGTACTGTTGTGGGGAAGCGTGCTCTTACACCATACAAAGTGGAGGTATGTACATACGCACGCGTTTTGCGTTCGTATTGAGTGTGTTTTACGTTCGTATTGTACGCGCTTTGTGTTGCGAACGCGTTTTATGTTCGACGTTAATGCATTTTGTGTTGGTTGCGAACGCGTTTTGAGTTGGAAGTGAACGTATTTTGCGTTTGAAGTGAACGCATTTTGCAGTGGGTGCGTCTCGCGTTCGTATGTAGTGCTTCTTGCATTCGTTCGTGTGTGTTTACTTGGTACAAACTAAATTGTTTCCTTTGCTGTTCCTTTTTCTAGAGAGTGCTGTAAGAACGGAAGGCAAGCCTCTCTTCTCAGGACTCACAACTCGTCAGGTAACATTTTCAAACAATAGATATTATTTCCGAAAGATGTTTTATCAGTCAGTGACACAAGCTACATGGAAAACCTTCCGCACATCGGTCGGACGCTCTAGCACTGAGCTACAGGAGACTCGTGGGAGCTTAGGCCATATAACTCGGTTCAAATGTGACAAACTTTTGCTCATATTTTGCCCAACCTTTGCAGTTCGACAAAACATTTCCGCTTGTTGTTTGTAGTTTCAGTGTATGGCGGCCTTAACTCGACAAGCAGCAGTCATATCAGGAATATTTCCTAGCAACGCCATTCAACGGCACTGTCTCCGACTGCTGTCAGGTGAGGCACAGCTTGTCATCTAATTTCAAGCGGGTCATGTATTTAAAATGTATTTCTACAATTTAAAAAGGTCATGGTCTGTCTACAAGCCTAAGTGGCTTATCAGGCCGTGCTTAACTCACTAGGATGGATGCCAGTCCATCGCAGGTAACCTTCCTCCTCCCCCCCCCCCCCCCCCCCCCCCCAGCTACTCCTGGTTGGAGAGAGGCACTGTGAGAGTAAAGTGTCTTGCCATTGCCCAAGAACACAACACAGTTGATCCCAGCCAGCGCTTGCGAATACGGACCGCTCGATCCGGAGTCCAACGTGCTAACCACCAGGCCTCCTCATCTTCCACAGTATCCCAGGCTTATTAAGCATGGCGGCCTCTCCACCCATACAAAAACTGCATTCAGATTCTTATTTTGTCCCATGTCTTCTACTAACTGTTCAAATCTTGGTCCCAGTCCTAACTCCTGACGCGGTTCCTGGTGGTGATGGCCCCTCCATCCTGGAGTTGGATTTGTTCAGCTTAATGGTTAGTAACTACCTTGTTTGTCAACAGAACACTGTACATTCCACCATTAGTCAATATTACGAAATAGGATTTATTTTTTATAACATGTCTCGTAATCATTTTTAATTTGTTTCCAGGTAAAGCTCCGGCTGGTGTTACCGAGCATGTTGTATCAGGAGTCTGGTGACGGGGGCACTTCACCTGTGTTGAAGAGTATTATGGGTCTGAATTCTCCGGTTACAATGGATCAGTGTGTGTTTCAGGTCACGCTGATGGCTCGTGTTGTTCAGATACTCCTCAGCACTTCACCTGATCTACCAAGTAAGAGTTTGTGTACTTTGATTTCATTGATTATTTTTAACTTATAGTCAGAGCGTTTTCATGTGACGTCATTGTTTGGCGGCAAATTTCCATCCGCCATATTGGTGTTCCATCTCAAGAGTCTACTAGACCTTTGACAACACACTGTTATATTGCTTGACGAAGGCCTTTATATTCCGACAATTTTCGAATTTGCAGATGTTCTTGTGCTTCTTGGAGCACAGGGTGCAGAAACTATGGCCAAACAGAACAAAATTGGGATGGAATATCGTCTCTCCGAGGACGCTATGTAATTTCGATCCTCGCGTGAAAAAGCATTCCTCGCAGAATCCAAACTGTATTGTAAAACGATCACATACCATTTAAAGTAAAAAATAAAACACTTATTTAGTCGTACAATGATAGAACGTTATATGTTAGTAACCTAACTCTCCCTCCCCACTCCACCGCTCATTATTTGGTAGGTGCTGAAAACGAGGATGAATCAATGGACCAGGAACAGCCTCGGCATCAGGACGAGGCTGCTAAGCTGGCTGCTTTGTGGGGTAAACTGAGGCACTGGGCCGGGTGAGTTGCTTAAACTTCGAACATCTTTGAGTTTGTGCGATCGTAGTTATTTGTAGTTACCGTATCGGGTAATTTTTTTTACGCCCACTTCAAGATGGCGGCGTTAAAACTTTTTCCACAAAAAAGAGAACACAGTTCACTATTGAGTTGATTCAAATCCACATTAATTATAACCTGATTCCCTAGCACAACACAATCGAGCCGCTAGCTGCTTTCTGCTAGCTGTTAGCCGCTATTGCGTCCTGTTCATAAATTGGTTTACCACCTTGAGAAAGGGAGGGGAGGGGTGTGTGTTTGTTGTCTTAGACGAGGGCTTATTAAAACGTTGAAGTTCTAAGAGAGTCTTACTATTAGAGACATTATCATTACAGTGTTACTCGTATGGATAGATACAGATCACGTGACCTACATGTGACTATCTTTCCTATTCTAGTTCCCAGTCCGCTACTCCACACCCCATGCCACTGGAGCTTCTGGGTCACGTGAGAATACAGTTGTTGCCATTCCTTCGCTGTTCAGCTTTGTTCTTCCATTTTCTGACCGAGATTCCTGGGCCATCACTCTTGAAAGGTAAACATGTGTGGTTAAGCGTCTGGCTCATTTCCAGTCGCTCTTATATGGTTAGTATTTGATGGACTTTAAATATTGTTTGTGGGGTAATAAGTTGTGAGAATGGACTTCTCTTTACCAGATCCCAATCGACCGTCGTTGACCGAGGAGCTGGAGAGCTTGAGCCGATACCTTTCAGTGCCGACATATTTGACGTGCTTACTGCAGTGGAACCACGACAGTGCTTCTATCAATTCGTCTACTATCTCTACCACCGTCAAAAGGTTAGCGTCCTTACAAACTTGTAAGTTAATAAAAAGGAGTTTTTCCTCGATAAATCCAGTGATTGCAACACTTTGTTAGAGCGGTTTTCAATTGTCTGTCGAATTGCTTTGGTTTTGCTTTACTACGCTCTGTGATTGGTTAAAAAACTCGCGCCATCTATTCAACCAATCAGATGCCTGGCGCAGGTTACGTGTATTTGCTATGATTTGCGTAGTTTACGTTTGTTGTGATTGGCCATTGTAATTGCTTTGGTTGTGGTTTTTCGACACTCAATTGAAAACCGCTCTAAAAGGTTAGCGTCCTTACAAACTTATAAGTGAAGAGAACAATGATAAAAGAATGCTCCACTTGGGGAGGGAGGGAGAGAGTTCTCCACTGTTTCCGTAGCTTGTTTTGAGGCTAAAATTAAAGGAACCCTTCTTTCGCGTGATTAGGATTGAGACAGAACTGACCATTTTATTAATAGGTGGTGTAGCCACGAACATGTGAAGAAAACCTTGGCTACTGCAGGAGTGGAGTCTCTTGGGTAAGTAAAATTTATTTAATAAGAGAATTCATCTTTGGTTCGCCAATAGAGAGACTTTATAATCCTTTCACTCCTAAGAGAGCTAAGTTCAAAACTGAACAAAAATATTGAATTTCAGTTGCAAAATTGTCAAAAACAAACAGCACCACATGAAAGTACTGCTCAATAGCTTTCATTTGAATGGTCACACACTAGGGTTTCATCCACAGACTTAAAAGTTAGAACCACATTTATTGACTCAAGGTTTGACTTTGGGAGTGAAAGGGTTAAACGGGCATTCTCGCCGGAGAGACTGGGGGACAGCTTAGTGTTGGCTTCAGTTATTAATCACATTGGCGTCTTTACTTCAGGTATTCTATTGAACCCAATCACCTGCTGAAGATTCCTGTGGACTACAGCGAGCTTATCAACAAAGCTTCAATATTTACGTAAGTTCTGCACCCTATTTCACCCTGAAGCGGTATTTGATCGTATTTTGTCGAGTCCGATTATTTTTTTCTTCGCTAATTGTCTTTCTCTTTTGTACTTCTTGTGAGTTTTTTGTACTGTAGAACTCTTTATTTCAGATCAAAAGGGTAAAAATCTATAGCCCTATTTCAGACCAAAACAGCCCAAACCCCATACCCTTTGGGGCGGTAGATACCTACTTAGCTTTTATATCTCCTCCCTTCCTCGTGCTGGGATTTTAATCAAGACGTTCCACTATAAAAGGGATGGCACCTCCCACACTTCACACCTTTTGAGTGCGAAATGCAAATTTGTACTCTTGCAGTCGTGGCACGTTGTTGAGTGAAGCGTCCTGCAAACTAAACATACTTCAAAATCTCATGAAACCAAAATATGTCATTAACAAAAACATAACCCATGGAAAAAATCTAACTAAACTTGCTAATGTTTTAACAGAACATTCTTAGAAAAAATGCAACACATTTTATCATTAACGGTTGTACAAAAAGTGCAGGTTGTTTATCGGCTGTTTACGCTTTGATGGTTGACCGGAACTTCTTGTTTAAAGAATCTTGTTTTTGGTTATTCAGGTGTCCAAATTCTGATGGCGATGACAGCGCTAGCCGTGCGCCAGCGTTATGTCTGATCTGCGGTGAAATGCTTTGCTCTCAAAGCTACTGCTGCCAGACTGAAGTGGGAGGTTACACAGTCGGCGCGTGTGCTGCGCATGCCAAGAAGTGTGGTGCAGGGGTCGGCGTGTTTCTACGCGTGCGTGAATGTCAGATCCTGTTGATGGCCAATAAGAAGAGAGGATGCTTTTACTCCCCTCCTTATTTGGATGCATACGGCGAGACAGACCAGGGAATGAGGTAACGACAAGGGCATTTTTCGTGAATTATTACTCCGTAGATTTCCGAAGATCGCCCGAGGGCCTCCGAAGATTCTAAAGTTGTCCCGAAGACTTCCGAAGACTTCCGAAGATAACCCGAACTCTTCCGAAGATTGTCGAAGATGACCCAAAGATTTCCGAAAATCACCCGACGTCCTTCGAAGATTTTCTGTACATCTGAAAACGTCGGTGATATTTTACTCGGCCCCATGCGATTGCCTATAGTAACCTGTGAATGCGAGCAGGAAAGAGCGCGCGTGTGAAGGAAGGAAAAAAGATCTCACCCAAAGCTCCTTCCTTCGCCCGCGAGCTCTTTCCCTCTCGCGTTCCCGGATTATCACTAGGGAAATAGTTTTAATGAGCAGTACTAGCTCTGCTCGTGCGTTTTAAACTTGATACATTATTTCTTAGCCGTCCTCTGCAAAACAACGTGAAATGACCAAATTCTGGATTTTCGAAGAACGTAAACCGCAACGGAGAATTTTTGAAGTTTCTTTTTGGATTTGAACGCTGCCTTTATATATTCAGCTGAGGATAGTTCTGATATCGATAGACAAACTGAATTGAACAAGAGATTCGCGAGATTCTGAAGTCAAATATAAATCCATATTTAATCGACGTTGTCCGTCGTGGTTGATTAAATTTTCTACTGCCAAACCCTACATGCAATGCAAGCTAATGACGTGATTTTTTTTCTTGCACTGATACAGCCGAAGTTCTCGACAGAAATGTTATTTTGTCACTAAAATCACTGCTTGGTTTTTATTTCTCAACAGGCGAGGTAATCCCCTCTACCTTTGCCCTGATCGATATCAGAAGCTGGAGAGGTTGTGGTTGACTCACTCGGTGGCCGAGGAAGTCGCGCATAGCCTGGAATCTAACAGAAACTTGTTATCAATCGACTGGACAAACCTTTAAAGGAGCTACGTCACAAATGAGGTAACTACGTCACAGATGTGGTAACTACGTCACGGATGTGGCAACTACGTCACGGATGGGGCAACTACGTCACGGATGGGGCAACTACGTCACGGATGGGGCAACTTCGTCACGGATGTGGTGACTACGTCATGGATCGGGCAACTACGTCACGGATGGCGCATCTTCGCGCACTCAATTTTTCTCATAAAGCAGAACAGGTTCTTCGTTCGTAATCCGTCTCAATCTTCCTCAGTCTTAGCCATCCTTGTTCCTTTTTAGTTCCTTATTGCATCTTTGGTATTTTTCTACTTAAGTGAACTCTTATTTTGAGGTTTCCTTCGAGTTTAACGTAATGTGGTATCCTGGTGCAGCCAAACGTCCACATGGAAACTGAACTGAAGCTAGAAAATGGGTGTATAAAATGTCCCATTATAGCATGAGGAATCATGAAAATTTGTTCCATCGTCAAAAACTGGCTTGTAATTGTATAGACCGAATAAACATTCGTTCCTCTTCACACTCAATTCTTCTCCCGCTCGAGAGACGTCCGAGATTCAACCCACTGCTGATGACGTAGTTCTACAAAGATCCGTGTAGTGTCTCTGATTGGTTGTTGCTCGGTTCTGAATTTTCGCGCGCAAGTAACCACCAATCAGAGACAGTACACGGATCTCTGTAGAATTACGTCATCAGTATGGAATTTTTCAGGTCGCATCTCAGACGTCTCTCGAGCGAGGGAAGAATTGAACGTGTGAAGAGAAACGCGTTGTAACTCAGGCAGGTAATTGTAAAAAGAAAAAAGCATTTTAGCATAGCAAAACATGTACACTAAAGCCTGGTTCACACTTGTGACATAAGCATAAGCGCACGCAACATACGCAGACGCAGTAACGTGTTTGATCATTAGTGCCTTTTGTTAGAACAAATGCTGCTAATGATCAACACGTTACTGCGTCTGCGTATGTTGCTTGCGCTTAATATGCTTATGTCACAAGTGTGAACCAGGCTTAACGAAATTAGGACAAACGTTTGTATAACAATTTACAATTTACGTTTGTGTAACAATTTACATTTTGATCTCTATTCTTAGCGTGAAGTGGTGTGATTCGACTAGCTGTTGATATGAAGGTGTAAATAATATCCAATTTATTAAACCTTGCTTTACAAATTTTATGCGTCTTTCTTATCACAAAGTAACAAAACTGATTGTCTCTTAGGCTGACTTGTGTGAACCATTAGAAGTTATACGGATGGGGGATAAGTTTCTGAGGGAACTCTTTCGTAGCATGAAGTATTGCTTCTCCCTGGATGCGATGCTAGTCCATCGCAGTAGCACGTGACGTGCTGTTTTGTCATCTGATTTGCCACTTTCCGCTGCACGCCGTGACATGCTTATGTTTTGTCATCTGTCATGCTCTATGATTGGCCACTTTCCGTTGCACGTGACATGCTTGTGTTTTGTCATCTGTCGTGCCAATGATTGGCCACTTTTCGCTGCACGTGACATGCTTATGTTTCGTCATCTGTCCGGTCTGGGTCTGTCGCAGCAGTTGCAGAACTGTAGAAGACTGGAGCTACTGTTTAAATTGTTAGCTGTTATCTTGTACTGAATAGCGAGTCCTACAGCTGTGCTCACTCCCCAGCATACAAACATTGGGATAGCTAAGGGGGAAAAAAAAAAAAGTGGTCTTTTCTTTTCTATTCTTACTTTAGTTTTAGTTAGTTTTGTACAGTTGTATTTTGTCTTCCTTTAGGTTAATTAAGGTGGTTTTCAATTGAGTGTCGAAAGTAGTTTTCCCGCGCTTGGCGCCGGTTACGTGTATTTGCTTTGCCTTCTCATTGGTTCATTGTGTTGTTTATTGTGATTGGCCATTGTCATTGCTTTGGTTTTGGTTTCACGACACTCATTTGAAAACCGCTCTACTACTTTGGTTTTGGTAAAACTACACTCGATTGGAAACCATTTTATACATACAGCTGTTTCGAGAAACGTTGTCGGAAAAAAGCGCACGCGACAATCCCGAAAGGTAATCTGGGATATGATCAGTACGGTACGTTCCTGACACTGTAGCTGTCGAACCTACTTTTGTTGCTTTCTTTTAGCACTCGCAAACATACGTCCATGGCGTCTCGTGCCATTTTCTCAGATTTCCCTGAAATGCTCAAGACAAGGAACCGTGAACTTAAAACTACCCACAATACCTTACGGGATTGTCGCGTGCGCTTTTTTCCGACAACCTTTCTCGAAACAGCTGTATGCTACTTATGATTGATTTTTACACATTTTACTATTCCCTCTCTAGTTAGGCAAAAGCTTAGCTAGAGAGACCTGCTTGTTGTACTGCATCGCGTGAAAACCTGCGACAATGCTCACTGGCTTACTACAGCTGGAGTCATTGTATTGCCAATTTCTCGAGGCGCAAAACAATGCAAGGACAGTTTAAAATTACCCCTCCCTGACAAAGGTTTTTATCTCGATACTCACAGTTTGCTCGTAAAACGTACCGCCAGGTGGGGTGGTAGTTTAGCTCGGTAGGTCCAATTGGAGAGCTCCGATCTTAGCCCGTCCCAAAGGACGTCCCGGATTCTCAACAGAAAGCTTTCTATTGTAACGGAAAAACTTGTCCGCATAAAGTAATCGGCTCCTGTAAAGATAGCAGACAAAACAACTTCGAAATATTTGGAAATAGATAAAATATAAAGGATAATACATGGGTGCGCGGGGATATGAAATTTCTCTTCGAATGTTCGAGTGAGCGCAGCGAACGAGTGAGATATCGATTTGAACACGAGAAGATAAATTTCATATCTCCATGCAACCATGTATTATTCTGTTTATTTTATAAAAATACTGATCACGAAGTTTTTACGACCATTTTCCAAAGATTTCCGAAGATTCCCGAATGTTGTCGAAAGGCATACGAGCGTTTCCGAAGATTATCGAAGTTTTCCGAACAAAAACTCATGAATGAAAACGATATAACGCTCATTTTAAATTACTTCATCCATACCTACCATATAACACAGCCAACGAGCCAGCGCATGCTGTTGCTATGATAACAACTGGTTTCTCATAGAAGTGAGCCAGCGATCCAAACATAAGTGATATTGTTGCCATCAAAGCGGCGTAGGCAATGTTACTGAAAGAGACAAAACAAGTTTAGCCAGTTTGTCAGTTAATGACGAAATCCTGTCCCCGAGAATTAACTGAGCCCGCAATTTTCGTCACCGAAGTTGCTAACCAACACCATGACGTATCCTCACTGCGCCATGTGCTGGCGAGAGAATTTTCGGAGCACCCGCGACGAGTGCTAGCGCTGTTCTATGATTGGTTGATAAGACTCGGGAACTCATGGTCAAATAAATACGGCTACAATATACTTCAAGGTGTGCTCTGTACATTTACCTGTGAAAGTACTTGTAAAGTGGAGTGCTTAGTATTGTAAGGCCGACAATCTGGAAAGCAAAATAAATAGTGACAGAATTAACGACATGAGAGCTATACCGAGAATATGAAGCCCACTTGAAGTGATTGTCTTTGTTTTGGAAGCACCCATTTATTGGAGCGGTTTTCAGTTGAGTGTCGAAAGTAATCTGGAATTGCTTTGGTTTTACTTTACTACGCCCTGTGATTGGTTTAAAAAAACTCGCGCCACCTTCTCAACCAATCAGATGCAAAACCAAAACCAATCGCGACTTGGTCGCACGCGTTTTCCCGCGCTTGGCTCCGGTTACGTGTATTTACTTCGAGTTTTCATTGGTTCGTTGATTATTTACATTTGTTATGATTGGCCATTGTGATTGCTTTGGTTTTGGTTTCACCACACTCAGTTGAAAACCGCTCTATTGGCTGAAATCCGCCTGTTGTCGATTCGTGTATGTATCCCTACTTTAAAAGAGCTGCGTCACGGTTTGTGCCATCTTGAAAAATTTAGCCTAAATGTTTCAAGTTCGTCATTCGTAATCCGTCTCAATCTTCCCCATGCTTAACCATCCTCGCTTTTCCTGGTTTCATAAAAAAAACCTTTATTGTTTCACTCCCTTGGTAAACTATTATTTCGAGGTTTCCTTCAATTCTACATTGCAAAAAATGACTAAAAACAGAAGTGACACAGAAAAAAAGAGGACTTTCCTCTCCGGAAAACAGTTGTCATTTTATTATACTCATTTTGTGACCTACGTGATGTCGCGAAAACCATTGTTGGTTAGCTGTTTTTGGTATGATTTTTTTCTTTGAATCTTTTGGCACATGATTAAACTTCTTTCCACGAGGATTTTTTTACGAGAAAGACTGGGTCCTACTTACCAGTCCCAAACACTCGCCTATTGTGAACACGCCAAGCCTGTATAAACGACATCCTAGGAAACCACCAAACACTCCGACCAGTGCACTGAATAGAACATGAGCTGCGAAATAACAAACCACAAACACATTGTACTGGACGTGTTTGCATAAGTTTGAATTGTAACCGGAAACAGATTTAAAATAACAATAAACATGGACCGACTTTATGCGGTGCAACATGTTGCGCATTGAACGTAAAGTTGCACCGCACCCCTGATGCTGATACTGTTGCCTACAACATTGCGCGAATGTAACAGAAGCCGAATCGCTTTATACTTCAACATTGCGCACAACCTGTTTTAACGTGTGCAGCACTGCGCGTGATCGCCTCGCCACAGCTATCAGCCACTCGATCATGCAATGAGTATCAGCAGAATCAGCATAGTCCCCAGGGGTTCTCTTCCTCTCTCGAGCGTGCGCGAAGTTACACGTAAGGACCTGGGAACGGATTTGCGTATTATGTTCATTCGGCGACGTCATGAAATTTCGCGCCAAATCGAGTGATCGGGAAGAGAACGCCTGGGTACTACACGACGATCTGTGTTTTTTCCCCCGACTATTCTACTCTTAGAGCCAAAAGTTTATTCTTCTCGGTGGCTTGATTAAAAACTTTGACACTCAAATAAAGTTGTTATTGTTATATTATTATTATATTATTGATCCGGCTACCGTCACATAAATGTTAAACGCAATGTTCCAATAAAATTCGAGCAGTTCCTCTTTTCCTTAATCCGTCGAGTGAGGAGAAAATTAAATAGAGTGAGAGGAAAAAAATATTCCCGCGTGTCTCGCCCCAGATTTCGCGCGGCCATTTTTTCTCTCACTTTATTTTGCTTCTCGCTCGATGAACTTAGGGAAAGATGGACTGCTCGTATGGTGATGTTTCCAAGTAATTCTGCAACTGATAGCTCACACGGCTAATGTAGCTACGTCCACTGGAAATAACAACTCGCATTCTCATCAATTAACTCGTAATCTACTGACCTATTTCCTTGCCATTTGGTCCACAGCATAGTTGCGTCTTAAAAATCATTGGGCTGAATACGTAAAAAATGAGAAAACCCAGAGCAAAACCAGCGAGGAAACATACACGGCTAGGGAAAAGAAAGACGGTAACATTACATAAATCTGCACGAAAAGTACAGTTACAAATCAGTTGGCAGTGAATGACGGAACATTAGTCATCAGTCGGGGGAACTGACAAGTTCCGGTTTTGGGAAATCTTCCTGGAAGCACTCGAAGAGTTTCCGAATAATTTTATCCAATCAAAAACTAGCACGAGTAACTCACGATCGAGTATACCGCACAGCAATCGCGCCAGCAAATATGTCATGTTGCTTAGCAACTTCGGGGACGACACCGCGGGCTCAGCCCCGTCTCGGAGGCGGGATTTCATCATCAACTGGTACTTGTTCCCACGACTGTAATCAGGGAATTGAAGCCGACCTGTATTTAGCAGTGCATGGTCAGTTGTCAAGGTCCCGGAAATTGACAAATTCTACCTTTATTTATTTTATTGAAGCCCGGACAGAAAATTTTCTCGTTCCTTGCCGGAGCCTTGAGGCTGCAATACAATGCTGGGAGCCCGCGCTATTTGTATGTCTTGGAGGTCCGGGCCCGTTTTGGGGACCGACATTTCGCCTTTTGGTTAATTTGTGTATAAAAATGTGACTGTGTGTTTAATAGTAAGGCGAAAAGCGCGCACATTCTTACCCTAATGAGCCGATAACCAGCAGCCCACACTACAATACCAGTCACTGCTAAGATCTCTATCACTGTTACAGTAGCTGGATGTCTAGAACCAAACAGAACATAAATTACATTAAAACAAAAGGACTGAAACTTTATACAAAAAATACTATCTTTTTACGAAAGAGAGGCCTGATGGCTCTTCCTAAAAAACAATAGGAGTGTTCACTGTGATCAACATTAGTCACATTTGTTTTGTTATTCAATTTGCCAACATTAAACAAAAGAACTCTTTTCAACAGCAATAGTTCTCTGGTTGCACATTAAGAACAATAGGTGACGTAACGAGAAACATCGCTATACATCGAAATCGTCTCTTTTATTTCTTTGTGCACAGTTCTCAGTTCATCCTATTTACGGGTGTTAAACGACATATAATCAGGAAATTCGAGACAGTGATAAAAAATAATAATATTTTTCACTGAAATCGTGATTTCGTATAAAATAAACGTACAAGCGAGAAAACTGAACGGAAATAATAGTGCGGAAGTGTAACTCTTTCTCTGCACATACAAGTACTAATTACTACAATTTAAAATGCAAGGCTAGTACTAATGGTTTAATTCACACCTCGAGTGACGTCTAGTACGTGCATCTCCACAACGAGAGATCCGGCAAAGACACTGCCATAGTTTTACCTGCGTCGTGTGGTCCTTTGCATTTGAACGTTTATTTTACTTACTAATTACTGTTATACGTATCATTTTGAATTACAACACGTATAATTCAAGCTTGTGTTATTTCAAGTGCAACAAACAGGTGCCAGTATTCACAACACACGGTTTCAGCTGGTGCCTTGTGAGATAAAACCAAACTGCTAATTCCCAACTGACACGGAATCTAACGAAGCCCGAGAAAGGAATAACGAGATATTATTTTAAAAACTTACTTGTTATAGACCAACTTGTCTAAGATTTTCTGTGTGGCTTGTTTTGTGAGGTTGAGTCCTTCGTCTTCCAGATCCATCTGTACAACGAAGCCTGTGTATTTGCACTCGATTCTCAACACTTAATCCCTGTTCCGTTTAAAAGAGTGCGAACTCGTCGCCATTCTTTGGTACAGTCAGCCCCATCAATGAATCGATTCACTCGAATATTTCATATTTGAATATTGACGAGAAAGCACAGCTGACATGGATCTCGCCTGGTGGATAAGTCATAGGCTATTTTTGCTCAAGTTGTTTATATTTATCGGATAACCTGACTCAAAAGGCGTTATCGTGTCTCTAACTGCGCCTGGCTAAACAGGAAACATTGCTGCGAGAAACATTGTTTCAGCAGAAAATTTTGCATATCGGAAGCAAGAAAATGTTTTTGA
This sequence comes from Desmophyllum pertusum, assembly GCA_029204205.1. Taxonomy (NCBI): domain Eukaryota; kingdom Metazoa; phylum Cnidaria; class Anthozoa; order Scleractinia; family Caryophylliidae; genus Desmophyllum; species Desmophyllum pertusum. Next base: position 863,595 of record MU826852.1, read on the forward strand.
ATGAAGTCAAAAACATTGTTGCTTCACGGACGCAAATTTTGCTTCCGAAACACGGAGAAAACTATTTTTAATTACTAGTTTACCAGAGCAGAGAAACATTTCTAGTGCTTCCCGCTAGTTTAGCCACCCAGGAATTCGAAACATTACAGGAAACAATGTTTCCTAGTTTAGCCAGGCCTTAACAGTTCCGATGCAGCTAGGGAAAGACCTAAGCAGAGTTCCTCTGGTTTGTCATCAAATTCTGAATTCAATTCAATACAATACAATACCAGACAATAGCCAAACCGCCAGCGGTAGTTTGTCAGTTTAATTCAGTCAAGGTTTTGCAGTGTCCATAAAGTCAGCTGTCTACTAACCTGCGATCAGGCAAATTTTTCGCGCTCCTTATTCTCTTTACGGAGGTCGTAATTTTTCTCAGTAGTGACCACGTAAAGACGAAGAGTAAATGAGAGCGCGGAAAAATTCGCCTGATCGCAGGTTAGCTGTCTACAGTAGATCTGCAGTATGGTTCTATCGATCACTTTGTTTCTAGAAACGATGTTTAATTAACAATAATCTTGACGAGGCGTAGCTCTACAGAGATCCGTGTAGTGTCTCTGATTGGTTGTTGCTCGGTTTTGAATTTTCGCGCGCAACTAACAACCAATCAGAGACACTACACGGATCTCTGTAGAGCTACGACATCAGTATGAAATACTTTTTGGGACTAATCGCAGAAATCTCTCGCGCACGCGGGGGGGGGGGGGGGGGGGGGGGGTGGGTGGGGTATTAAACACTTCATACCGTTGTCCGTAGCTGAAAATTTTATTGAGGTATTAGTACCTTACAACTTCCCAACCCCAGTCATTCCCATAATGAGTTGTCCAGGTTTGTTGGTCAAATGGAACGATATATTGTGTATATAAACCATTCAAATGAAAGCTATTGAGCAGTACTTTCATGTGGTACTGTTTGTTGTGCTGTACAAGGTGGTTCTAACTTTTCGGCCTGTTGATGAAACCCTAGTGTGTGACCATTCAAATAAAAGCTATTTCAAGTATTATCATGTTGTAGTGTTTGTTTTTCCATTACTTGCAAAATGGAATTTGGGATTTTTTTTTTCAATTTTGAGCTTTGACACTCTGGGGAGTGTTGGGAGTGAAAGGGTTAAAAGAGTTCCATGTAGTTGTTCTATCGTTCTAGTCTATGCGAGGAAATCCTTTGCTATTTAGATAGTTTCTTGAAGTCGATCGGTATTTAATATAGGAATTTAACTTTGATATTCTGTAACTATTCACTACAGTGTCGTTGAATATCAGAGGATATTTACTGCACCACTTTACGGCTCAGTATACCTGCTCCGTTATTCACCTCAACACCAGTGATATCGTCCCAAGAGTCTTTCATAATTTCCCTTGTATTAGTCTGATGTAGTAGAAAAGCCCTGAGCTTGGGTGGAGGCAGAACCACATATCGCACACCTTTATCATCAGGCACTGCGCTGTCCCTGGCGCTGCAAGCGCAGCTTTTTAGGAACAGGTCTGTGTCAATTTTTTGTGCAGTGTACAGGAACTGTAACATGGCGCCAACCGCTGACATCAACATCCATCCCAGGAACATTGCTAAAGCTGAAAAGCCGAAAACAAAAAGACATAATATACCAATCATGAAATGTCAACATCCTGTAAAACAGTCGACTTGAAGTATTATAAAGCATTCTTTTTATAGATTAATGCAGGACATAGATAGGTTATAGGGGACTGACCGAATCTGTGTAGAAACTGTCATTAAGTTAGGGTCCCAAATGGAGGGAGGGGGGGGGGCTCCTATATAAAGTGACAGGGGGTGACAGGGGTGATCGTTGTACCTTTAAGGGGTTAAAGTTCATGGTGAGTATCGCTTAGGGTGTCTACTGTTAGATCCTGGAGAATTGTGAAAATTTAATTACAAAACAAGATTCTGGTACCTTTTCTGACGATCACCCCTGTCAGTTTCATATGGGAGTCCCCCTCGAGTCCCCTCGGGTGTCCGAGGCAATGCAACCCTACTTTTTTCTGTGTTGGAGACGTAGAGCCTTGTACTGTATTTTAAGGCGAGGGCCCTGGAACCCTTAAACTCTTTGGACCTTGAGGAAAGTAATAACTTACCTTGATGCATAATACTGTAATACCTAGGTATATAATGATAAAATGTAATGTAGGGAAAGCGATGTAAATGTAATGTAAGTATTGTACTACAAGTTATATAGTGTAAGCGTAGTCATGTAAGTTGTCTTTGATTGCAATAAATGTGTTAGACTCAAAAAAAAAAAATAAATAAATAAATAAATAAATAAAAATAAATAAAAAACTTACCTTGATGAGAGAATTCCTCATGAGCTTCATGAAACTCAAGTTTCACATGTGAAGGATGGTTAGCGGCTTGGCTAAAGGCATCCTTTGTCTTAAATAGTATTTGTTTGATCAAAATAGTGAAGGCAGTTCTACAGTAGTGATCCAGACCTGTCCACAAGTAAAAGATTAATTATTTCATGTAAACTCAAACAGTGGGGGCGGGTCACAATGCAAGGCCAAAGTAATGCTCAAAAGTATGTGTTTTCATTGTTTTAAAATCTTATTTCTAGTTTGCACGTAACACAGATTTATGTATACTTACCAAGAAGAAACATTAGCGATCCTAGAAGTGATGTGGCAATAACGACAAAGACCTTTTCAAGCCAAACAGCAAGGATTCCAAACACAAGACCAGTGGCGCCATAAATACCATAAAATGCCAGGTCACTGAAACAAAAATAATAATCAACTAGATGATCAATAATTTTAGTATACTTGCAGTGAGTCTTGGGGTGTATAAAATTATGTATCAAAGCAGTGAGCTACTGTATAATTATGTTCTTAACAAGTAATGTAACAAGGGGGCCTAATATTATAAGCCTTATGGTTTCTTCATAGGAGCCCTCACCACTTCCTGTATCAGTTAATTTCTTTTTTCTATTATTATTGTAATTTTTTCTATTTTTGTGTGGCAAATTAATAAACAAAACAAAAACAAACAAACAAACAAATTCTTGCTGTAAATTATTCACTGGCTATCTCAAACTGTTTTTCGTTTCCCTTGAGAGTTCGAGATAGCGGGGTTCAACTGAACTTGCATGAAAACATTCAAAACCAAACAACCAATTAAATAAATTTGCAGTTTTATAACACTTTACTTACAATACAATAACACAATACCTTACAGTATGTTACAATCATGTTACAATAATGATGTACTACAGTGAACTCTCTCTAAGACAGACACCGTCGGGACCGGCACAAACTGTCCGTCTTAGAGAGGTGTCTGCTTAATATAGAGAGTTTAGATACAGTAACATGACTGAAAAATGGCGTGCAGGGACCAACACCAAGTGTCCGTCTTACAGAGGTGTCCGTCTTATAGAGGTGTCCATTAAGAGAGAGTTGACTGTATTACAATATACGTATGACACTATTAGGCACTGCACAGATCTCTGTAGAGCTACAGTGAAACCCCGATTTACCGATTTAACGAACCTCGATTTAACGAAGTCCCCGATTTAACGCACAACTTTATTCAGCCCGCCAGAATTACAATAATGTATGGAAAAGAACCCCGATTTAACGAGCCCCGATTTAACGAAATACCCGATATAACGAACACAATCTAGAAGCCCGAATGTAAAATCTACCCCGATATAACGAATAATTGTCATCACGCCACAGAAGATGAATATTCGACTACAGTAAAATATTTTAATTCTCTAAGAAATGTTGTCAGCAGTCCATTACAGTCATACATGTTGCTAAAATAGTACTGTCGTGGCCATCTAATCGGCTTTATCTTCTTTGTCTTTAACCAGTTAACATTACGGCAAGTTAATCATTAATTATACCCCAAGTTAACGAAGTTTTTGGTCAGTTTTCAACAAATTCGTTATATCATGGTTCTCGATTTAACGAAACCCCGATTTAACGAACCAATTTCCCCAGTCCCTGGCACTTCGTTAAATCGGGGTTCCACTGTACATATATCAGTATGAAGTTTTGGGGTTGAATCTCAGACGCCTCAAGAAGGGGAAGATTTTAAGCATGGGAGGAGGAGTCTGTTTACTCAGCAATATTTATACACATAGTATTTTACACAATTCTGATCAACAGCCTACAATGTACCTACCTCTTCAGGTGTTTGGACAGCCACAAAGTCACCACTACAATAGAAAGTGTCTGCGGAAATTTAAAAGGACAAGACAACATGGATAAGTCAAATGTTCTGACACTGATAGAAGAATTAGTACCAAATACATGTCAGTAATACTATACACAAGAAGTACCACCTGACTGACTCGTGCACGGTTTCTACTACACCAGCAAGGCCATATGACAGATATGACAGACCGTGACTTACGTGTTACAACAATAGTTCAATTAGGGCCATTTTCAATTGAGTATCGAAAGTAATCCGAAACTGGTTTTGCTTTACTACGTTCTGTGATTGGTTTAAAAAACTCGCGCCACCTACTCAACCAATCAGATGCTAAACCAAAACCAATCATGGTTTTGGTTTTGGTTTTACGACACTCAAATGAAACCGCTCTTATTGTGAACATAGCCTGCGTAGCAAGCGTTCGTACGAAAATGCAGAAAAAGCTCTTCGTTCGTACAGGAACGCTTGCTACGCAGGCTATTGTGAACATGAAGTATTTACTCACCCATCCAACAATACAACCCATACAGAAAACACCAATCTTGTAAACATAACAGGCCAGTGCTCCGGCAACAAGCCCACAAATAATGCTTATGGAGATGCGTACTGTTGGAATGTAAACAAATCCATGTCATATCATAACATTGCTATTGTTAGAAAAATACTGAAATTGCAGTCAGGAATAGACATCAAAATCTAAAATGTGTTTGACACTGACTATTGTATAGAACGTTAAGTACAACGTTCTTAAAAACTAACTTAAGACGTTCGACAAAAATCTTCGGCCTTCATCGTTTTAAAATGTCATCAAGCTGTAACGGCTTTTTTCTAACTATTGCTATTGTTGTTATCACCTTTGGGGGAATTCATCTACCAATATTAATATTACCTGTACTACGTATACCACTATGTAAAATAAAATAAAACGTTTTGTCCAAAAAAAAAAAAAATTATAAAAAAATAATAAAATAAAAATGTGTATGTACATGTACATGTACATGTACATGTACATGTACAGTACATGTACATGTACATACACAACTTTTGACAGGTTAAAGGTTAAATGGCAGGTCAATTAGTCAGCACTAATTAAAAGAAATGCTTGAAATGGCAAACATGGAGACTCTAAGAAAGGAACATTTGTTTGCCACATCCTCAGACAGGACCCAAACGATGATTGCATCACACTTATAACATGGCCTCCAGAAGGGAGAAGGAAGAGAGGGAGGTCAACGACAACGTGGTGGCAGACGGCGGAAAGAGAGAGGTCCAGGGGAGATGCATGAGGTGTGCAAGGCGCATATAATTTGCAGAACAAGATATAAAGAAGACAGGTAACAGGCGACTTTTGAATGTGGACTACAGATACAAAGTAACATGTATGTGTATCTCACCTTCTAAGTTATGGTTTCCGTCACAGCAGAACTCTGTGTCCAGGACATCAGGACTTAGCGAGTAAAACCCAACACCAGCAACACAAATGCAGCGACAATAACTATGGGCTGTAATTCAACAAATCATACAATCATGTAAGTTTACAAAATGCACCTACAGTATATAGTATATGCGCAATAACTTTTAGGCCGCAAGTCTTGGTATGGGAGAATTTCACAATTTGTTGGTGTAAAAGGACATAAAAACTAGTTAAAGCACATTCAGTTCTGATTGCCTGGTAGCATTATTTTACTATTTGCCCATGGGTGTATGCTAGCTAGACTGCAAAACAGTCTCTCATTTTCTCAAGATATTGTGCACGACACACAAATTGTTCCATATCCTTTTCAGGCCAAGTTCAGCCCGACTCTTTTTGCAGTCTACATATGTATATGCTAGCTGACATCACTGGCTTGTTTCTTGCCTAGTTCCTGTACGGCTTTTTTCCCAGGCCTTCACAGTCAATTCGTTTCGGTGACGTATCCAAGACGAACCAGTTTTCGCTCGGACCATGTGACCCGAAACGGATTGACCGCAACAAAATATCTGAGGCCTAGGAACTTAGGCAAGTTTGTTTCCACACACTTGTTGAAACACTGGTCACTCACAGTCAATTCTTGACAAAGTGGCAAACATCGGGCTTGAAGTTTTCAAAGAGAAAATTATCACAAATCAAGCAAGAGCTGAATAGGCCAAGTGGAGATGAGTGGAGAGCTTGCACGCAGGCTACCTATACCAGCAAATGTCACCATGAGTGTCATGAAGCCAAATGTTCAGTATAACAAGACAGTAGCTCACCTTTATGAGCCTGTATCCTAGAATCCAGACAATTAGTCCAAGTACTGACAAGACTATAACACCAATTGGGTGGTTGTACCTGCATAACAGGAAACAAAAACATTATTCAGGTAAAGTTCTACTACAATAATACATGTAATAATGTAATAGTATATTATAATTATTAGTATATTCTCTATGTGTTCGAGTCATAAAGCTTTTTAAGTTTTTAACTCAAGATTATGATGTTCCTTCCTTTGAAGCCTTGGATAAAATGTTCTTTGTCGGCAGGTGCACATGGCAAACTTATTTGATTTTGCTGGCATTTAATTATAAAATTTTAAGAAATCTAAATAGTTGTTCTAGCACCATCATGCAATTGAAGTTGAGTTTGGCACAGAGTGGATTGAAAATGTCTAAATTATTTAAAACCACTGTACTACAATTACTGAGTAGACAGAGATATGGACCTCATAAGTATGGCAAATAGAGGACAGAAGATTCTATTTAGCAAGTGTTTGAATGAAATCTGAATGGTTGTTTTCACACAAGAGACCAATAAATGAGTTGTCCGTCTCAAATGACTCAATCATCTCAAGTGAAAACGGACGTGGAAACAATTTTAGACAGATAAGTTGTCTTAATTCACCCGTCTTGTTATCTATGCCAGTAGACGGATAAAATCAGATGGGTTATCCATCTAAAATTGTAATAATTACTACTGTTTTTCACATTTGGGACGAGTACATGCAATTATTATTGACTGATGTACAGTATATATTATATGTCGACCATAAATTTACCTTGTATTTTCAAGACTGTTTGGTGGTTGAAAGCTCTTTCGTTTCATTTGTTTCTGCCTTTGCAAAATTCTTTCGTTGATTAATATTTGTTTAAAAAAATACGAACTTATTGCATTTTAATCTCCAACTAATTCAGCAACGTACATGTGTATAACAATAAGCTTAAAAATAATTTAAGTGCTGTAAGAACCAAGCACAAACAAAACGAAATGACATCAAGATTCAAAATAATTTAGAAGCTTGCTCATTAAATGAGAGCCCAGCAATAATACAAAACGTTTTAAAATGGTCAATGACATTCAAAGTTTAATACGAATCAGAGACGACGAAATTGGTTTCGCAAATTTAGCATAGGTGATTGAATTAAGTTTGTAGTCGGCATTACCAACAGAATAACATCTACAGCCTCCTACAAAACTGACTACTTTAATTGTTACAGAGAAATAGGAAAGATGATAAATTATTCAAAAGGAAATAAATGAACCACCTTACCCGATGTACGGTTTATTTGACGAAATCCAGTGAAAAAGTCCATCTCGAGAATTGTTCATGTTGCGTTCACCATTGTTAGTGTTATAGAGCGACTTGATTGCGCCCGTTTTTGACGCCAAATTTCAAGATGAATATGCAAAGATAATTTTTCATCTAGTAGTCGCCAACTAATGTATTCCAGCAATAGTGCGATCATTTTAAATGATCCCTTGACACTTAAAAAACATGAAAAAATTCTTTCGAAGACTAGTGAGTTTCCACGGAACTGAAAAAATGCCTCGTTTTCATTTTCCTCATTCAGTACGTCATGTACGACACAATGTAATATATTCAAACAAGAAAACCGCTTTCCACCGGTCAGGTGAACCAAAAAAGCTGTAAATTATTTAGCGTGTTGTGATACGACATGTGTCGAGATTGTGTGAAAGTTCAGCATCCTGAAAGGGTAAGCTAATCTTTACAATCGATGTGTGTTATTGCATGTAGTTTATAGTGTCGCGTTTGGCCCGATTATCACCAGTCGGTGGGAAATGAGCCCGCGCTCAATTTGAGTATGTAGCCCCCTAACCCTGTTTTGACAAACAATTTGCACTTACCCTACCCTGTTTATGGCATGTTTTTGAGCATATTTTGATTCCTGACAGTGATCATTGTTTTTGTTGGACACAGGTTGGACAGCAGCCTGAGGCCTGCAGAAAATGTTGGGGGAAATATTTTCCTTGTACTCAAAGGCATGCACCCTGTCTGTGGCAGCGTTGAGTCAAAAACCCATACCCAGAGTGTTCGAAAACCCATAACCTAGTGGAGTTCCCCTTCCCCCGGGTTCTGATAGCAGGTGCGAATGACACAAATGAAACCAAATTGCAAATTTACACCTCAAAATCTTAATTGGCTTGGACGTTGAACCTATTTAGACAACAAACAAACATTCCATTGAAACAGAAGGTTTAATTTGTTTTCTCTATAGGGCACCATCTGCCTGGAGAGTGGTTGTTATTTACTAAACTTTGCTTGCTGTAAGGCATGCGGGACGAAAGAACCACTTAAAATCACAGAAAAGTACAGTCAGGAAGACAGTGAAGGAGAAGAACTGGTAACCTATAAACGTACGTGTTCTGGCTACAAGTTAGAATATTTATAAATTGGCATGATAATTTTTAAGGGACAGGAAGTCTACAGGAGGAGTGGGAAAAGACAGGGAAAAAAGTGGGACTCTCAAGCTAGGTGGTGGGAACCTGCCTCCTCCACAGGCTTTTCGCGAGAGCGCGAGGGAGCTTGGAACGAGTGCGAGAGCGGGGGATGATCATTCCCTGCGCCCCCTGTTCTCAATCCCCGCCGCACTGTGCGTGCTTGCGAGTGAGCGACTGGGGACGAGGCTGGGTGGGAACTATAACTGTGAGAAATGGGATTTTTTTTTTGCAATATTGCATACATGTACTACATGTATTTTGCAATGTGTGGAATATCCATACCCACCAACCCCCCTGGAAATTCCAGTTTAGCTTCATACTTTACTTTAAATTAAAAGCCCCCTCCCACTCGGAATTTCCATGACCTTCCTTGTCCAATGACCTTCCTTGGGGTAGGTGTGGATATTTTCTGGAACTGCACATTTATTTAGTGCACTACGACTGATTTATCTTGGTTATGTTGTATTTTATCACTGCAGATGTCTGTCCAACCTGTGATCACCTCGTGGCAGAACATGAGTACACATTTAGGGTTGAAGGAAAGTACCAGGTAATACTATTTAAATAATATTGCATATTTCGTATAAATTAGGTGACTGGAGTTAGAGTGGGCAGCTCTTGATAATAGCCCTTTTCACGGTTCACCTGAAATATTTGCATAACAATACAGCTAAACATAGAAGTGAGGCAATTTCGGGCAAAAGCTGTAAAACATCGTGATTTTCTTGAGCTCCTTAAACTATGTTAGCATGAAAATAGTTTTAAAACCGAGAAGAACTAAATATGCAACTATTTTAGTTAAAGTTTGCCGTAAATATCGTAATCCGATCTCCCTGTTGCTTATGCGAGTCTACTCTTTATTAATTGAGAAAAGTCGTTTACAATTTTTTTTCTTAAAACAACGTAAACTAAAAGAATTGTAGTTCTTCTACATTTTAAGACTGTTTTTTATACTGAAAGAGTTGAAGGAATTCAAGAAAAACACGATGTTTTGCAGCTTGTGCCCGAAATTGCCTTGCTTCTATGTTCAAGTGTATTGTTATGCAAATATCGCAAGTTAACCGTGAAAAGGGCAATTGGGTGGCAAATTTAATTTTTTTTATTAATGAAAAATGGAGGTATGGTAACAAAATTGTTTGGAAGAACAAGAAAATCTGTGAAAACATTCTCCAAAAGCTCATGCTTCTACAGTATATAGTCTCCTTCACAGCTGATATTTTGGGTCATCGTGCAAGACCATGCAATGCTCGGGGATTTGAGCATTGCATGATGCCCCAAATAACAGCTGCAAAGGATACCTAGCTTCTTTACAGTTGTTTTGCATTCTTCCAAGCGATTCACAGTGTTTCCATGATCAGCTGGAAACTAGGAAAGAATTCTAGTTTGTTTTAAGAACTACCATAAATGTTTCATCAAGTCATTAACCATAAACAGCACTAATGTGACATTAATTTGTTTTATTATAGGAATACATGATGACTTGTCTTCTGTGTGGCAGAGCGGCTGATTCTGTTAGCATTCTACCTGATAACCCAGCTACCAACATTGATAATTTCTTCTGATTTAGTGGAAGGATGAGAGTTGCACTAGTTTTTCTGCAACTCTTATCAGCTCAGGCCAAACAAGAGAAAACTTACAACAACGTCAACTTTACTCACTGGAGTACATACAGTTATTTTGATTAAGTTAGCTATTAATTAATTTTTAGTTGTCATGCAAACTCTAAATGCATGTACAGGCGTAGATCCAGACAGTTTCCAATGTTTTATGGAAATCGGTCAGATTTTTTTCCCCAGTTTGAGTTTGTTGAAGGATATTGTGCATGCGACAGTCAAAAAGTTACATGACAAATGTTTTTTATCAAACAAACCGATTGTTAGCCTCAAGAATCCAGGAATTGATCATGTTTTATAGAATCAAACTGAAAGGTTTTCAGGGGACGATGCATACAGACTCTGCTAGTGCACAGTTGGAAAATGGTCATATTTTGCCCTGGATCCACACCTGATAATAAATGGTTAAAATCAGTCGGATAATACATTTCTGGACAGTTTAGTGTATGGTAATACAGTGACAAGTGCACTGCTTTCGTTTGCAAAATTGTTTTATCACTGACTACACACATAAAATGTAACAGATTGTAATTTTCCTCGCAATTAAAATACTTGCAACAGAAGTCTTCTATGGCTATATCATTCTAAACTTTAAATTTGTTGAAGTACCACATAAATGCAAACATAAGCCCAGCTGGTTTATGTTTAGTTGCATCAAACACAAACTCTTTACTCTTCTCTAGCGGCAAATAAAACACTTCTATTCTCTCCCTTCCTGAAGATTTCCTCCCCCCTGGCTCACACACATCGCATCTGTGACCTCAGCAAAGAAAAACGTTTGCAGAGCGCCTGTACTTCCTACACCTGAACGGAATGACACAACCTCTTGAAGGTTCTTTTCTGGAACATCGTATCCACATTCTTCAAGTATTTCTTGTTTCATCAAGCTAGCAAGGCTCACATTTTTTATCAATGATTCCAGCGCAGAGTTCATAAGTAACTCCTTCACTGAAAGGAGCAGCGATTGGATGGGACGAGTCTTCAGCTGTCATGGAAACGGCACTGCCATCAGTTACGACTTTCTTGTGGAGGTTTCTGTTAATGTGCATGTAAACAGCTGGAAGAGAAAAAAATACAAGGAGAAGTGTAGCCTGAGGAAACAGACATCTCTAAACATGGCATTTGTCATTCCAGTGCCTCATGGTTTATAGTGGTTTATAGTATGGAAAATTTTCCATAATATTATGTTTCACAGAGGGAAAATATTTTCAGTTTCAAATGTCAGGCTGGATTAACTAGTCAGTAGCAGAACTATCCACTCAGTGTGTCAGGCCAGAGCTTTTCACTGGCCAAAATTGACCAATGTGCAGTTCAAGAAATATCGGATTCCATACCCACCCCAAGGAAGGTCATTGGAATTCTGAAGGGAGGGGGGTCTCAAAAGCCAACATTTTTAAAGGAAAGTATGAAGCTAAACTAGAAAGTCCAAGGGTCGGGTTCAAACCAAAAACCTTCTGTGGGGGGGGGGGGGGGGGAATTGGGGGTACACAATGACAGTTGATTATTATAAATAATTAATTACCTGGTCTAAACTGCTTCACAAGAATGAAAGACTGTCTTGTAGTGTTGAACAAGAGAGCACACACACTGTAAGGAATAAATTATTATATTCAATATTAAAGTTGCTTATTTTAATCTTGTATATCAAGTATAATGTCTAGAATGTAACTTCTAGTATTAAAGTCATGTTGTTCATTGGAAAAATTGTCATCCTGCCTACCAAAATTCCATCCCATGTACCTGACATACTCCCTATAATGGACTATATGAGGAGGCTATCCCGAAAGGGGTACTTTTCAGGCTGGAGGTATACAAAAGGGTAGGAATTTCAGGAGTTGAAAGTACGTATAGAAAAGGGTAGGGAAAAACTGTCATTTAGGTATTTAAAATTTAAAGGGCCTTTCAAAATAATTATCTCGAACAGAAGTACCTAACGGCTGATTCAAACATGTTTACTGTAACATTTGATGTTTTCTGGGGGATATCGTTCATTCCAAGGGTATAGAAAAGGGATACAGTGTCTCTTTATATAACTTATTAAACTAGTACCGTACATGTTGTAGGTATGTGAAAGGAGTACCATTTCCATTGAAGGCAAGGGTTTTGGACCTTGGGGTGGAGCCTCCCCACAAAGACTGTAGAGTAACCCCTCCCCCCCCCACCCCCCCCCCCCCCCCACCCCAGGACAATTACACTGGATGTATGTTAAAAGTTTTAATGAAAGAATGTCAAAGGAGGGGGACATTGGGGTTTGCAAGTATTGCGTTCTGAGCCATTTTCTTACAGTGTTACGGTATCCAGTACGACGGTACGCGGTTTTTCTAGAATTTTGAGCAGCGGTGTTCGGTAAAAATTATAATTTTGCACGGTATTTCGGTGAGAAAAGTTTCCTTACAACATTAGAGAGGGAATTTTTCTCAAGTTTTCAGTGCGGCTTTCTGTATTTGAGGCTGAAATTGTGCAGTTTTACGGTTTTGGAGGCCTCCCAATGTCCCCCTCTCAAAGGACATACCCATCGTGTTCCTTGATATAGTCCCATTCTCTGAGCAGACCATTCTTTTTTTATAAGAAGAGAAAGAAATAATTCATGAGAAATATCTACACAAAACATCATCACATATAATCTGATCAAGAATACCAGGCCTTATTATACGACATGGCATTTTAGAGTGCGAATATGCACCAAGACGAGTGCAAATATGAGACATTATAAAATTTTGGTCATATAACGCGCGCTCTGATTGGTCAATTCGAGTTCATTATAACTCGATAAAGCACGCGCCCTACGTCACACGCGTTTCTCTATCGAGTTTATAAATTATGCACTCTGCCTACGTCACAAGTTTGAGCGCACGCAATTCCATGAGCATTTTATAAAGGAAATAGTAACTTGCCCCTCGTGCATTGTTGAGTTATATAAGCACTTGGGATTTTTTAAGAACACTCGAGAAGTGCGAGAAGCACTCGGTTACGCCTTATGCTTCTCTAGGCACTTCTCTCGTGTTCTTAAAAATCCTGCGTGCTTTTATAACTCAACACTGCACTCGGCTGCGTTAACTATTTTCCCTTATATTAATACACTGAAAGCCTATTTTTTAGTTAAAGAATGTCGTATAATAAAACATTATTCAGCGGAAATTTGTGTAATAAAGCTGGGTGTTATTACTCGTCAACTCATAAAAACACCCAGCCGTGTTACACAGGCGGTTGATTCCATCTGCGACGTTTTCCGCTGAATAACCTCTTTTTATTACATAAGGTACGTCAATATGTTACGTCACATACGGTACATGCATAAATCCTAGTGTCTGTAGATATGACATCACAATTCGATGCCAGCGTGAATTAGCTGTATGCTCTCAGATAATGAGAATAGCCAAGATAGTGAACAAAATGTATAAACTTAAGCTTAATGTTAGTTTTTGTTAACTAAAAAATTCCTGACCTGTTTTAAACACAACTCTTGAATGGCTGGATGAAGCGAGAGTCCACACATGGCTCAACCGCGCATCTCAGAGATGTCAAGTCCTTCCATTTTCTTCAGACAACGAGGAAATACAAAACTAGTGCTTAACTTTGTCACTTGGTTGACAATATTCGATGCTAAAAATAAAATTTTTGCCTGGCCTAATAGCAGCTATGGCCATCAAACGAGCCACTCACAAAGTACTTCTTCCCCAGACTTCTCGCCGAGTCTCTCGCTTCGAAGGCGTCACCAAATCGTCTCTTCATTCTCGACCCCAGACCTTCGCTGCTTTCCTTGACTACGCAAGCGCGCGAAGCTCTGGGAAACTCTGCGCAAGCGCAATCTCGTCCCCAGAGCCAGCGCGTTTCGGTCAGCGGTGACAGAACGCCCAACGGCTCTGGGCGATTCAATAACCGGAACCAAGGATCCTTGGTTCCGGTCTGCTTGTGCGCGTGCGCGATCTCATTCCCAGCGGCCGCGATCGTTTTGGTCAGCATCAATAAATGCGTTCTGAATATGCGCAGAGAGAGTAACCGCTGTAACTGATTGTGGCTCACTTGTTTATAATGGCGGCGCAGCTTCTGCAGTTGATGTTACATCGATCGGGTATTTAGACCTCAAATCTTTGTCAAGAATCCTTTGTTACGGATTGAGAACTATTAAGACAACAACGCGTTACGTCTACCAAAGCTCGATGAGGTATTCAATTTTCTAATTGACTAGAATATGCTCTTTTTGCTGTCTTTATACTCGATACAGACCAAATTCAATGAATGATATCAGATGATGATGCGTTCGTGTTTGATTTTCTATACCGAATGCGAGCCAGCAGAAAGTTCTGGGCATACATCGTGAAAGTTACCAGCCTGCAGGATACCCACGATTTTAGGCGAAAATTAAGTAGATGGGCTTTTAGTTTTGGTGAAATAATTTTCGTCCTGAGTAGCCCAAGGCTACCTCTGCCTTGTTAATTGTGAAGAGTAAAGAGTTGCATGTAACATGTAAAATTATTTAGAAATGTAAAAGGCAAACTTCTATTAATTGCATTTTTACTGTAATTCTTTATAATTTATTTATTTTATTTATTTTCATTTAATTTTGTAAGCTTAAGTTCATTTGTGTATTGTCACTGCTAAGCATGAAAAAATCATCAAAGAATTGATACGAATGTGCTAGCAAAATAATTGTTGTTGTTAAACAATTTTCACAAAACTTATTAAAATATATATAATTAGTCTTGCCTGACAATAAATATATTTCATTTGAGTCATCAAGGATGAACTATGTCAGTTTGTATATGCAACATGAGTACACAATGTATGTTGTCATATGAAAATTGTTCGATGAAATCAGAAGTTGACAGCCAAATGGCCGAGTCAAATCAGGTAGTCGCAGAAAAATTTTAAATTCACTTGAAGCATGGTTTCTACTTAAACAGATAATTGTGACAGGAGGAAGATAAAATGGACGAAATCTGTGTGTACAGAATGTTGCCTGTTTTATCTTCCTCCTGCCCCAATTATTTGCCCTGGGTTTCCAAACTAGGGTTGTCATTGGTAGATCCAGGCGTGCATGCACATACACATCTATATACCATCTTCCTTTCTTTATTACATTTTACATAGTTGAGTTGCAAATCCTATAAAGGACAGTCCACAAGTCGATATACTTAGGTTATAGTATATGCTTGGGTATACAAGGTGGATGCCAGACTTTAAAATTATTTGACTGAAACACTGATAGAGATAAGCACGTTTGTGACCAAGAACACAACACAAGGACACTTGCCCAGACTTGAATCTGGATGTTTGGATCCAAAGATCAAAACATTTATCATTAGGCACACTGTGCCTAGCCTTCTGCCATAACATTATCAATAGTAGATGAAATTCTTGAGAATAATACATGTATCAGTAGCCTCTCTGGCTATAGACTCTCAGGGCTGAGCAGAGAGATATGCTGGAAAACAGGGTGATTGAATATAATTTTTGTCTGAGATTGTTCCATGAAATCATTTCAATAATAGTCTTGCTATATTTTAGTGAGGTGTAGGGTGAGACAAATTACAAAATATGTCAAGTAAAAATGTACAGCAATTCTACACACTAAAAGAGATTTATTATCCAACATTTTTCAGTTTTTCTTCTTGAAAACCAGACTTAGCTTTGAACTGTGTTTTGCATTGTGCAGTCAGGACTACAACAACCTGTTTATAATATTGGTTTTTCCACAATAAAAATCATTTTTGGATATTTAACTTGTTTTGTGTAGGGGCAGGCTCCCATATAAGAGTGACAGGCCAGGGATACTTGTCAGAAATTTTGGGAAATACCCCTGAAAGGTACCATAATCCATTTGTGGGGCTCAAGTTTATTTTTACCCCTAAAGCCAATTTAGACTGTTTTATTGATGAGTGATACAGTCCAACCAAGGGCCACATGCCAGAAAAAAATAATAATAATAAAATTAATTAATTAAATTAATAATACAGTCAAAACCTGTATATAACGGTTCACCCTCGGGACTTCAGAAAGTGGCCGCTAAATACAAGTGGCCGCTTAATACAGGTTTTTAATACAAGTAGCAAATATGACTCAAGACCTTTGAAAACTGGCCGCTTAATAGAGGGCCGTTATATACAGGTTCGACTGTAATAATAATTTTCAAGTTCTGTTTATTTGGGGTTTTACTTTGAAAACACACCCTAAGATAATATCATATCATAATATGTAACAAAACATGATTTTCAACCCAGGATATAAATCTCAATATTTTTAACTAGATATACAAACAGTGGTCAGCAATAATTTCTGGTCAGTTTTCCAGCACATCAACATTTGCTCCTGAACCATATACAAGTAACAGGTCTCTATGAATCTAGATCTAGACATCAGTGTTTCTTGACTATGTGGTGGGAGTCACAATAAAAAGTGATGGGGGTGATCATCGGAATTTTGAAAAGAGCCCCCTAAAAGGGTACCAAAATCTTGTTTTGTGGTTGACTCAAATTCAATTTCCCCCAAGAGGTGCCATTTCTAAGACAAAAATAGTTTTTGTCATATTTTTTTCCCCGGCTTAACCCAAAAGGTACCAGAGTAACTATAACGGTAGTAATTTTAGATTTCAACACCCCTAAGTGGTATCAAACCACAACTGTTAACCCCTAAAAGATACAGCGATCACCCCCGTCACTTTTATATGATTAACAATTTATATTTTCTCATGTAAATTTAGACAGGTAAAAAATCATTTTATCATATATGTTCAAATCATATTTTGGTATAACTCAAATTATTTGCATAAGACAAATTTATTCTCCATGGATGTAAAGCTTATTAAACATGCAACTAGAGGCGTAAACAAAAGAAAAGACCACCAGAATAAATAGTTTGTAATTTAATTATCCACTCACTTTAACCCACGTACTGCTGTATAAACTCTGTACAAGGGAAATCCATGTGTAAACTGAAGGGTATTTAAAATACAATCGCAACCACGTATTTCATACGAAAACGCCGGTGCAACATTCATCCGCTGCTAGCTATAGTGTGTACATGTACAGTCCTTTCGATATAGCCTGCAGTTTCCGAGTAAATAATCCGGCGGAACTGCGATCACCAACTGAGATGATTCAGCTGTCGGCAGTACAAGTTTTTTACCACAAGCTGTTGACTTGTTTTCTCTTTGTTACTTGATAATTTACAAAGGTGAGTTTTTGTGTGATTCGACTCACCGGCCGACTCGCCACTGAATGAGGTCACGGACGTGATTTGAAGATAACCTTTTCTTCAAATCTGCAACGGTATATTCTCCAACTGATTTTTCCACCAAAACATCCATCGGATGGTTTTGGATTTCCACATTCTCCTTGTAAATTCCAGAGACGACAACTGCCTACGTCCGCCATCTTTGATTTTGGGTTCACTTCCGATTCAAATCCATTGTGTTTCAACAGCCAATCAAAAAAAATTCAAATAAATTCAAGCGCCCAGAATATTCCAGAGTCCGTGATTCCTTGGTGCTGACCAAACATTCTCGTCCCCAGAGGCCACGATCCTTTTGGTCATTCTGGTGCTGACCAAAAGGATCGTGGCCTCTGGGGACGAGAATGCTGACCAAAAGGATCGCGGCCTCTGGGAACGAGATTGCGCACGCGTAGCCAAAATCTGGCTATGTCGCCTTCACAGCGCATGCTCCACATCCAAATCCAAATGGTCGTGCTAAAGCCAGGCTCTGCTTCATCTAAAGCTGCAAAAGACTGCTACTTACGGCTTAAAAGTTGAGCAGAAGTCATTTATCGAAGCTGTAGTTTGTTTAGGATGCGTTAGGGGTTTTACCGATAGGTTTTCGGATTCGTAAAGTCACAATTATTTTCATCTATGACATCTAAAGTGGACGCCAAGGACGGAAGGTAAATTTCAATTTGATGTTTTCACACCCGGAGATCCCAAGCTGTCTGTACAGTCGCCTTCGACGTTTTTAGCTGCTACTTCAAGGGAACATTCCAGTTAGGTTTTGCCGAAACTGTCGCATGTTTAATACAGTTTACTTGCCAGCTGCTTAGCGGTAAATTATTATTGTAGTCGGGCAATAATCTTGAAAGGCGAGATGCTAAGATTTTGGCAGCCCAAAATGACAGTGTTTTGTTTTGCACATTATGTAGAATAATTTCCGAACATCTGATGATTTTAAATTGAAATTTTTAATGAGATTTTGACTGAAAATTGCAGTGAAGTAAGAGATTGAATGGAGAAAAACTGGAAATTATAGTTTTATTTGGTAACAGTACATGCATGTATTATATAATAAATTGCATGTATTATTATTTGATGTAAAACAAGGGAAACATTCATAGTAAAATATAGATCTTTAAAAAAATCTCTGTGTTTTGGGTGCTTCCCAATCCTTGTAAATATCGTTGATTTGATTGTTTACCAGAAAACCCATAGAAAATAGAAATTTAAAATGTATAATTTGTATCATTCAAATACGTGTACACCATGAAAACACTTAAATTATAAGGATCCCTTCACACCATTGGTCTGGATGATAGTGGACCACTATATACATGTATATGAGACTAATAATTCGTCAGCAACTCCCAGGTTCCTCAATGTCCTTGCAGATTGAGCGTTTCTTTGAGGCATTGCCATTAGTACTCCACTAGAGCACTTTGTCTGGGCATTAATCTTACTAGTAATATGTGTAAATATTCTATTAATACATTCTATGTTTACTGTAGTTTTAGCTGTGGGCCAGAGTGTAAACATGTTTACGCTTTATCTGCATATCCTCATTAAATGAAGTGTTGTTTGTCACCTTAATTTCGTTGCAACCATAGACTGTCATCTTTTAGATTGAAAAGTATCTTCTGACCCCGGGGAGGTACTCCCTTATGGGACGTGCCACTGGCCAGGGTATGGTTTTTGGCCTATCTGTTCTGAACAGGGTATATAATTGTATGCGAGTCTGTCCTTAAACAGGGCTGAACTTGTCCTAAACTGCAGGATATGCGGTTGCACGATTGTCATCGTAAAAATATGGTTTATACAGTATTTAGCTATCCGTGATTGGAGATGTTTGCCGGTCTTTGGCTTGTATCATTCAAACGTCATTCGCTAAATATTTTGCAATTTACCAATAAAACACTTTAAAAATGTGCAAACAAGAGTGTGTGTATTACATGTATGTCCTAAACAGGATCCTAAAATAGAGGATGTTGTCCTACACAGGGTACATGTAGGTATTTTAGTTTTCTGTTGTTGTCCTAAACAAGGTCAGGGTTTCAAACCCTCAGTGGGTCATTTACCCCCCCCCCGGGCTTTTGACTAGGGGAAGAGTTAGATAAGCTTAGTTACTTTACTGTTGATTCAGGATAAGAAGAGTTGGTTTGGTTCTTCTTACATTTTATTATTGTGCTGGGCATCAATACTGTATTATTGATACATGTAGCTGTTAAGTTTGAGATATGATATACTTTGTTGGACCTGACTGAACATTTTATGAACCTCGGCATAAATACTCTATTTAAAAGCCCCCCAGGGGGCTTATTTCTTTTCAAGGCCTTCAGTGAGGGAGGGTCTAATATACATTGTAAAAAGGTAAAGCCATTCGGAGCCAAATTGGTCCACACTGCTGGAGCTTATCCTGGTTTCTGCAGCATGAAACTGACTAGGAGTACTGCTACTCCCCCTGGGTGGGATGGTAGTCCATTGCAGGTTTACCCCAGCCCAGGGGGTACTGCCCAAAATACCCATATGGGTATGTACCAACCCAGCGGGGTCGTGATTTTGGGACTCCTGATCTAGAACGGGTACCTACAGTGTATATTCGAGACTTTTCAAAACGGGCTATGGAAATAAATTTCCAGAACGGGGTATAAAAATTGGGCCTGTTTCTAGTACGGGGTATCATTTTGAATGCAAATTCTTTTTAAAACGGGATCCAAATTTTGATTCAGGACAAGAAGACCTGGCGTCACATACCCACCCAAACACCCGAAACATATCTGAGCCGAGTAGTACCCCCCCCCCCCCCCCAGGTCCCACGGCATTTTGTTTGGTTGCCTTATCCGTTCTCCACTACCCATTTATACTCCTGCGTGGAGAGAGGCACTGAGAGTTAAAGTGTCCTGCCCAAGATTTAGCACATCACAATGACCCTGGGAACTGGGAGTTAGATTGTATGGGAAGAGGGAAGTTCAGACCCTCCAGCCTGCTGCACACCACACGGAGCAGAATTGACTTCTACCCCATGTTAAGTGTTGATTTAAAAATAAGAAATGTGGTGAGAGGATAATAATTATTTATTATTATTTATTCTAAAATAAAAGGTTTGTTGAGGGAAACAGACTGCGAGTAGTCTCTTTCTTTTCCTAATCTTTCCTGGGCAGGCGATGTGAATACCGACTGATCACAGTCTAGGGAAACATTTGAGTAGAAATACCAAAATTATAGTGATACAATGTTTTGATGTGTCCTAACATTATCAAATAGAAAATGACAGTATAAGAACATGTTCACCTTCTTACTGTCACTCTTCTTGATACTTTTAGGACACGTCAAAACATCATATTGCCATAATTTTGGTATTTTTATACAAATACAACTGCCTCTAATATTAGCTAGTTAGCTGACCAGTACATGTTTTTTTGATAACATGAAAAAAGCTACAAACATGCAGTATGCAGTGGGAAGCCATTTCATTTCTTCCAGTTCTTTAGAAAAATTATATTAATTATTTATTGCAGAATAGCAAATATAAGATTTTGAACTAGCAGAAATGGCACTGGGTATCCCTGCATGTCTTGTGGAATGAAAGGGCTGGTTTGGTCAGTAAAAACACCCTTTCATTCTACAAGACATGCAGGGATACCCTGTGCAATTTCTGCTAGTTCAAAAGCCTTGTATGGTATTTGTTTGAAGACCCAAATGCACCCTTGTTAGGATACACATATGTATCTAACTGAACAATTCCTGGTAAATCAGCCAGTCTAAACAGCTTACATGTTTTAAAAAAAATCATCATTTACCAACCCCTTCTCTTGCCTGTACTGCAGACATTCATCTGTGATCTGAGATACACTTGAGTATAATCAGGAAACCAAGCCACCACAAAATAATCTGTCAGTTTTTTAAATATTATGACAACATAGACTTACGGTCCAAAGGCTTTCTAGAGCTCAAATTAGACATCCCCTCACCCTACATGACATGCAGAAAACAGTGTAATTGCTACCTGTGAAATTTCTGGATTATCTCGGTTAATTTAATTAAGAATGAAAGTTCAAATTTTGATTCAAGGCACCTTTTCATGAAAAATAAGACCTATTGTACATGTACATGGTCAAATAACATGGTCATGACTCAAATACTTTACATCTTAGTACTTATTTAGTGTGATGCAGTGTTCGCCATAATATTTGACGAATGAATAAATTTGCGAGAGAACCAGAACATCTTGAAAAAATAAATATAAACGACTTCAATAACAACATAATAATATTTATTTCACTTTAAAATTCTGAAAATGCAGATAATAAATAAAGCCGGCAGGGCGAGATGAAAATGAAAAAATCGGCTAGCCCTTCGGGCAAGCTCTTACTTCAGTTTACTAGCCCGGAGCCCTGAGGAGCTAGCCCAAAATTTTTCTTAAAAATAATCAAATTTACGAACCGACTGTTTATTACTCCCCGGGGTTAGAGGTATCTAAAAATAACATGGAATAAAAATTTGCACCCCTGCAATATCTTTAAATTGCATTTACCCCCAGAAAAAAAAACGTATTTAAGTCCCCCCCCCCCCCCCCCCCCCCACTCCTACCCCCTGGGATGTAATAAACGAATGGTCCCTTAATATTTACTATGCAAATAAATTTTCAAAAAAAACATCACCAAACCATTTTCTTTTCAGAATGTTAATCAACTAATTACAAAAAAACACTGGAAATAGTTTTGTTAATATTTACTATGCAAATAACAACTGACTGAGCAGAAACAGCTTTTTTCTAGTATTTAATAGGTCATGTGCATTTTTCCAAACTGTAATCTTGAGTTTTTATTTTCCACTCTTGAATTTAATATTTCTTTCAAACTCAAACTCACAGAAACACTCTTTTATCTTTGTTTTGTCTTTGCCGGAGATCCCTGGTTTTATTTTGTTGAAGACTGGGACCTACCTTCCTTATATGGAAATCAAAAGTCACATGGTTTGACCTCAAAATGGCTGCCTGTTTGGTGACAAGAACAGACAACGAAAAGTGTTGCAAAGATGCGCAAAGCGATTTTTCCAACATTCTTTTATTGAATGAGAGAAGGCCTTTCTAGAAGTTCGAATTTGAGGCAATTCAAAGACTTGAAAGGATTTTATTTCACAATACCTCGAAGTCGAACTGCTCGATTTAGGGGGAAGTTTCAAGCCAAGTCTGAAGTTGTAGGACATAAAATGCTCTTCTACTTTGTGCACGGGACATTTTTACCCTGCTGTAGAACCTTGCGGTAAGCATTGTGCATTGTTTCCGCTAATTTTTAAGCTTTACTGTTTTTTTGAAATGGAATAAATGATTTACTGTTCAAAAAGCGTTTGTCACGAATTTCCTTTCGTAGCTAGTTATGGCATTTTGACAATATACACTACAAAAGTTTATTTCAAGTGCGAAAAACACAGTTTAAAAAATTTGTGTACGATATTTTTCGCAGAAAATTTGACAATGAAATTTTTGGGCCGGACCGAACGTTGCTTGCCCGTCGGCAACCTGTGATAGAAAAGCACTAGCCCGACAAGTCGGACCACTAGCCCCGGGCTATCGGACAGCGTTTTCGTCGCGCCCTGTAAGCGGTTAGAATATTTTCAAAAGGTAAATAAAATAACCGTGCAGGACCAGCTCATTTCAACAATCAACATAGGAACCTTACTTAAAGCTTCGGCAAAAAATACTGAAAATACACAGTCGGGCACCCTCGGGAATCAGAAAATTGTCCGCAAATGGAGCTTGCCGCTTACGGGAATGTGTAAATACAGAGCTAGTTTGCATGAGCTAGAGTTCAAGCGGGGTTTTGTCAGGGTGGCAAGTAGAGCTGTCTGCTTAAATACGAGAGTGTCCGCTCAGAGGTCGAGAGCTTCGATTGTAGTCTGTCACTGTCCATTTTCCACGATATTTACGATATGTTCAAAATCTCGAAACTCAAAACACAGGGCAAGGCTGCTGCCTAAGAGAAATTTAGGGAGCCCTTCGGGCTCCCAAATGAAAAGTTAGGAGCCCGAGTCACATTTTTAGGAGCCCAAAATTTTTTTCCGGGAATTAACCCCTTCAATTTAAATCCTGTCACAAAAACATTGGTCCATTTCTCACTATCCTGTAATGTTGGATCTTGTACCTTATTGATCTCCATTTCTGGGTTTTCATAAACCATGTTAATGAGAATAACAATTTACTCAAAATGACAATACATACATGTATGTCATAATAATACAACATTACTTTTTTATAACTAGGAACAAGTTTAAATTGTTGCAGGTGGACTGTTCTTTGACTCTTTGGTTTCGGAACACTTATTTTTATTTGTAAGCTAATTTATTTCAGTTTTATTGTGGACCTCTCGCAGTGAAGCTTAGCCATACATGTAGATTTCACTCATTGTTGCTTTACAAAACAAACACCAAATGAAGAATGACGTTACAATGTTTTGTTCAGAGGCACTGAAATATCGCAAAACTGCCGGAGCGCTAGCTTAGTTAATTTACAAACTGAAATTCGATAAGCGCCGGGACCAGTAAGCTTACTGGATTCGTTTCAACATCATCGCTAATACAGTCAAATGAAGGCACTGCAGTTTGGGTTTTGAAAAAGTTCGTCGGCCAAAAGTCAGACAAACCTCGCCAAACCATTGACAATTTAGCGGGAAAAAAAGCGCTGTGCACTGCACGCGTGGAAACGAGCGGCAAAGAATGCAACAAACACTTGCAATATATTATAAAACAATGCAGCTTTATTTAAAGCAAGAAGTAAAACACACAAACCCATGACCAAGTTTCAATCCTCTGACATTTCTGAAAGCAAACTTTGCAGTTAAAAAAAAATATTGCAGTGTTGATCTATCATCAAGCACGTCCTTGAGGTCAGTCGATTGTGTTGAACTGCTTCCCATCCGCGTCAAAACATTTACTTCGCAACTCACGACCACATTTACTAACACAGAACATTCCAACGTCTTCGAACCAACACAAGAGCAACATCCCATAATTTTGCTTTTCCATATTTGGGAGATTCATCTTTGACCCAGCTCCCCAACTGCTTACGGTAACATAACATCGCAAATATCGAAAATGTTTTGAATTTCACGATAAACTACAGGATGTTTTGATGCTTCAAATGTGGAAAATGATTGTATTTGGCTTCTCGGCGAATCGATGCATGGTTCCATATTAACTTACAGCCCAAGGAATGGAACCAAACTTGCAGGGGAAAGTTCAAACTGCGGCCATTACTGTGGAAATGTTAGGCGCCCGTGCGGGCTCCTGCACAGAAATTTAGTCGCCCGAGCTAGTAACCTAGGCGCCCCAGGCGACCGGGCGCCCGTTAGGCAGCAGCCTTGCAGGGTATATCATATCGCAAAAATGTCCTTTCTCTAATAAATATTAAGTTCTGGTACATCACCTAGAGTGGATCTTAGCGATATAAAAGAAGAGATCGATCGAGAGATCGATCGAGAGATCGATTAAAACGACAAAAGATGAACTGTTTCTGTCCGCTCGCCTGAACTACTTCTCCACTCCGACTCAATAGATAAACATGAAAATCACGAGGAAGGCAGCTCATAGGTCAGTGACGATATTTAAAAATACATACTGTATCCTTTTTGTAGCAATATCCCTTCGAGAACTTCTCCAACGCAGTCAACGCAGCTTCGCAAAAAGACTTGGCAGCTAACTCGCAGCCGCCATTATTTACAAATGACTACACATTCTCCACCCCTCCCTAGAACTTTTCTTTTCGCGCGTAACAAATTGACCAATCAGAAGCATTTTTATTGTTTCAAGCGAAAACCAATCAGAGCAAGCTCTGTCCCAGGGTTCCCCAGAGCTCTTCTCTCCCTCGGCCATGCGCAAAAGAGAAGGGCTCTGGGGTCGAGATTGGCTCCATCGAAGTCACGCTCTACTAGACAACTGACTCATGCCAGGGCCCGGTCACGATAGATTGTTAGCGTAAATTTGCCGTGATTTTCAAATTTGTCCTTTGTCCTAAACAGGGTCCTAAAATAGAGGATGTTGTAGTATAGGTATTTTAGTTTTCTTTAGTTGTACAACCATGTATATTAAATTAAAATATAAACTGAAATTTCGCGCGCTCTGATTGGTTAAAAAACCATGTTTTATCAGAGTATAAAACATAGAAAAGCGTGTTTTATCGTTTCGCGCGCGTAAATCTATATTTTAAAGCACAAAAAGAAGCCAAAACCATGTATTATGCTGTCATAAAACACTCCGGGAATTTGAGAACACTCGAGAAATTTAGAAAACACTCGCCTGCGGCTCGTGTTTTCAAATTTCTCTCGTGTTCTCAAATTCCCGTCGTGTTTTATGACAGTATAATACATGTTTTGGCTTCTTTATTTGTTAAATATATCATACCTGCTCCATGAAAGACATTAATATAGAACACCATTGTAAATAAAAATAAATAATTACTGCAGGGGCAAAAATAAAGATGATTTGACTGCAAACTGGGTCAGGGTTTCAAACCCTCAGCGGTTACCCAAACATGGGTCAAGTAACCCCCCCCCCCCCCCCCCCCCCCCCCCCCCCCCCCCCCCCTAGCACCTAGCCGGCGCCAAGCGCGGGAAAACGCGTGTGACCAAGTCGCGATTGGTTTTGGTTTTGCATCTGATTGGTTTTGTAGGAGGCGCGAGTTTTTTTAAACCAATCATAGAGCATAGTAAGCAAAAAAAAAGCAATACAGCGATTACTTTCGACAGTCAACTGAAAAACTGCTCTGGAAATCAAATTTTGAACATTTACTGGAGGATATCGCTTGGGACATATCCTTGGATATTCCCCAGTTTTGGTGAGTCACGTGACTTGTTTAGACCAATATCACGTGAGAAACTAAAATTTGATTAATTTCAATGCTTGAAAGCTTCCAGTTATTTACATTGCTAACGGAAGGGCGCATCCTCGGAGACCCAGGACAGATAATTGGCGAGAGAGGAGAGACCAAAAACGGGCGAAATCACTACCCTTGGGTGGGGGGGGGGGGGGGGGGGGTGGGGGGGGGGGGGGGGGGGGGGGGGGGGGATACTCCCTATAATGGACTATACTGGGAGGCTCCGCCGAAAAGGCGTACCTTTTCAGACTGGAGGTATATAAAAGGGTAGGAATTTCACGAGTTGGAGTATAGAAATGGGTAGGGAAAACTGTCATTTAGGTATGAGGTGGACTGCAGGTTTGAAGTTCTTAGCCATCTTAAGACAGCTTCCTTCCACTTCCTTCTGGGATATATTATATTGTTAATTAAGTTCATTCCAAGGGTATAGAAAAAGGGAATGCAGTGTTTCACTGTAGGTATGTGAAAGGGGGGTACCATTTTCATACAGTTTTCTATGGAAGGTATATGAAAGGGGTACCTGTTCTGTCAAAAAAATGGTATATAAAACAGGGTAAGGGGTTGGACCTCTGGCGGAGCCTCCCCGTATAAAATGTTTTTGAGTACCCCCCCCCCCCCCCCCCCGGGGATCACTGCGCGCGAAAGTTTACTTCACCGTCAAGTAACTTTCTCACGCACCCATTTCGCCAGTTTTATATTCCTCCCTCTCCAGTTATCCGTCCCTGGGTCTCCTGGGATGGGAGGGGGGATTAAGAAAATGCGCTTGTCATTGTCTTTTTGAATCTGTTTGTTACGTAACTTCTCTCACAAACGTCCTGCACAGTACGCTTCCAACCGTTACAAAATTCAAGTTATTGAAAACCGGAACTGGCGTTGCATTTTTTGCGGTTCACCGCTGTGCGCCATTCCACAACAATCTCTGACACAACACAAGAAGTTGTTTCAATATTAATGCATTTATTGTTATTGACATCAATGTGGCTAGTCTTTGTTTACAACAAAGTAGTGCTGCTTACATATGTGCAACAGCCAGAACTTAAACTACAGATAAATGAAAGCTTATAGAGCTGGCTATCTAAATATACTAACCATTTTGTAATAAAATGAATTGTCGAATTTTTTACGATGTCTAAATACAAGGGTCCGAATCAGCTTTTAAAGCTATAACTCAAAGCGAATTGTGTTTGTTTGCTGATTTGATTTGTTCTCGGGTTTCCGGACCCAAAAGCGCTAAAAAAAAACGTGTCGGGGGATTCCCCATATTCATTGCAGTGAAAAGATACAGAGCATTTTCTAAATATGGTGAAAAAAATATGAGTGATAGCGCGCGGAAACGGCTCCCATCGAAAACGTTTTCCGAAATAAAAAATTCCCCCGACAGGTTTTTGTTGTTTATATGTTAATCTAGATACTATCCAAATTTGAGGTCAATCGCTCAAATTCCCTTTGAGTTGTAACTCTTTAAA